>RAHM01000010.1:7010210-7429742 GCA_003713295.1 Parotia lawesii
GCTTCCCCTAGGCCTCCAAGCTCTATTTATAATTTCWATAAGCCTTCATTACCTCTGGTCTACAGTATCAAATTCTTCTGAACTAGAAAGGTCACATTCTAACTATTATTACTGGAGGAATTAATTCAGTGTGTGACATCATAGCTAGACAGTTAATTACTCCATTTAATAGGACACTACAGCTGTTAGGCAACTGTCTGCATGCAAAAGGCCACTCTGTAGTATTTACTATTTCAGAGGCAGAAACCTCTTGGAAATTAGCCATTTGCAATTTCAAATTTATTTTTTCAAACTGTAAACATTCCTGAGAGGAACACATTCTTTAGTTTAGTCTTCAAATCAAGGTTCATGATAGTTTTATAATAAGCACCCTGGTGTAGTACATTAAATCCCTATATTGTTCTTCTAAATTTCTGACATTGTTAACTATGAAATATTTATTATTTCCAGTGTTCCACTGATGTTGGAAATTAGAAATTAACCAGAAGCTGGTGAAGAAATTTGGGCACAATGCTGGTAATCTTTTTTTATCCACTTATCTTGACAGGTATCTCAGTTCTAATTGTATTTAATGAGACTGCAAACTAAAGTAATTATGTGAATTGCACACTAACAAGCTTTCTGTTTTGTTATTTAATTTGCAAATGTAAAAGCAAATTATTTCCTGCTTAAATAGTCATTCAGTGGAACCCTCCAATATTTTTGCATATTCTTATTTTTTAAATGAAATTCTAAGATGAGATAGGTTCGATAAAAAAACCTCAGTGAGTGAATTTGCCATAGATCTGGGCAAATTAATGTAATAATGGGGTGTTCTAGATAAGTGATATGAAATGCTCATTAAATCTGCAGCAGTGTGTTTTTGTGAAGCTCAGTAATTTGGATCTTCAAACACCAAAACTATGATAAATAAAGCAGTGACACTGGCTGTGAACCTGTAATCTTTTTCAGTAAATGAACTGCTTAATAAGTGATGAAACAAATGAAGCATTATTTTCTGTTACCAGTGTTCTTTCTGTCATTCCCTGTGCATGGATCTCAATATTGTTCCTTTATGCCTGCATCCCCAGTGATGGTCCCACCTGAGAGCACAGGGCTGATCTGGAGCCAGGCACACCATGTCTGGCCAGTCTGCAGCTGCTGAAGAGTATTTCTGATGGTTGAATTTAGTCTGGTTTTCCAACTGTTGCTGTGTTAAGCAGCAACTAAACAATAGAAGTTCTCCATTGCTTATATATACAGAGAGGTTGAGCTCTCCTCAGAATTTACTGGAAAAGTTCTGATTGCCTTAAGGGATACAGGACAAGGCACTAACTTCATAACTTTTTAGCTTGCAAACTTCACTTTCTGACTTATCTATGACAACTGGGATTATTTATGTATTACCTGATGAGTTATCAACTCACCAACCTCCAAAACAGAAGTTTATTTTTGATGATAAAAAAGCACAGCTTATGAAGCTGGTGGAAACCTTCTTCTCAAAGTTTTAGGTGCAAAGCTCAGAGGCTGCTAAAACTAAAACTAGCAAGACTGAAACTAGTTGATACAACTCTAGATAAAATCTGGCTGGCAGGAAGACACAGAAAAAAATGTTACCTCTATTTCTCCCTATGGCATGGCAGAGCTAGCAGTYGGAGAGAGAGTGAAAATGGATAATTGCACATGAGCAACCTGCAAACCAATAAGAGAAGCAGAGAATGGTGAGCAGGAAAAAATTACAAGGATCCTCCTCCCCACTGTCACTCTGTGTTCTGATTCCTTGGGTGGGCTTGTGCATGCCTCCACTGCAGCAGTGACAGACTGATGGGGACTCCCCCGAAAAAAAGAAATAGCTGAAAGCCAGATGGCTTTATGCAGAACAACAACATTATCTATTACCTTGACTTAGTAATTGTATTAAATTTTTAAAAAATTTCCTGTGTTGAAAAAGTTTCCAGACTGTTATCCCTTCCCCAGTTCAAGTGGAAAACAAACTGCCATTCAGCCACAGAGATGGGGTTGGATCCAACATAAACATATCTCAGCTAGGCATTCTCCATAGAACTGCACAGTCATTTTTTCCATATACAGTGGGAAAGACAAAGCCTCTGCTTAAAAGGCATTCTTCTCTAAAAAGGAGGAGGGCTAAAGTGTTTTAGCTGTCTGGAAGCTGGCTAAGAATCAGAGATTAATACCAGTCTCTAATTTACTTATTAGTACTGCAACTGAGTGAAAAACTTACTCTTGCAGATGCTCACTGTTGGAAATAGAAAATCTGCAGTTGAAAGGGTAGCTGGTTAATTTTCCTCTTTCAAAAAAAAAAAAAAAAGCCAAACGTATTCAATTTACAGGAAAAGGGATAAATCTACATTGTTTCCTCGTTAACCACCCTCCACCCAGTCCCCACTTACATGAAATGTACATTCTAAGTCATTGAGTCTCTCAGATAAGTGAGACATAATCAGTTGACGAACTACAGTACTCCCTGGGAGATTTCCAGATAGAGACAAAAATTTTCAAGGGATGAAAAAGAAAAGTGGGTTTTAAAGCAGGTACGACTGTGTTTGTGGGACACTGTTAAGACTGAGAGGGTAAATCTCAAGCTTCTTTTGATGTCCTTTTTGCATCAATTTCCTCCCTTCCAGATTTCTAGTGTTTCYGGGTTTGATTTTGCAGCTCTTTGAAATGTTGGAATCACAGCAGAGAAAAACAGTGATCTGCTTGACCAATAGCCATAGCATCAATTTAAAAGCCTGTTGGAAAGAACAAGCCAATGTGAAAATCTTGAAAGATGGAGAGAGCTTTCATCCGTCTCTGCCTCCCAAGGGTGGCCCAGCCATGGACAAGACAGACAGCTGCTGGGGTTGGCTCATGGGAAGATCCTGTGTTTCTGGGCAGTTCTCAGTAATAGGGCTTTCCCCCTGGATCATCATAGCACTTTGCAAATGTGTGGGAAGCGAGTAAGACAGCTCAGCATGGTTAACTTTGTACTGCATGCCTTACATTCAGGATGAAGCTGGGCAGAGGCTGTGCTCTGAAAGGAGAGAGGAAAAGCCAGGGCTGGGGAGAAGGGGTAACCTGCCTTCTTCTCTCAATGCCTCTGGCTTGTTTCATCACTGGTATAGTCTAATATTGAAGAAATACATTTTTTGTTGGCTCTAAGTGAGGGAAGAATCAATGCATCAAGAGAAAAACCCAACAATTTCTTTTCTCCTCCCTCACAGAAATCCGTCACCAACACCCGGTTTCCAGCTGACTTAAATGTAATTAGCTGGTGCCTTAGAGACACTGTTGAAGACCCTGTTGAACCTCTGCAGACTATCCTTGCCATTGACTGGAAATAGAGGGCAACAGAAAACCACAAACTTGCAATAGGCTGAGCAGGGTACGCAAATTCCCCCTGACCTTACACCCTGTCTACACCTCCAATACCTGTCCACCTCCCCCTGAATGRATCTGTGCCAGGAAATGGTGCTCTGGAGACCTTGCCAACCCTCAATGGGCCAGGCTGTGTTAGCCTTCCTGGGACATGAAGGACTCCAATAGACAGGGTAGGGAGGGCTATGTTATATTTTGTCCTGCCAGTTTCATTTTTATTATTTTCTTTTTTGGATACTGGATCTGGACAAATGCTTGCTTCCACAAAGTGCTATTGAGGAAGGGTCCCTGGAGCTAGGAGTAGAGAGTACAGCATAAGGGAGTAATGAATGGCAGGCCCTCTGTAGCTCTCCATGGGCTACCATCCAGGCTCAGAGGTGGAAAACCACAGTAGGAAACCCTAGGACATGCTGGCCTTGCATTAACCTTGGCAGAAAAGTCTGCTAATTGCTTGGCACTTAAAAGGTCTTTCGTGAAAGAGTAAAAGGATGCATTGTAGGGTGGTAAAAGGGTGCTACCCAGCTCAGAAAGTATCTGGTACTGGTTCTATGTAGCTACTTTTCCCCCTGACAGCAATGGTCAAAGGCTGAATGACCCAATTTTTATTCGTTTTGTTGGTGTAGACAGAGTTAAACAATGATTCTGAGTACTACAGTTTTAGTTAAAAAGTCTGTTTTTACAGAACATATTGGAAGTTGTTCATAAAGGTAGTCTTTTTGTTCAGTAATTATTAAATTATGTTTCAAACTAACATTCAGGTGTGCCAGTTCGTCTCATACTCCCTGGCTTCTATATGTCACAACTTAAACAATAACATTTTAGTTGTTCTTACAAACAATGTCTTGTAAAGTTGGAATAGTAATTTCTAAAATATTTTTCACAGTCCTCTCTCATTCTTTGGCTCTTGAATGCTGTGGGTTTAGCTCTGTTYCTTGCTGGTTTGTCATAAAAGTAAAAAAAAAAGGTTCTAGTACTTATGAAGTGTTTATTTCAAGAAAATAAATATATAAAGAAATACACAATACAGCTAAACAGGAACTATAAAGCCAGATCTTATTTACTGCATTTTAGTCAGTTTTCGTTGTCAAATACACACTTTATGTATCCTGACTGACAGTTAGGAGAATCTCTTTGAGATCCTTTAATGGCAGAGAATTAGATTTCAAAAACTTTGGAGCTCTGACAGCTTTGTATATAATGCTATTCAGCAATTGTTGAATCTTGCATTAGGATGCATAACCCAAACATCCCCAGCTCATGGTGGTGTGTGAAAATGGACTGGGATCAGATCCAAACATTCAAGAGGACCRATAAAAATATAAAACCCAAAGAGTGTCTGTATTTTGGTGTTTGAAATCTAAGTCCAGAAGCAAGTTGTAAATTATCAGTGGCTGGTTATATGTTACTCAGAAACTAGGCCTGTTTACGCAGCTCTTGAGCACTAGGAGCTCTAATTGTTATCAGTTTAAATCAGGCCAAGTTTTCCTTCAGAAAGCAATTCTTTTATTTCTTCTCATGCCCCCTGGAAAAACTGGACTTTTAATTCCTTCCTTGCTTCCCATGTTGTGAATAAGAGCGGGCATAAAATGCCTTTTATTGGTTTTCACAGCCCTGAATAAGCTTTGGGGCACTTTGCTGGTACTTGCCCAAAACTTTGTGGGAATTCTCTGCAGTGGAGTTTGAATTGTGTTTTCTGGTGGGTGTTTTATACATCTTCTTGAAATGGAGAAAATTTCCAACTATCCATCTGCTGTGTCTTGTGCTTCCATTTGCTTCAGCTTCCTATGATTTAAAAGGTTTTGGTGGCGCTAATCCAAGCAGCTGATTTTCATTAAAGTTTTGATGAGAAACTTAAGTTGGAATCACAAACATCTGCAGTAAAACTTCCTCCCCACTAATAGATGCTTCTCAGAACATAACCTTGTTGTATCAGAAAAAACCAGCAGCTAGAAATCCGAATTGCCCATTATAGGAGTTAACCTAACATAACCTCAAGGGTCTGAAGTGAATTAATTTAAAGATCTGCTTTTTTAAAGTAGATGCAGTTCACATTAGCTTAAAAGAATATAAAAGTTCCTGTCAAGCTAAAACCCTTTTTGGCTCACACCTCAGGATTAGGCCTTCTGCTGCTTCTTGTGGTACTAGTTTGTTTTGAACRGATTAATGCTACAAGTAAGGATCAAATTGTGGTTTCTCTCAACAGTTTGCAAGATTTTCTGTTTCAGCCTTTTTGGGGAAAAGGAGTGAAGACGATTTGATGATAGTTGGAGTCTTTGTTAACAAGTGGCTGGGACTTATGATTGCTGTCATTTTATATATTTAATGTGAGCCATTTTAGAGAGGTGAGTTTGTCACAGGTCCCGTGCTAATTATTGCTTGTCACTTTAGAGAACTAGAAAGCAAGCACCTCAAATACTGCTTCTTGCTATTTATCAGCAGCTGCTGGTATAAGCCAGGTGGGAAAAAATGATTGTTAAACATGTCATTTTAACACACAAACTCCATCAGATAACTTCTGCCTCTTACTTTCTCTTATAGTAAATGGCTAATTTTGACTTGACTATGATAAGTGTTTCCTTTAAAGGACTTTTGCCTCTCTGCCTTTCCCCTGAGCCAAAAACACTGATGCTGGAAACAGTTTTCCTCTTCCATCTGTCCAATAAAATCATGCCTTCCTTCACTCTGGGATTTGGCTTCCTGCCCTGTCCCAACTTAATTTTTTTCTTTACTCTTAAGACTCTTGATTATCTCATTCTTGCTCTAATTTTTTCCTCTCCTTTGTCTTCTTTCTGCTTTAGTTTACTTCCTTTCCCACTATTTACTTCACTTCTTCTTTCCATGTAGGACATTTGAGATTATCTTTTTTTTTGGTTTGGCAGATGTCCCCACAGAATGTCTTCCCTTTCTTCCCCTAATCCTTCCTACACTCATCTCTTGTACTGGTCTCTGGCCTCTTGTAGTCATTTACATAAGAATGAAATGAATATTACTGGATGTCACCCTACATTCATTTTACATTAAGAAGAGTGACTGCACAGTGTGGATCACAGGGAATCATTTGCTATACTCTCTAGTATTTGAAGTCTTGTACCATTGCTTATTCTCACCTTAGACTCTGTAAGGAACTTTCTTCCTCACTTCCTACCTCCTTCCAGGGAGGTAGAACCCTTCAAAACAGGCAGAGAAATATTCTCTGCACTCTGAATTCCCACAGAGAACAAAATCTGCACCTATATAATGAAAACCATTGTATCAGTGGAATTTACAAACACAGATGTTGACAGTGTCAGGCTTCAGACCCAAATGGTAATGTATGACCTGCCTCTTATTTTAGAGGGATGTGTTTGACAGTGGGATATAACTGTTTCAAAACTTACTTCTGGTTTTCAGTTTTACCTCTGTGCCTCACCAAACCTGGAATTGTCTCACCACTCCCTTTCCTTCTGCTGTGTCCAAGCTGGTGAGTGGAACAATAAAAGAAAGATCTCTGATGTTTGCCACTTGCTTATTTGCTTTTATTTGATATCTACCTGTCAGTTTTAAATCCTTTGCTTCCATCTCTCACGRATCTTTCTTATAAAATATTTTAATCTATCCTTATTTGGAAAAATCCATCCCTGACTTCACGCCACCAACTGCTGTTGGGTTGCACTGATGATCTGGATCCACTGCTCTGCACTCACTCTTTTTCTCTCTGTCTCCCCATAGACATCAGGATTCAGTACTGTAATATCTCCCCCACCTCCCCTTATTGTCTTTGTGAGCCAAGAAACCTAATTTTCCTACATAGCACACAAAAAACTGAGTACTTAAGAGTGCTTTTCATATTGATCTGCCTCTTCATGGACAAACCAACACAACTGAATAAAATCTCCAGTGCATAATCACTTTTGAAAAKAAATTTTTTAACTAACCTGTACTCTCAACACAGTCACCTTCAGTTTCCAGCTGTTGCGTATGCCAAGACCTTAATTTATTAGACTAGCAAGCCTATTGGTAATTTTTTTTGCCTGTGTATGTACTTACACAATAAGTTCAAATTTTTTTCTTAACCTCCCTCTGAGCTGGCAAATTGGATTGCAGAGCCTCTCAGCTATCTTCAAATTCCTAACACTGTAATCCTTCTCATGATAATTTTCTGAATCATTTAAATCAATTTATAAGCATTGTTTTTTTGAAACAAGAGGCAGATATCTTATTCCACGGTGGTCACTAACAATGTTCCTTGTATAGGTAATGCAACATTTCATTGTGTGGAGTCTAGTCCAGTTAATTTAAACATCTGCTTTAGCTGATTTATAAAGCTGTCCTGAAGCAAGCATCCAACAAAGTCCTCACAGAGGAGGAGACTCCTTTGAGCATTTCCAGAGAAGACTGCTAGGAATTAGAGGATTAGAAAACCTAGTGTCTCCACTACTGCATGGGGAATTTGGGTTTGTACCTGAAGACAGTCCATGATTCTGATTGAAACATCCAGGAACAATTTATGTGCCTAATTTAGGTGTACTGGATCACATAACGATTAAGAACCAGGGCACTAAGGTAGCCAACACTGCCCGAAGTCCAACTCATGGTCATCTCTGTGCATGGATACAGCATACTAGCATAGCATTAAAAATGTAGTTAGTTCTCTTCTCTTAAGAGGTTTTCATTCAAATCCCAGCCAAAAAAAAAAAAAAAAAAGGCAAAGCTCCACATTGACTTTAATTCTGATTTTTTAAACCGCTTCTCCCAGTTCTTCCCAGTTTAGGGTTGCCACACATGGTAAAGGAAGAGGGTTGGAAAGCTGAGAAGTAGTCACTAATATGTATTTACATTAATTGAGATCTCCTGTTCTTCTGTATATTCATATCATTAAACTCTTACCGGGATTCGGGAGCATCCCACCAGTTACATCTTGGAAACTCCCACCGGCATGTTTCATGTTGCAGCTGACTGTCACCACAGACCACAATGAAGCCCCATCTGTGGCTTTGTAACCCTGTCTTATGAAACTGCCCCCTTTGTATAATTTGGCACTCTTTGACGTGACTAACAGCCTCTGTCTGCTCGGGAGAGCTGTAGGCCTGAGTCAATATTTAGACGAAGGAGCTGAATCAAACCGCGCTGTGTAAGGGAGTTTACTCTGCGGTTCACTGGGAGCTGTGGGTTAAGAACTCACGCTTCAAAGGAGGTTAATTCAAACCTGCTGGGATAACCCTGTTCCTGAGGCTGAGGGAGGGGAGGTGAGCTGGGGAAGGGAGAAGCTCTTTGAGGACCAGAAGTAATGTTCGTTCCTTGGATGAGAGACTACCAAATCACTCTCCGGCCACTACATCAACCTCGAGGCTTAAAGCTTGTTCCTCAAATCCTGCTACCAACCACACCCATGGATCCATGGGTAAGCGGGTTCTCACTGTTATAAAGCCATCGGTCCTATCCCCAAAAAGCATCCTACTGGGCCTCCTTGGAAATTGCCATGGAGGTGGGTCCTGAAATATGCAGCAGAAGGTCCTGAAGTCCTCAGGAAGGACTCAGCTTCTTCCTCATGAAGCTATAGAATCCTGCAGCCAAGGGCCTTGGTGTGATGATACTAGGCACTGTCATCCACTTGTAACATGGGATCCAGAGTCTAAGTGCTGCCATTGCATGGGCTGAAGTAAACTGTCRGAGGAAACACCAGTTATTGAGTCTATTGTGCTGGCCTGAAGAAAAATTTAGGAAGGATTGAAATGGTTGAAGGAAACAGAGGTGTCCTTCCCCTGCAGTGTCCAATGTATCTCACAGCACTTTCCCAAGTAAGTACATACACAGGCAAAAAAATTAACAATAGGCTTGTTAGTCTAATAAATTAAGGTCTTGGCATATACAACAGCTGGAAACTGAAGGTGACTTGTAGAGACTAGAGGTTAGTTAAAAATCTAATATACTTACATGAAGAAATGTAAACTGTGTCTTTGGGAAAACCGTACTATACTGTCTTATCAAGAAAGACTAATAATCACTGATGCTCATTATCCCGTGAAAAGCAGCTACAAAACCCATCCAGCTCTCAAGTCAGGCATTTCATTGAGGGACTTTCCATGYTGTAAGCAACAGGTGGCAATGCAGCTTCCCGGGGCTGATCCARGGCCAGAAGAGAAAATCTGTACATCCCACACCATGGAGCCTGTCCAAAAACTGGGATGGCTCCTAAGAGTCCTTATGCCGAGCAAAGCAGCGTTTAACCTTCAGTTTTCTCACACAGGTCATGTTTCGTGCTGAGTCTCTGGCAGGGTGGGCAGGCGTTTCCTGAGGCTGTCCAGCTGCTTGGAGCAGGGGAATGAGCTCTGCCCAGCCCTGCAGCAACCCTGGCTGTCTGAAGGTTTTACGCAGATTATTTCCATGGCTGTTAATTCTGGCAAGTGAACTGTAGGTAGAAAATCAGCCGTGYGATATTGGAGATTGCGATCTTGATATTGTCACAGTGACACAGCTGTGCTAATCTCAACTCATTTTTTAATATTATGCTAGAAGAACTACTCTTTCCCTTCCCATGACCTTATGGAACTCAATTAGCCTCCTACTTTGCATCTACCACGCATGAGATATTACTGTGTTGTGTCCACCGTTCCACTTCCAACCTTACCSCACCTCCCCATGTACGCTGGAGTAATTTATTATTTCCTCAAGATGTACTTTTGAGTAAACCATTCCTGGTGCAGTGTTGCTGAAATGAGGAGTATAAATCAATCCCAAAATACAGGGGTTGTGGAAAAATTTTCCATTGTCAAATTGCTTCCCAGATCTCTCTAATTTCATTTGTCACTAATCCCACCCACATAATTTTTGGAAGTCTTAAAATCTCTGCAGGTGTGTTCTCTGCAGGCACTTTTCTAGATGCATTTGATTTATCATCCCCTGCTTTCGCTGTGAAAACAAACTTCAGATTTTGGAGGCAGATGATATTCAGAGGCAAAAGCACAAACTTCTACAGGACAGAGTTTGCCATCAAAAGACAGACTCTTTTGGGAAATTTCAGTGAATTACAATTGCAGGAATTACAAGGCAAGCAGAAAAGTGTTGTGACAATTAACTCTTGTAAAATAGCTCTGTTTGGACAGGCCTGTTTAGTTATGTTGGCAGGAAAGTCAGAGACATGTTAAGCCAGCTTCACTGCAAAGTACAGCAGCTGTCTGCTCACAGCAGGCAGGGCATATGTACATTTTGAAGTCTGAACTGTATCTCTCCAGTCCCGAAATGCAACGTCTCAGACCACCTCCCCCCCCAAACCCTCTTGTATCGCTTTAAGGATCGAATGATTAAGCTAACATTAACCAGATGGGAGCTTTGACACAGACAGGTGAAAGCAGAAAATTGCAGACACTAGAGAGAGAAGGGAATTACTGTACCTCAGCAAAAGGCACCCAACTTCCAGTWGCTACTGCCTGCTGCTGCCCTCTGATAACAGTGGCTTCTTGCGTGCTGACCGCTGAGCTACCTTCAATGTCAAACTGAAAAACGCTTCCCTCACTCGAGGCTGTGCTGGAGGAGAAGCATCTCAAAAAGAATAATACAGGAGAAACGAGGGGCCAGGCRGAGATCAAAGCCATTTCCTCCCCTTACATCCAGCAGTGGTCTTCTAGCGTCTCAGTAATTGTTTACCCTCTTCTGCAATCAGCCCCCCTTGGCTTAGTGGTGCCTCAGTTATTTTAACTTTCTTTCAGCATTCAGTTTCCAGATGTGGCACTTCAAGGCAGTCTAACCGGATCCCGATTTAAAAGAGGGAAAAAAAAAGGAAAAAAAAAAAGGAAAAGAAGGGAAGAAAAACGCTTTTGCTGCCTCCCTCGTTCACTCTCCGTGCCTGTGGCTCCTCTTTTTCCCCAGAGGCTCCAGCACAATAACATACAGATGGGCAGTGCTTAAGCAGAGAGTGTCAAACAGAGATTGTATTCCAGGAAAGCACCGCTAGCTCTCCAGCCACCTTATCTCCCGCTGTCAGGATACAGACTGACGCTCTGTTCAGTGCTCTGGCTTCCTTCACATATTCACATCATTCCCTTTTTACCTTTCGTGTGGAGAACCTCCCACTCAAACTTTACTGTTCAGAAAGTGAGGTCACCCTTTCCTCCCCCTCCACGCCAACTCCCCACAACTCCATCTGACTGCTCCAAACAAATCATTGACTCTCCTGGCTGTTTATTTTTTAACATCTCCAGTTTATTCAGCAGAAGGCAGAAAGGTGCCAAATTTATTTAAAAAAACCCTGCTAGACTAGCCATTCCTTGTGTCATGGGGGAGGGGAGGCTGTGGGCGGGAGGAGGAGGAGGAAGAGGAGGAGGGAGACAGCCTGGCTGTGCCATGGGCTAATAGAGCTAAGTGGTTTCTCTAACGTGCTTCATTCAGTTTCTTTCCCTCAAGCCCACCTCTCTGCTTCTCGTTGGCTTGTGAAAAAGAATATCATTCACTGTGATTTTGGAAAATGACTTCATTCCTTAGGCTCATGAACTTTTATTTACAAAGAGCATCTTGTATTYCTTTTTCAAGAGATGCTTTGTGAGGCCCTGGTAACAAGGCTTGCAGTGTGTATATGAAAGCAAGCTGAATACGTTGCCCACAGCTCACTTCATTTTGTGACTACGATCTCAAAAAGACAAGAAAGTAATCCTTGCTAGGTTTTGGGATGAAGTCAGGGTATAATTATACTAATGTGCACTGCTCCAGCCAAGGGGTCAGCACCCTGTGCCTCAGTGGTCCTGTGTGCAGGGAGCGGTAGCACCATAGGCCTGTCAGGCTTCATTCTTAAATCTTCACAGAATTGGCATACCGGGCTTCATTCTGAGAGCGGATTCCTTCTTTTTCCCTCCCTTCACCCTTTCCTTTCTGGTTGAAGGTATTATCAACCAAGGAAGCAGCCAGTAGACATTTGAGGGTAAAATAGTTTTTTTGGGGATCTGTTAACTTCCACACACCTGTAGGCACAGTTTTGGGCCCATAAATGCTTTACAGAGGGATATATGGTAGTTCACTGTGAAGAAACTCTGCCTGATTCAGAAATGGTGTAGCTGAGTAGGCAAGGCCACTCAAGCTTGTGGGACAAAGTATTACTCCAGCAGAAAAGAAAATGCTGTGTGACACAAGGATATGAGGTTCAGGATCAAGGTTAGGAGGAGGAAATAAAAGATATAAATGGCAGTTGTGGGTAATTCCATCCTGAGAGGAAGAGAAGCATCTCTCTCTTAGCTGAACCTGATGCGGTGGCAAGCACACGGTCCTCCTGCAGCCTGAGGGTGAGATGTCGTGGCTGCCAGGACTTTTCTAATTCTTTCTGTGGCTCAGGAAGTAGAAGACCAGGGAGGCCTCAGGCAGGGTCTCCATAAGCATCCCATTAGGCCTCCTGCTACATGGACAACCTTGAGGTGTAAAGATCATGGGCAAGAAAGAGCATAAAACATCTTGACAGTAAGGGACAGAATCGCAGTTCCCATGGTGGCAGTGGAGATTTTTAACTACCCGGTGAATTGTGCAGCGAATTACCATAATGTATATGAGACAAATTTTTGGATATTTTTTGTTTTTTGGAAAACCAACTACCACCCAATCTTCTGTGCCTTCTCCTAGGCATTTGACAGCTTGGTGAGGCAGGCTTTAAACTGAAGGACTCGGGGGATGGAGTCCAAATTGGCAGTGCTCACAGCATTGCGTCCAGGTGGGGAATAAGCAGGCCAGCTACACCAGTGGCAAATGTTCCTTAGTTGCCTCTCAAGCTGAGAACCAGAAGGCCAACCACCTGAAGGGTGTGTATACCCCTTGTAACCCTGCTGACAAACTGGCATGCTCCATTACCCCTCTGAAATGCCTGTGCACCAAGGCGTGCAGCATGGGCAATAAACACGAGGCATTAGAGATGTGTGAGCAGTCACAGGGCCATGACTACATTTCAGTTAGAGACACGGTGGGATAGCTCGCATGACTGGAGTGCTGTCATGGCTGTCTGTGTATTTTTAAGAAAGACAGGCCAGCAAGGTGAGGTGGTGGAGTTGCTCTTTATGTGAGAGAGCAAATTAAATGGATGGAGTTCTGCCTAGGAGTGGATGAAGAATGAATCAAGAGCTTACGAGTAAGAACTAACTTGGCTGGCACTGTTGTGGGTGTTTACTACAGGCCACCTGGTCAGGAAGAAGAAGCATTCATGGGCCTTGCTCAGTGCAGCCAACTGACCATCTGCACCCTGCACATTCCATTGAGGGACTTTCTTCAAGTATTCATCTGCTTCACCAGAGCAAGAAATACCATTAAAAATGTCATTAAGCATGCTAATATTACAAGTTCTTCAAGTAAAGCCTGGTATTTATTGCACATATGCAGCAGGTAACTAAATGGACTTCAGAGTATGATGAAGGTATCTCACCTACTAGGTTATTAATAATGCAAAACGCCTGAAACACATTTACAGAAAACAGAAAATATCATTCTTGAAATGGTCAAAAGTTAACAAGTGAAAAAAACATTGTTACCCATTGTATTTTTTTATGTAAAATCAGAACAAAGATATTTGTATCCCTGTAAAAGAGTTCACCATGTTAATTTACAGCAGTTTGAGAGAGGAAATACTGTAATTATTCTCAGGATCAAAGCCCTAAAAGGAGGAAGATGTCTGCTTAATGTCTTCAGAAAATCCCAGACTGGCCTAAGGCTTTAAAAATCTGAAAAAAATTCATGTTCTGAYTCTATATAACAGAGAAAATACAGATAACTTCAAATGGTAGAATTATGAAGTACCGAATAATTTATTCTAAAGAAATACAAAAAATAGAAAACAGCTCACAAGATCTGTCTCCCCAAATATATTAGTCCCATACAAGAAAAAATATAGCCTAAGTCTTTTGAGAAGAAAATATTATGTATTTCCCTGAATATCACTCTACAGTGGAATAGCTTGCTAAAAAACAACTTCTTACGAAAGCAGTTTTCTGCATTTAATTTTAAATACTTTAAAATACTGTATTCCTGTTCAAAAACTGCAGACTTGTGTAAAAATTCAAAAAATTAAAAATATGCATAGAGTGTTTGTGAAATATAAACCTTTAAATATAAATTTATGCTGGGATAGACTTCCAGTTTTTTTATCTTTGGCAGAGATGATGGGGCTGTATTACGTAAGCAGCCTGAGATTTGGAACAGGACGTGTTCAATATGGCAGGGTGCAGAGACAGGAGTTTCTCCTTCTGTTTTCACTGTTATCATCTTCTGTTCCTTTTACAAGTTCTTTCCCCAGTCTTTAACATTTGGTTTTGATTCACTGTGATAGACAGTACGACTGGTGAAAGACAAAAGGAAGAATCCAGTGGAAGTCTTATTACAAATAATATATTACAAATTAACCAATCTCAAGCTGTTGTGTGTGGGCCACTGGTGATTTGTCAGTTCCCAGTGGGACATCTGCAAGCAGCCTGTTGAGCTCTAGTACYAAATGTTACCAGCTGAACATTGCATAATTCCGCGCGGTGGTCCAATGGAAATGTTGACAGTTGACTGATGTTTGACATCAAAATATTTTGGAACCAGTGTTCAAAGTACCTTTGTTAAGGTTAGAAGATATCGGCAGCGTGTCTATGTATCATCAAATGAATTGGTTATTTATAATCAGAAACCTGTTKCAATTGAGGGGCATCAAACAAGAATTTTTCTGTCACAGTCTGTGTCACAGACAGATGCTAGTAAAATTGTAGCTATGCAAACAAAACATTACTTTTGTTAACTTACTTTGTGTGTTTTGGATTATGTCATTCTAGGAACAGCCTCAGTTTGCAGGTAGAAGGTAGAATTTATGCTGTAGGGTTCAAGGATGTCATACTGTCAGACTTCAAGTTGTAGATCTGGTGCAGGGAGACATAAGCATGTTCTTTCCTTCTTTGCCATGCTATTTAAGGGCATCAACTAATTATTTTCCCACATGAAGGCACTTTAAAGCCAACAGATCTCATCCCTCGTGTCATTAGTTACTGGCAACACTGGGATCTGGCTCATTCCGAGTTGCTTACAACCAGCCTCGTAGTGTTTCTGTGCCATGATGCTTCTCATTGCCCAATTTTTCTACCGTAAAGCTCTTCAATCAAGCATGCCAAAATCTTGCAAATCTGATGGAAATGTAGTACTAAATTCCTTAGTACTACAGGATTAAAGGCAACCTTGTTTACCAAGAAAGAAGTCTGAAGGTTTCCTCCTCCAGAGTGCAACAGGGAAAYGGCTGCTTCTCTCTCTTGCTAGAAGCCTTGTCCTTGGGAACTGTATGGACCTTGCGAGAGTAGGAATGAACCACAACTTATGTAATACTGGATAACTTGAAAAATCCAACCTACGCTGGTTGCTAGAAATCAGTCAGATTTAGGATACTGTTTTCCCAATCCAATGTCCTCTCCCCAGAGGCAACCAATAAGTAACAATAGCATTTTCACAGTTTTTCGATATGAAAGTATTTCAGTACTTCTGGTCATTTTTAGCATTTTCATCTGAACCTCCTGGTACTCTTGCTATATTACTATTCCCATTGAATGGCCTGAACTATAGATGTGCTATGCTACAATTAACGATAATTTCTACTTCATTCCTTATGGATTCTATTGTTCTGTATGCTTCTGAGACAGCTTTTCTAGCAAATTGCTTAGAGGTGACTAAGAGGTGTCAGCCTAACTTCAAGTGTAGMAGGGTGCATGAGAAAAGAAAACACCATCATATATAGCGTTGCATGAATAGCAGACTCGTAGTTGTTAAAAAGTGAACTAGAAGAGGTGGGGCTGATGAGATGAAGGTGAAGAGTATTTGCAGGGATGGAGGCTGTGTTTCTTGTCTTTTGAGGATAAACATTTAAATCTTTTAATTTCTTGTTACAATTCTCATGCCATCTTGGCAGTGGCAAGAGAGCCATTGTAATATTCCAAGAATTCAGTTTCTTGTGACCTGGTGTTTTGCTCTGACACCTTGGCTTGCACATCCAGAACCTAATATTTCCAGACAGTCTTTCATATAAGTTCTGGGCATGTCTACTTGTCTGTTAAGATAAAATTACCCAAGACAATTCAATTCAGTCTGTTATAGCCAGGAAAGTGATACCTTGTGGTAGAACAAAAGTAAATGTTATGTGAGATTTTTTTTTAAAAAAGCTATTTTTATAATAGAATTGTCCCTTATTTTATCAAATATACTTGTAGGTTTGTGTGAGTCTGGAGGGAATCTGATTAGGAGGAATAGGACAAGTATATTTTGCTTGTAGATAATGACAATACTTAGTATCAGTGGATACATTGATGGAGAAAGACGTGGGATTTCAGCATAGCATGTAGGTTATTTGGGTTGTTGACAGATCTTATAGACAACAGCAACACTTCCCATCATACAGAAGAGAATGGGTGGCCCTGACTAACAATGATCCCATTAAGACAAATCCTTCTCTTAAAGTGAAGACCTGTCCCAACCTCAAATTTCCTTATATTTTTCCTTTTGCTCTTCTCCTTGTAAATCTTCTCCTAATCTCCAGAAAGGTAATTCTTGATTTGTTAATCCTTCATGATGTCACTCATGTCCTTACTGCCTCTGCAAATTTATTGCAGAGTCCCCAAATCTACAGCAGTTCCTTTGTGAGGCTGCTGTTAGTCGAACGGTTCCTCCTGTTGACTGTGTCTTGTCTCCTTCACTGAAACCTTGGGCACAAGGGGCTAGCTGCTCTTCCTGGTCAAGACAGGAAGGGTTTACTCTAACACCAACAAAACCAAAGAAGATTAAAGCAAAAAAAMCCCCTGCTTGTTTTATTTCTAAGCAGATATTCTCAATTTGTTTATAGTACTCATATCCTGATTAACTGACATAGTTAGTACATTCCTCCACAGTGCAGCATTTCCCCATGCATTATGCTTTGACCTAAACTGGCCTCTTTCCTCTCTGTCTGGAGTCTTTAGACATTTCCCTTTCTCTCCCAAATTGTTTGTCTAATTCAAGCTGCATATCGCTAATTTTTTTTTAAATTCATGCTCTCTCCTGGGAAGCTTCCCCACCCTTCCTCATCGGTTGTTTGATCATAATAATGGAACATTGGCTAAAGAAAATGAGTTGCATAAAAATCCACACTGAACTTTACAACCCCTGTAGAAGTGCCCATAAAACAGCTTTCCAAAACTGAAAAAAACCCCACCCAAAAGCCCAGACCCTGGAAAACTGGCTAACAACTCTCTCAAATCCAACAGTGCTTAACTTAGCCTTGGATATGAAGTCACACAGAAGTACATATTCTGGCTCACTGCCAAAAGGCTTCCCATGGATCCTCCTGGGTCAACACAAAGAAGAAATTGTCTCAGATCCCTGAGAGTTTATCCTATGCACTCCAAGGATATGCTGGTGGCCAAAAAGGAATATGTTGCCTGCAGCTGACAGCAAAAATGTAATCTRACTGAGAGAACTGAAGCAGTACTGAGATCACCAACAGTTTAACTAGGGCAGCAAAGCTCAGCTTGCTTGCAGCTTGTTTTCTGGTTTGGTGGGTTTTAAAGCCTCCTCTAAACTCTGAACTTCCCCTGACATGTCCCTTTGTGCTAGATGTAGSAGAGAGATAGTGGACTTGCAAGAACATTCTTTTCCAACCCAGCATGTCCCACAAGAAGGCATCCCAACACTGGCCAGCTCTGTGTGTTCAGTCATTCCCTTTTTAAGCATTGCCCCAGTTTTAAAATTGCTCTGTGCCAGCAGTGCTTGAAAACCAGCCTTAGTTGCCTTGCATAGCAAGAGTAAAATGCAGTCAAATACTTTTCTACTGTGATGGGAAAAAGAAATGTTTCCCTATAACAAAAACAGTTCAGTAAGGCAGATCCAGACTTATATGCCTTGATTACTGTATCACAYCTATTACCTGTAAGTATGATCTGATGGGGATATATTTTCAAATCCTTGGTTTCTCTAGTTCTGATTTTTTTTTTTTTGTTTAAGTGGAGGGACCTGTGAAGCTGCTTTGTCTTAGATTATTGGTTTTGGGTGCTAAAATTACTTCCCCTGAATGGCCCAGTAAGCAAGGAGGAGGAATAAATTTTGATTGCACTCTGCCACCTGTACTCCTGACAGCTTAATTTGTTAATGTCGAGTCTGCAGGCACTAAATGAATGCTCATGAAAGTCTTGACTATCTGATGAAGGGCACTGGCTAGTATGATGCAATTAGCTGAGCTCATCGATTATGATGGACAGCTGGAGCTCTCTGAGTTTTTCTGAAAGAGCTTAATCAAAGACATCAGAATAATAGAAGCTCTCTACATGAGAAAGGCAATGAACTAAGGCAGTTAATTAGATTTTTTTTAAATTGTTGTGTTTATTATACTTCCTATTTGTCCTTGACATTTAAGTCTCCACCACRAATGAACATAACTGTACTGCTGATTTCACTGCAATCAAAAACAGTTTTAATTTGCATAATAAGCCAAAAGTATTTGTTTGAAACTAAGGCCTATAATAAAACTCAAAAAAATTTCTCACACAATTTTGCAGGAATTTTRTATTTTCTCTTAACAGCAAGGGTGATGTAAGTAATTTTCACGTACAGTAAATACTGTTTTTCAGATTTAAAAAAAAAATTTTTTTATTTTATTGTTATTTTCACCCTGGCCAACTGACAGATTTGACAGAATAACAAAACAATTCCCTTTGACAGGAGGCACAATACCGGCTCACCCAACTTGTCTGTTAGCAACAGAGCTGGCTGAGCAGCTGTCCCCTGTCCCACTGCCAGGAAATGCTGACAGCAACAGCTACACTATTTCAGCTGCTAACTGGCTCCATAGCAAGTTTTGATGGCTAATGAATTGCGTAAGTGCTACCCAGATCTGTCCAGATCTGAGGAAAAAGAACAGCAGCTTTGGGATATTGGCTGTTTTGAGAGAGACCCAGCACCACAGAAAGTTTCTTTCAAATGTGTGGGTCACGCTCTGTCTGCAGTGACTTTACSTGGTGCCATAACACGAATCAACCATGCTGTGTTTTCTGGTAAAGCAGAATGTAAAAGAGTTTAGGAGACACTGGCATCTTTCAGCTGGCACAGAGTGTTTTGCTATGACAGCAGCCAGCCATGATGGAGCCAGCAGACAGAGCAGTGTGCATGCATGTTGAAAATTGGCTGATTTAGTTGCTTATCCACACGTACAAACGAATCCTCGTAGCTCCCTAATTGCCAAGCTATTAGCTATGCAGTCAGGCAGCTCCAAGATTAAGCAAGTCTCTTCAATTTTAGACGCTTGCTTTCATAGCTGTGAGGAAATCCATGTTGCTTTGTCCACTTTTATTAAGCTATTGGAGATCTGAATGTGTGTGCATGTGGACAGGCATTGTGTAAATCTCCAAGCAGATCAGTGCTGCGAGGGAACTGCCCTTAGGTGCACAGGCTGTGTGGATTGCCAGGGGCAGCCCATTCTCCTCTGGTGTCTTAGGCAGAGTTACTTTACAGTTACTCTACAGTTACTCTACAGTTACTTTATCTGTAACAGCAAAAGTCATTTGCCTTTTACGAGAATCGGATGCTTTACTTGGTGGCTTTTTCTAAGTAGCAGAAAGTTATTAACTTAAACCAGGATGATCACAGATGTGATGTGGTGAGTTTTAAAGTCAAATCTGATGAGGGTACAAGCTATTGTTTTTTGGGAAAACTGCCCTTTTGATGTCTCCTGAATTGTGCATTGGAACTTTAGGCCTGCTGGGAAGGTCTCACAGCTGGATACCTGACATTTTGGGAAAAAGTGCACTGTTTAGATACCTTCGAAAATGTTTCTTTGGATTTCTCTAAGCTTTGCACTGAGCTCAGATGGTTCTCCTGGGCTGGGCTGACAACACTTTTTTGAGAAACTGCTCTTCATAATTAAGGTGAAAGATGTAACAAGACCTGTTTTCTGAGCTGAAAATGTTTAACAACCCTGATAAATGGGTCATCCTTGTCTGTACTGGGTCTGTACTGTAAACCAGTCTGTAACTGCAGGCTATCAGGCCAGCTGGAATAACAGCCTTYAACCTGTGATGAGTGTGGATGGATGCCACTTGTATTCCAGTTTCAGTGCTCCCCTTCTGCTCCCACAGAGCTCTTTGCCRTGTGCTGTGTGAATGGAGCAATCCAGTCAAGCTACCATCTGTAGCGTGGAAGCAGTCAGGACCAGAAGACTCACCCACACAGCATCAAGTGACTTCACCAGTGATTCAATTCTACACCACGAGGTGTAGCCAGATTTTTCAGGTTCTATATTTATTTTAAAAGCAACACCAGTGGATGTGTCCTAGTCCTCCTGATGCAGAGTCTACTGGATCATTCTATCACAYATTCTGCGTTTCCATAACATCAGCCATTTTCCTCATAACTGATGGRAAGTCCAAATGAGGCTTGTGTAGCCAGTATCATTCTGATARCTCCTGACAAAGCTGCAGAATACAAAAYGCTATATATTTTTGCTTATGACTAATCTAATAGTAAAAAATACACTTGTCAAAATTCCTGGTATGTAGAAAACAGTAAAACCACTTACACTTTGATGCCATTCCCATTGTAGTTTTCAAGGAGACCAACACTTTCCTTAGTGATTAGCACTAGTTTCCATAGCTGAGAAATTACTTCTAGCTGCCAAAAAGTTTTCTTCATTCTCATTTAGGTTTTATTCTTACTTGCAGGTGCAAAAATCTATCTTTAAGCTTCTGTTTTCTGTTCTCTGTTTTCTTTAGTTGATAAGCACAGGTAGAAGATTAGATTACATTCTGTTCTGTGACAATCTCTCATGATCTTTCCCTAGCTCCAGATCTTATCAGGGTTTGTAAGTGCTTGAACCAGAYAATACAGTGATTTCTTAAATTTTACTGGTGTGACAGGAGTATTCATGGCTGCTGCAGTGGCTGCACTTATTTTATCCATAGCAGCCAGCATCATACTTGGGTATCTTGGAAATGGACTCTGTRTTTTCATGCAAATCCTATGATTTGCATGAAAGACTGGTTTGTTCATATAGGCCATCAAATTTAACAAAGGAAATTTCCCTTTTTGATTGCATCTACAGAAAGACAAAAATAATTGCTGTGAGCCTCATACTGTGATTTCTCAGTGCTTGCTCTGAGTGCTTTGCAGAGTGCTTTGCAGAGCAGATTTTCCTGTGGATCAAATCAAGATATCTACAAGTCTTTTGTTTGCCAATTTCCTTGAGATACTTCAGACTGAGTCCTCTCTCAGAGCAGTTGGTTTTATGGTTCATCATACAAGATATCCTTTCCTTTCTTATTCTTTTACCTTCTTATTATGTCAGTGATTCCTGCCCTCTCCTGGATCACCGTGTGACTGCTTTGATCTGAAGATGTTATTCTGTGCTAAGATGCTCTCTTATTTATCTTCCTTTGATGCAACAAAACCAGAAAGTCTAAACAAAGATTTTAAGATAATGAAGTTTTGACTGCCATTATTTTGGATGAGAAGTCCAATTTTTGGTGTTACATTTTGAGGCTACATGCTTTAGGCTAGATTTCACAGTTTTTGGACTTGCGCATTAGCACTGAAAGTTCAGCTCTAGAATCTCTGGCTTGTTGCCTACCTGTTGTTGGTTAACGGTGAATTTAGGCTAACTTGGATTGGCTTGTGGTAATCTGAAGTTATTGCTCTAGACAGCAGAGAAAAAAAGCAAGCAAACTACAAACAACTGGGTTTTAAACTTTCATTAGAAATTTGCCATGCAATTTTAATGGTGCTATTAAGAACAGAAAATTGTGTCGTGAAAGAAAAGAGGAATCTTTCCATAGATTTCCTTGGAACCTCTTAAAAAATGATTTATAGATTTGTTCCTCTTTTATAGAATTATATGGGATAATAAAAGTCCCAAAACTGTTGAAAACAAAAGGAAGTTGCTCTGGCAGGTCTTTTTATGAGCACTGTCTGAACAAACTCGCTACATATTTACATAGGTCTGCTGACAATTTCTTGGTATTTTATTGCAATAGTGCTGTTCAACATGATGAATGTGATAAGCAGGATACACTGAATGCAGTCATCAAATGCCAATTTAGTCAGATTCTTGCTGTGCTGCTCTCACTCTTCTACCTAACTGCCTTTAACCCTTATTTTCAAACTCCCTGAGAATTTATGCTCATCTAACTCCCTGTGGTAGCACTGGCCTTTTTCTGATGCTGTGATGAGCTGGTTCAGGGAGCTGAAGAGGAAGAAAACTAACCCTGCAAAGCAAAGTAAATTGTTTTCAGTCCGTGTGGCTCCCCGAACTTGGTTGCTAAGAGATCAGCAAGCACTAGAGCTAGTGCAAATTTAATGAATACTCTAGGAAAAAAAGCTATATTTCAGGAGCAGGGTGTCCTAAATCTTACCCAATTCCTGGCTTCTGAATGAAGGGATCATTCAGAAACATTAGTCAGGATTCATCAATTTCTTTACTCGAATAACTTTCTTGTCTTTTTCCCAAATGCAGAGTTTGTTGCGCCTCATTAAGACACACTTTGATAAAATAAAATGCAAATCAAATGGTTGAACTGTCATAATGGATAACCACGTGCCAGGAAGAAAATATAAGTAAAATGTTTGAAAATATAGCAAGACTCCAATCTTTTAACCAGGTCATGTGGGTCATTTCGTATTTCTGCCAAATGAGCAGATAAGGTGATGTCTTGACCCTTCTGGAATCCATAGGAATTTTTTGATTTATTTGAACCAGGATGTAACTGCAAAGGTTTTTTTCTTGAAACATAAAGAAGAAGACCAGAATTTACTTCCTCTGCATTTACAGTGGCCACATATTTGAATATGTAAAGATATGTGTATAAAAGGGGCTCACAMATGCAGAAACAAAATGTGGATAAAAAAAAAAAGATGGGCTAGACCTCTAGAATCAAATTGGAAGATATTTAATATATATATTTATGTATGTTGATCATTGCAGCATGTAGTCTAAGAAAACAGTTTATGTTCAGGAGGAAAGGAATGCTTTGGGAAACATTTAATCTTAATATATCCTAATAAATTTAGTTTAATAAATCTTAATTTTTCAGTGCGGTGCCTTCATGCCATAGGCTGTAGTGGGATATCTGCAGTTGTGACACCTTGAAACACCCAATGCTACTCCTTACCTGCTAAAACAATTGTCTGTATGAGTGAAAGACTTTACCAGATGGTTTGCTGAGATACAATACAATACAGATGATTAAGCCTGGAATTTGCATTCCTTTATTCTTACGTTTATTTGAAAAAATAAGAGATTACAAGACAACAGACAATACCTGCTGTCTGACAGAGACAGCTCAGATATTGTGGCTGATCCCTTTCTCTGATATAACACTGTCAAGGTCAGGCTATTAGTCTGACACAGCATTGATTGTTTGGGCAGAGGGAAAACAACCTTTTCAACACAACTATGTCAATTTGAATATGAGTAATGTTTCTCAGCACTTAATCTGGGAAAAATTCTCAAAGGTCAAAGCTTCAACGTGGAATAAAAGAGGAAGATGCAGAGCAGTTTGGCAGTCAAGACTGAAAGCCAGAGAACAACTGAGCCTCAGCAAATGTGATTGATTCTATTAAAAAGAAAAACAACAGAAAGAAAAGAAAAAGATGGTTTTAAACACKGGCTGTACTTAGCAGGGTGTATTGTTGGTGTTCACCCTGTATTAATCCACTCCAGAGACTGTGCCAATACACAACACTGCTGCTTTAAAAAGCCTAGTGTTTGGCAGCTGTTTTTCTTGTACAGAATCATGGAGAACTGTGATTACCTCTTTTGCTCCCCCCCCGCCCCCCCACCTGAATGCATTCATTTCCTTTCAGCGGTATTGCAACTTAATTCTTTCAGAAAAGGAAGGAGTGGAAATGAGGAGGAGGAAGAAGAGTAAAATGTCAACACATAAAAATGCTATGGGTTTAATTTGGACTAGAAAGAGACTTCATATGTCTGGAAGCATAATAGCTCTTTCAAGGCCAAAATTATCCTTGTATGATGACCTTCGAAACAATCGCTGAAGTTTTTTAAGAGGGATCATGTAATGGCTTAGAATTTGAATGCATTTTCAAGTGCAGTGACAGCTTCATTGTTAGGTTTTTTCCTGCTACTTCTCTCTGGTTCCTGAAGAATTCAGAGAAAGTCRGTATGACAAGAAACTGGAATTTTCCACCATTTAGTGAAGGTCTCCTCAATGGCCATCATCAAATGTACGTGGGATCCTGGGATATGGGACGTGGACTTCACTGCAGTCATTGGAGCTGGAGTACTTTACAGCAGTAATGACCAGCAGTAATTGACTGGAAACATCTTTCCTACATCTCTCAAGCAAAAATAATTCCATCACACACCCTGGATCATGGGAAAGATAGAGATTCACAGAGATACCAGCATACTAAAATAACCCGTAAGTGATTGCATTGTAGGTAATGAAAATATTTTTGACCTCAGAGAAGATGCAATTCCAAATTGGCTTTTAGGTCCGGGTGTAGTTTACCTCTTTCTTGTCTCTCCTTGTCAAGTGTCTCTTAATATCCTTTACAAGATCCCCCTTTCAAATGGTCTGAAGTAAGAAGAGCAAAACGAGGAAAGTGTTGATAACTGTTTTCTTAATTATTTACTTTGCATTCTGAGAGAGAGAAAAACCGATATAAACTTACAGTATTCTCTAATATGTTTGTTTATATCTCCTAATAAAGGATACAACAGGGGTTTCTTTTGCCATGTAAGAAGCCAACTTTGGAATCTTTGGACTCAAATATACTGACTGTAGGCATCTTTTGACTAAATGTTTGCTAAAATACTTTGTTTCATTCCTGAGGTAAACAGGCAGGGAAGGAAAGAAACTCACACGCATACAAAGGTAGCATGTACTCACAAGTTTATTTCCCTATGTAATGCAGATCTCATTGCTTTGTTAACACTGACAGTAGAAAGTGCTAGCAGCATCAGGAGTTTGGTATAGATATTTTGTATTTACTCTTAAAATGAAAACCACATCCATTTTAGACTTTATCCAGAATGGCCCCATGGCTACTAATTACCTTTAACAGGCAAGTTTCCCTGATTTTGTGCACTGATTCTGCCTAAAACACAAAACCGAGCTGTAAAAAAAAAAAAGATGACTTTTRTTTGGAGACAGAAGCAGCACAGCATCATGTTCGGAAAAAACTCTTGGCACAAACGAAATCTGTATAAAGCGCTCTCCCTTCAGTATCCTTGGCTGAAGACTACTTCCTGCCTGGCCATGAAATATTTGGAGGGTGAGTCACTTTCTTAACTAGCACACTGCTGCCTCTGTAACATTCTCAATTGGAGAAATGCATGAGGATGAACTCCGAGCATCTGCACTTTTCCTTGGTCCCCCAGAGGCAGTGACAAAGGTATTCTTACACTAAGTGTACGTTTCGTTTTTCTAGGTGAGCAGATTTTAAGTAGGCTCTTCCCTTCTCTTTCCTATGTTGGTAGCGAGCTCCTTGCTCATTTGGCAGATATTCAGACCCTAGAGATTACGTGCACAGACGCTTCATTAGCTTCACACAACAAGGAGACTTCAGCACTGAGAGGCCTTTCTGCTCCCAGAGGAAGGGCTGTCTGCCTCTGCAGGGTGTGGGGGAGACCCATGAAGGGGATGGGCAGAGGTCAGACCCAGACAGGCAAAGGGTACATTCCTTTTATGGATGTGATGTGTTCCTAGTCAAAGGGCAAATACTGTCCAAAAAACTGAAAGCTTCCACTTTGTGTTTTTGCTTGAGTCAAGGATTGCACTGGTCTTGCAGGGGTGCTTGCAGGTAGCTGCTGTGAGGTGCCTGAGGTGCTTGTGCTCATGTGAGATGTTTGTGCTGTGAAGATCGTTTGGTAGCACAACAGCCAGGGTGACTGACTGGCCAAGGATGCCRCTGCTGCTTGGGCCACAGCTCTGTGCAGCAGCTGGGGAGATGCTGCCTCTGAAACACCCTGCTCTGTCCCTRTGACAAACACCTCTGTGAATGATCACCAGGATCCCTTCCCTGCATTACTGCTCAGTGTGTGCAGACAAGCTGACCCTGCCACCACACCAGCCAGCCTGAGAGGACTTCAGCCACAGCACCAGGGCTCAGTCCTGGCTGTGTGGCAGCCACGTGTTAGACATTCTGATCTATGACACCCARGGGTCTGTATGCACAGATGTGGAACCAAGTAGGTTCAGTTCTTGAATGTCTCAGAAACTCTCTATTTAGTACTTGAAAAGAAATTTAGTACATTGTTTTTCAGCAATTTATTTATTACTTTGGAAACTCTCTGGARAGTACAAACTAAGAATAACTACAATGATACTACTGAGGGATAGCCCTTATTCTGTACAGCAGCATTCTGAAGCAGTTTGAAGCAGTTGATTCTGAACTGGTGGTGTTATTGTCATAATTGGTCAACACTTCTGGTCCAGTGATCTGCAAGGGGAATTCAAGACTTAGAGAGAAAAGCTCTAAGAGATRTTATAGCTGACTTGTTTGTTCTTCAGACTTCCCGCCTTCTTTATTTATTTTGTTATAAAGTGTAGAAGGGGGCTTTGGGGACTTWATGTATTAACATTCTGTTGAGGAAAGTGAGTGCTCAATGGATCAGATAGTATCAAAGCTGCAATGAAATGAATATTGTGAAGCATTTAATTTGCCTTTCAACTCTCAAATTTGCAGTAATTGGTTAGTGATGATAATTCAAGTTGCACAGAAGTCAAAAGCTATAAAGAGATTGATTTTAGACAGGAAAAGAGGAATGGAAATAGGATCTGCATTAAGCTGTGAACATTACAATTTGCAGTTTCAGTTTACCTTGTCCAAGTTTGGAGGCAGACATGAGAGCAGATTTTTAGTTTTATTATTTCTGGAGAAAAAGATCAAAGAATGTTAATGAAAAAAAAAAAAAAGAAAAAGCATAATCTCCTTGACTTTTCTATCAGCATATACAACCATTTCACCTGAGAAACAAAGGTGATGAAACAGAGAAGAGGAAACTTGGTGGAAGAGAAGTGAAAGGATTTGAGATGAAAGTTGGTAATGTTCTTAGTGCATGAGGTTGTACTGGTTCTGTTTTTCTCCTTTCTGGTTTTGTGTGGCTTCAGATGAGTTATAYCACTTGTGTCTTTTGTGCTTTTTAGTGCGGTAACATTTCTCTGACTATTGCAAGTATAAGGAGATTGAAATGAATTATGCCTTAGGCTGGGAAGCCTGTATGGCTCTTACCTTGGGGATAGCAGGGTCCTTCCCTGGCAGAGCGCATAACTCAGTAAAATCTTTCTCACTTTTATTTTCCTCTTGTGTTTAGCAYGGCTACTACACATGCTAGCAGCAAGTCCACAGATCCACACATTGGATTTTCCTGTCTATTCCCAGGATTGCACAGATGGGCAGGTGACGACTTGGGCTGAGCCCCCAAAGGAAGTATCAGGGTAAGTTWTAAGTCCTCTACAAGGTGATGACTTTTTTCTATTTTCTGATTTATTGCAAACAAATACGCTCATCTTGCAGTAGTATATTGAAATTAACTTAGTCCCTTCTTGTTCTGTCCCTTCTTAAACYAAACAGTCACATGTGCACACATCTGCTACATAATAGTCCATTGCCATCCTCAGGTTCTTAAAAGTGCTGGAGGTATCAGTGCTGAAATGTGTCAGCTTCTTCATATGGATTTGGTCRGATCCCACTGCCAACACCTCTGGATTCAGGCAAGCAGGTCCCTCCTGCATGGATCTGATGACCTCTAAGCTCTTTCCTCAGCTATGAAATCTTTTTACCAATTCTTCCCATGGATATCCACCTTTCCATGTAAACTAATGTGATCTACAGAATAAGACATTTTCCAGGCTTCTCTTGTGATATTGTTTATGGTCCAGGAAGAAAGGGAACACACCTTTCAGCTTGACCCTGCTCCCCAAGTTTGTCACTCAAACCTCCATCAGCACCAAGCAATGCTAAGCTCCTCAGGAAGCTGCAAGGAGATGGGATTGGAGCTTATTGTCTGGAAAGAAGCTCAGCAGTGAAAGACCTTGGGGTTCTGGTATATAAAAAGTTGGGCATGAGTCAGTTTTTGCAGCAATGAAGGCTGTCTTAATATAAAGTCTGTGGTAATGTAGCCCAAAAATTAATTAAAAAATTAAGTGGAATGACTGCTATCCCTTCTCCACTATTCAACCTGGTCTTTTTTTAAAGGAAATTTAAATAGTAATATGACTGTACGTACAGTCCCTGTAGAGTAGTGGCTGTAACAGGTGCAGACCAGCAAGAAAGAATTACATTTAAGTAAACATTTCCTTCCACTGTTCCTCTTGACGGGAGGTACCTGGGTGACAGATAGTTCTCCTCCCTTCTGAGCAGCAATGCCTTCTTCATTCAGAGCATCGCCCACTCAGAGGTAAGTTCTTGTCCTCTGCTGCATTACGTGCATTTATTTTGTAGAAAGCAGAAGTCTCTGCCACTGGTGGGGTACAATATTAAGAAGAGGGACAAAGACATAGAGATCAGCTTTTAAATTTAAGCTTRTGTACCATTAAGTGGTATTTTCCCTGCGAGGCAAATGTCTGTAGCTGCTTGCCCCAGAGAACCTGCAACCGAAGTTGTTTGACAAAGAAAAAGAAATGTATCGATGGGGAAACAGATGGCAGAAGGAAAATTAGTGAACAATAAAATAAATGTGTTTTTACACAATTGCCAACACTAAGCTGCCTCAGATGCTTACATCCACACCTCTGTGGTGCAGAATTAACTTGATTTATTTTTGGAATGCAATGAGTAACATGTGAAAATAGGATTACCTGAACCTTTCACAGGAAGACAAAATTTCATAAAGTGGTGGCATTACAATGTGTTTCCACAGGCTTGACATAACTCAGACATTAAGAAGATTGTCAAAATAACTTCCAAAAATGTCAGGGAGGCAATTTGCTGAAGCTTTTTAAAAAATGATGACATTTGCTCTTTCAGAATCAGACTGGTACTGCTAGCTACCTCAAATTGTACTTTATTCTTAATCCTGAGAAAGCTTTTGCCTAGACTCAGCTTAATGACTATTGATTTCAATAGCACTATTGAAAATAAAGAAGTAAGATAAGGACATATATTTAAGCTCTGCAGGATCAAGGTCTTATTTTGCTGAATTTTTATTGCTCCAGATGAAACATATGATAGATAGGGACACCATGAGACACAATTTGATTATATTTTTTTAGAGATTCATCATTTCAGTAAATTGCTAATTTGTAAAAGAAATAAGCATCATCTGCTCTTTGTTTCTTTATGCTGATGCTTTACAGCAACGACAGAGTTACTCACATAAAACATTGCCCCTAAAAAAGATGTCAAAATGACTGTTTTCTCTACACAGTCGTGTTTGCAATATTTTACAGCAGGAAACTATTCCACTGACATTATCTCTTCAATTAGGCAAGCCTGCTGTGCTGTTGGTAATTGTGAAGTGGATTATTGTACCAACACAAAGAAAGCTTTTCTCCAACATGTGTATGAAAGCATTGTAGGTGGGGGAATTATGCCCGCAGTTTGCCTCTTCAGAGTTTATTAATGTTATATTTCAGAAGTATGGGGATATTCAGCCTATATTCAAGTACCAGAATAAGCTGAGGAAAGATGACTACAGGACTTATAAGCAGAGCTGCAACATACTCCATTTTAGGAATCCATTCTGGTTTCTAATGTGGGCAGAAAAATAAATGGTTTCCTGACGGTGTCTGGTCATAATGTACAGCACTGGGCTCCAGCAGCAATAAATATTCACTGTCCTAGACGGTGAAAGTGTGGCATTAACATATTTATATTGGATCAGTAACCACTATAGCAATATAATTCTATTAATAAAGAGAATGAATGATCCAGCTCCAGAGGCTGGGTCCTTGCCCTGTTTGCTTTACTGGTACAGTTGAGTCCTTGGGGATTAGTGTGCCTGGACTTAGACTTGTCTTTGTGCCAGCTCTGTGTGCACTAATCCCATGCTGCCTGCTCTGGGAAGGAGCACTTGACAAATCCCTTTGCATTCAGGCTCAACATGGCACAATCCAATGCAAATGTTGTGCCTGCGRGACATTTGAAATGAAGCCACTGTCTGTACGTGCCCACGCTCCCTGGTAAGGGAATTTATCTTTACAGCAGATCCAAACTTAAATCTTTCCTGTGCCTGATAGGATTCATATCTGAACATCTCATTTTGCAGGAGAATGCCTTAAATATCAGGTGGTGAAGAGAGTTTAGTGACTTTTAGTGCCTTGTAGGTCAACTGTTGTCCTCACACCAAATCACACAGGTCAAGGTCTATATCTAGCAAAAAAAACCCCAAAAAACCCCCATAAAACCACCACCAAACCAAAAYAAAAAAACCTCCCAAGAGTTCTGGACTTAGTCCTGTCCCTAAAGCAAAGTAGCACAATAAAGAATTTGTACTCATGGGCTTATCTTTTCTCTTTAAATAAGAAGTTGAAATAAGTCCTTATCTTGTGCTATTCTCCAAACCATGGCAAGAGGAACCAAAATTGGGCCATGAGCTATGATAATAATTTAAGAAAATGTATGATAATGCTACAGAAGCTGGGTCCATGCCCTGTGTGCTTTACTGGTACAGATGAGTCCTTGGGAGTTGGTGTCCCCAGCTGAGGAGACCTGGTTTCTTGCCTTTGTCCCAAAGCCCCTTAAATGAAACAGCTGCTGGCTGTAGCATGGGAAGGTGAGACTTCCTACTGATGGAGAAAGGCATGTCTTAATCAGTCCTTTCAGGTGGCAATTGTGTGAAAGATGCTGAGCTGGGTTATGTGTTATTTCAAAATCTGACCTGAAAGGAGTGTGTGTACCTGTGCGTTAGAACTCCAGGCAAGATGTTTCTGTAGGTATAAATCTGCATGGAGCTGCCATGTCCTGTTGGACCCCAGGAGAGAAGGGGAAATTTGGCAGAAGTGGTATAATTCTGTCTTCTAGCGGGACTTACTGTGGTTTCTGAACTTTTGCTATTCAGAGGAAAAATGAAGCAGATACAGTTCAGAGGTTTTCGAAAGTTAGAAGAAATCAACTCGTCCCCAACCCCATTCCACAAACCCTCTCTGCCCTACCCAGATCAACCTAAGCAAACAACAAATCGCTGGTCAGGGCACTCATCTGGAACATCTAAATGCCAGGTTTAGGATCTCGTTCTAGCTTTCCCTTTGTGATAAGGGAAAGCTATGGGTTCTCTAAGTTGGGACCAGCAAGCTGTAAAGTCTGTTTGCCTCCTCAGCCTCATGCTTATTTAATGATTTCTACAATATGAAGCTGCTCTATGGAGAGAAGGGTTCACAGGCAGTAATCACATCCAAGGTCTTACCCAGGCTGTGGGACTCTTTGTGTTACTCCTTACTGTCCTTTCCTCACTCCCGGGAGAGTATTATTCTGGGATGGAGACTTCTCAGACCTAAAATCCCATTCTGAGTCTTATAAACCTTTTCTAACTTTTTTTTTCAAAGCAAATCATTCCATCCACTTGTTTTTGACAGTAATGTTTCTCCGCAATGAAAGAAACAGCATTGACTTATTAGAAAATCCCTTCAGGTCAGACTTTCATTGCATTGTGCTTACAGRTCTGAAGGGAGTGGAGAACACTGTGTAGAAAATTTTGCTGATGTTTTTGTTTTTCAAAGGCTCTAAAGATATATGACAAAGAAAGGCAAAGATGCTTTTCCTAAGTGAATATGCTTTAGAGTGGAACAAGAGACGTAGCATCAAAATAATCTCTTCCAAAACACAAGGTGACACACTGACATTCCAAGAAAATGGCAACAGATCACTCTGCCARTATATGGTGGCGGATTCTCAGTTCTTTGTGTGATTCATGATGATAGCTAGATGTCAAATCTTTGCTGCATACCAGGGAAGAAACAAAATATAATAATAAAAAAATAATCTACTGACTTCTGGCAGGAAAAATCTGAGGCAAGGATAGGCTACCTAAAAGAAGCTRTGTATGTTAAATCCACTAATTTTACGTTATTAGGAGTACTGAACAGATGTGTCAGGTTGCATGAAAAGTGCAGCATTTTAATGTATAGCTTTTTCTGTTTCACTTTCTATTTATGTGATCAAAAGCTACTGCATTTTTATGGGACTTTGTAGGAAGCCAAAGGCTAATATTTTCAACAGCAGAGGTGTCAGTGAGGAAACTGAGCTCTGAAAGCCAAAATCACCTACCATTTAAGCCAAGACCTTATCAACCAGAAATATTTGGTTGCCTCTTTGAATCCCAGCAACGTCTTAAAATACACTATACACCTTCTGCCAAACATATTGCTACTGGGTATACTAAAATCCTCCTAATAGTCGATAATGCTCTATGGAGCCATGCAGAGTCTTAGGCCAGACTCAGAACTGTTGTTTAGCCRAGTTTTGTTTAAGTGCAGAGATGGGAATGGCTGTGCCAGACCAGGACCAATAATCCATCTCCCCCTGCATCCTGTCTCTGGCAGTGGCAAGAGCAAGCTTGCTCGAAAGCAGCATACAGGAACAAGAGTGTCACATAGTAGTACTTCTCTGTGGTATTTTTCTTGACTCCAAAAATTAGTGCTGAACAGTCTTCTGAGCCAGTGTTGTCATCTTTATATCATATAATCCTCAATGGATTTTTCTTCCTTGTGTTTTTCTGGTCAAATTCTGAACTCGTCTCAATTTTTGCTTCCACAGTGTCCCATTCCAAAGGACTGCTGCCACCAGCCAGGGACATTTGATGCCTCCCAATTCTTAGGAGATTYCTTCATTAAGAATTTATTTATGCAGCTACTTTCCAATCACAAGAGTTGCAAAATAAGYGGGCACTTTTCCTGTGGATACCTCTGTGTTTCAGATCCCTGTTTGTAAAATACAGCCACGTTCTCATGACACGTAAGGATGCTGCTTATGAATCACTCAGATGCTGTGCCAAGCCTGTGGAAAAACCCATTGGGAAAATGAACAACTGAACAGCATRCTGTACATGAGTCTGAGGCCCAGATAGTGAATAATGAGGAGAAAACAAATTATCAGTGGGATGCTCATTAAATGAACACCATCSTCTAGTGTACTGGATGAGCATAGACAAGCTTGTTATCCTTTTCTGTAATTAGAAGCAGTGTCCTAATTGATGTGCAGAAATGTGCCAAATTCAGGTGACTCACATTTGACTTTGCAGTCTTAAAGGGTTGTTTCAGTCTAGCTTGTGCATCTTCATGTCCCATCTCTGAGATAACACCTTTCACTTAAAGTGAGACAGCTGCTAATTACAAATGGATATTATATTTTTCCTTTTCTAAGTTCTAAAACACACARGAGATTCAGTTTTGAGAGCAGCAGCTGAGTTGTTTTTTTCTGAGGATTTCATTTCCCAACCTACCCATTCCATTATGGATAGGCCAGTGCAAATATTATTTCTTTAAATGGAAAGACCACTGATAACTACTGTGACCTGTAGCGATCGTATCTACTAGGTTTAACCGGAGTGTTTATCAGGCTTATCTTGGTAATGAAAACCAGCTGCTTTTTGGTCACACCAGGTTGTTCATAGCTAGCAGTTCCCAAATACAACTAAATTGTGTTTTGTACAAGAAAATGTGTTTGCAAGATGTCCCAGGCTGGTAAATACAAAAGGAATGGATTTAGAAACATCTCTGAAAGCAGTGCCCTCTGACTTTTATGTATATATTTGTAAATACTGAGGAAAGGGTCAAAGAGTGGTGCCAGCTGTTTTAGCAAAGAACTAGATGTGAACACATCCAGGAGAGATCTAAGTAGATTTCTAAAATAAATGCTCCTTGTTCTGTCAGCTGTTTTACTTCTGGTTTACAGCTGACATAAGCCTCCTGATGATGTTTGAACAATTGCCTTTTTTCTCCCCAAATCTTGCTTTCCTGTGGGTAAAGCAAGGTATTACAGTTCCACAGGTGTCCACAGGACCTGGCAAAAGAGTAGTAGTGGAAGTTAATACTAGTGAAGGTGGAATCTAAATGCATAGGCAGATGAAAATTCAATAATCTTGTCCAAAAATTCGATAGTCCTATAATTCAATAATATAATTCAATAGTCCTGTGGCAACTAGGCAATAATTCATCATGGTCTGCTGTGAGGCTGAAAAAAATTATGGGAAACAACCATTTTTGAATTTCAAATTAAAAAACAAGGCAATATAAAGATAAAAAGTGAATGGGTGAAGCAAGCTTAAGTAAATATAAACGGTGATAAAATTAAATTGTTTCAAGTTTTCTGGACATAAAAATATCTTTGAACGTTACCTCCCAGCACAGGCATAGAAAGATGTGCCAGCCATGTGTCTAGAATGGCAGAACTGAAGAACAGGAGATATCGCAGCCAAAGTAATTACAGTGGTTACTCTTAGGCCACAACCTGGAGCTGAAAATGTGGTATAGCTAATTTCTTAGTGACAGCAGCTGACCTTCTCTGCAACAATGGAACACATTGAGGAAAACCCCATATGAGCCAAAGCAAAGTCTCACAAGTTTGTTTTTTTAGCTGTTAATACAAATGGCCATTACCCTGTAGCCTCTTTCTTGCAGGAGGTGCAATTTTCTGCTCATGCTGAGGGAGGCAGAAGCAAAGTGCAGTGTAAGTGGTAAGGTCCTACATCCATGCTGTGGCGTTTCTGACGTATGGCATTTTCGATGTGTGGCATTCCAGAGCTGAGCTGTACATCTGATGCTCAGTATGATTATGCAGAAGGCAAGAGAAGATGCATGAAGCCAAAAGGAGAAATCCCYGGCAGTGTGTAACTTTGGGGGCCTAGTGGGAAAGGAAATCTGCTGTGTGGTTGCTGTGAGGTTGTATCTTCTCCTTCCCCTCATCTCTTTGTTCCCCTACAATGAGACAGTAGAATGCAAACTACAGTGCTTGGGCAGGCATCCTCTCCAGGCAGGCGTATGTGGGTGCTTGGGAGTTGCCCTTCTGAGATGCCTAATTCCAAGAGGTGGCAGAAAACGGAGACTACATTCCCGGTCCTAGTTATTACACACTTGGATTTTGGCACCAAAACATGTAGAATGTTGCCTCCYTCAGCAGTTTCCACTGCTCAGCTTTGATGGCAGCAGTCTGTGAGGATTCGGTTTTGGCAGTTCTTTAGCACTAATTTTTCTGCGGGTATTTGGCGGTGGAGGAAGGCTGACGGCTGATGGCAACTGTGGAACTTGGAATCACCAGTGACTGGTGGCTTCTTTAAATGAGACTATAAACCCTCTTAGGCTGGCCTGGGGCTGCCCAGCCATAACTTGTTCCGATGGTCTGGCTTTCTGCGACGTGTGAGAGCGAAGCCATGAAGCCAGCACAGGCTGCTGACCAGCAAATCCAACCTGCAGGGACAGTCCATTCTCCTACTCCCTCACATGAAGGAAATGCCTCCTTTTTCACCTGCAACCTGCTTCTGATTGCAATGGTGAGCATGCTTGTCATGAGAGATCTTGCTTGACATTGAGAGAAAAAATGTCAAAGATAGGTGGTAAAAATAATATGAAAAGAAATTATGGATGACTCTGTTGCTGCCCCAGCACAACACGGTAGAAGCAGCTTTTGGTAGCTGAGCTTTGGCCATATTTGACTTGCTAAAAATTGCTCAGGAGGGGCATTCTTAGGCACAAGGTCTCCGTGTTGCACTGTGGGAGCCCCAGGCAATGTGGTCCTGACTGAGGGGGGAATGAAACCTGTAGCAAACAGGATCTAACTCACAACAGATTTGTTGTACTGACTAAAGGTTTCACCTGCTCTTCAATCATCACAGTAATCCCACTTTACCACACACTGTGCAGAAAGCTATTTGGTACCTAGCAGTTGTTTTCATTAGTTTTTGACTACTCATTTATATTTAATGTTAGATCACTGAGAAAATAACAAGAAGTGAAAAAAAGTTCGAGAGGTGTTTCACCATTGTATTATCTGGTTTTACAACCCATCTGGGTATATGTGATTAACTTTTAGGTTTAAACAGCTTGAAAATAATTTAACATTTCCCCAGTCTTTCATTTGTTTCTCCTCCTCTCCCTTCCCAAAATACTGAGTACTTCAAAGTCTACTTAGAAATGATAGCATATTTACCTGCTTTAAAAGGCCTGTGTCACTTCTGAACATCGAGGGAGAAGCTGCTGTATAATAAAATTTTTAATTTCAGCATTCTTTTTATTCACATAGGGAAAAGAAAGGAAGAAATGTTATCGTCTTTATTTCCAGGAAACATTAAAAATTCCTTACCCTACCCTGCAGTGCATTTTGTTTTGTTTTATTTTGTTAATAGTCTGTATTCTGATTGCTGCTTGGTAAAGAATAAAAGAGGATTCTTTAGTCATGGGAATGCAGAGATGTTTATTTCCACTTTGGGAGTATAACATAGTTTAAAAAAAATCATCTGTTTTCAGAGTTAGTTGCTGAAGCACCTGGTATCCCACGCTCCACCCAAGATTATAAAAATATTTGAAACTGCAGGAAGGCAATACAGCTGTGCAAGCTTATATGGGATCTTGTTGATTTAATTAAGTTCAGAAAAAGCAGCCATATCAATAAATGCATAGTTGCTTGAAAGAGAGAGGTGCCATTTGATGAAATAAAGTTTCCACCCTTAATTATCTGGGGTTTAGTTAAACATTATAGTCTCCCATAATTTCTCTGGTGCAATCAAATTCTGTTCTTGTTGGAATCACACATCAGATGATTATTTTTTTAAGGATGAAAATGACACAGTGAGGAGAAATTCCAATCCAGCTCTTGCTGTTGATGTCTGTGGCAGTACAACCCGGTTGAAAGGCAAATCAAAACCAAAACAAGCTAAATTAAATTCTCTGCCTTTGTGTGGGATCCTCCTTGGCAACAAATACAGTCTCTTGTATGAAGAAGACCTTCATGCCTCGATTTGTGAGGCAGTTATGCAGTTACAGGAGAGAGCTGTGGCTGGAGGATGTTGYACGTGTGGGACAAAGAGCAGCGAATGTTTCGGAGGACAGAATTCAATTCTCGGAAGGGTGACTGCATCACCTCCCCTTGGTCCAGCTCRGGGAAAACTCCAGCAGTCATCCTGGAAACAGGAAAAGCGACACCACATTAAGTGAGGGAGGTGCTGGAGTGATGTTTAACATTAAGGATTAAATAAGAATACAGAAAATGGTGTCATGTAAAAATGGGTCTACCTCTGCTAGATAATATTAAAATCCAAAAGACAAACTATTTCTTGCAAATGAAATTTTTCTGCAAAACTTCAATGTATGGAAGAAATTGGGAATTTTTCAGCTTTCTCCAAACTCAAGAATCCCAAACTGTTTGGGAGAACAGACACTAATCTATATGTGAAGCTGTTTGTAATTTCCTTCAAAATTTCCTAACATATGTGGCAAGTCTCCAAGATTTAAGTATAACAACCGTAAATCACTATGTGGTTAGCTAGCAGAGTGTGCATTGGTATGGGGGTGGTGAGTCACTACTAAAGGTACGGCATGTGAAGCAAAGGTCATCACTTCACTCACTGGTCTTTAGTTTCTCGCTGGAAAATCAGTGGATCATTTGGTTACATAAAGCACTGATAGATGGGAGATTGTTTTCAGGTATTTGCTCTGCATCCTGTTGGAAGTGTTCCTGGCTAAGCTCACTGGCAGTGCTCTCATGTGGTAATTGTGTGTTTGCATATTGTCAAGGGAGGACTCTGAAACTTGAGAAATCCTCTAAGTGAGGTTTTAACATAAAAGCAGAGTTACAGAATCTTTGGAAACAGAAAATAAAAATGACTGAAAAAAATGGCAGCGCTTAGCACATGCAAACTGAGTGGAAAGATGGAGCATCATTACGTATTTTTTGCTTACTAGAGATGCAGTTATACTGGAAATATGCTGAATCAAACCTCATTTGACTGGGTAATCAATGAGGCTGGTGCTTCAGGGAGACTTATCATTTTAACTCCTRTGCTGGAAAGCACACAGCGTGGGTGAATATAAACCACTCTGCAGACTTAGGTATGGTAAATGAGGGTGTAGAGAATGTCACTGGCACTTTTTCTAGAAGCTGGATAATATCACTCCAGCTCTTTACGTGCCTCTTCTCTCTCTGTCTACAGTGATATGAAACAAAAAGAAAGCTAAACTGATCTGTAACTATTTCATGTTCTAGTACACAAAGCACCTCTGCTAAAGGTGGTTTCCTGAGCTTGTTTGACTATCAAAAGCTGTTGCAAAGTTTGGTGTAATCATTGCCTGTGATTCAGAAGCACCTCATCATACAACCTGTGCCTGAAAACAAGGGTAGGCAAATTCATATGTGAAACTGCACTTTTCAGGGCTGGGTCTGCACACTTTCTAAGTAAGCACAAATGTGTCTGAGTGGACTGGGACAGCATTTTCTCAGGGAATCAGGCTGATGAGCAGTTTATAAAGTGACATATGGATAACTCCAGCTGGGAGGGGGAACCTCACCCACAGAACTCAGCACGATGCAGCTCTGCACCTACTTAGCTCTTCAAGAGCACCACCATAATAGAAGTCACTGCGCACAATCCCACCCCATTGAAATGCATGCTGTAGATTTATTAAGCATTTTATTTCTCCAGGGCTTTCTGTAACTCATTGCTCAAGAATCTGGGTTTTTCAGAGTGAGTAACTATGTTTTTGTAACAACTTGGCTAGAGGGACCAGCTCTGTAAATGCGAAACAGCTACAGAGGTGAGATGGAAATGTCTTCTTCTTCTTCTGCTCTACTTAGACCCAGCAAGAGGACCAATGAAAATATGTAGAAATCTGTCTCTCAGGTGAGGTTCCTGGACCACCCCTAGAGCAGATCAATAGTGCAGTTTTATGCCTCATTGTGCAGTCTTCAGGTTCTTTAGCTGCAAAGGTAAACATGGTTTCTATTGAACGTGCACAAACTGTACCTTTGAAGGGTTTGTAACTTGACTGAGTTTGGTTAGATTTTCACTGGGTAGGACAAACAATTACTAACAGACAAGCTGTACTGTTACTACCATCTATGACTTGTGTTCTCTAAACTTCCAGATTTTGAAGAAAATGTTGCTAGAATTTACCAGAACTGAGTATTATTTGTTTCTCATCTTGGGCTAGTAAAGGCTGGGAGGGATAAATCTTAAAGCGTGTAAATTCGACCTTAAATGGTGATGGCTTGGGAAAGCCATAAAGCGAAATGGAGGCTGCAGAACATGAAGCTTAGGCTGGTAGCAGTCTGGGCTTCCAGCCTGCTGACATAGTTTTGTTACACACTTCTACTAAGTTATTTTCTTGTATTTGCTGTACTTTGCTACTCTTAGATGCTTTTATGCCAGGAATGTATTTACCTATATATACTTCTCGATGAAAAAGTGATCTATCTGCATATACATGCAATGTAGACAGATGGAATACAATCTAGTTTATGTAGTATCAACAAACCCATGCTCTTCTTTTTTGCCTTTACATTTAACTTAAATTACATTTTGAATGCTACCATCTGCACAGCAATATGGCTCAGCAAGGCCTGCTGTTCCTAAAAGCTATTAATTGAAAAACTCTGCCTACTCTGAAACAAAACTATTCTACTTACCCCTTTTCCCAAGTATTCAAAGAAAAAAAAGAACCTAATAGGTGTCATGAGGCATTTTGGTATTTTTTTAGATAATCACAGTTGCGAAAACTAAACATGTAACTTTTTTATATCCACCCTGTTAATTAATAAAATTGCTTAAATATAAGTTAATAACACATGTAAATGTTTTCTTAATAGGTTTCAGGATGGGCTCACGAGCACGTGTGGGGAGGAGTCCCTCCCCAGTGTTGCCAAGTTCCAGCTCAGACTCACTGCAGGACCTCTGCTGTGGAGATGTGTGAGCTGGGGACAGCTCTACAGAGTTCATATTCTGTCAGTTCAAAGGAGATGGATTTAATTACAAGAGGTATAATTTGAAAAGATTTTGTAGTTCAGAAAAGCTTTTAAAAATCCTTGCTGGCAAACTAAATAAATGATCCTTTGTTGCATCTCTTCATCTTTGTATGGCTGCAGGCTGTTTAACAAGGACCTCTGCTGTTCGTTTAATTTATTACACCCCTTTACACTTMACATTCTTCCAATTTTTTTTAACGAGTTCTCGTTTTGTTGGTCTTTCACAACATTTTTTTTCATGTCCCTTGTGTGCTTACATGCACCAACTCTATGTCACATAAAAAAATTGCAAATCCTCCCATACCAGCTGCTGTAGTTAATAAACTTGTAACTTTACCCTTGTTGAACTATGTCAAATCCCTGTAACATCTGGCATGTTTGAATTTCTATGCTGTTGAGGGTTGAATTTTTATTTAAAACTCCCAGATATGGATCTGTCAAGGATTTCTTTGCACTGTAGCTTCTCTAAGCCCTGTAAATTTCTTCTGTAAGTGTGAAGAATTTAAATTGACAACCACCAAATATTTATAGATTTTTAATTTGTTTAATTTGTTATATGGATTTTTTAAAAACTATTTTCTCTTTTGTTTTCTGATCTGGTGAGTAACCCAACCAAGCAAATAATGGAATACCATTTCTTGCTGCTGAGTTGATCTTTCTGTCTGCGTTACTGAATCTGTACCTACAAATTCTCCTTGAAAGAAGACATGGGCAGCTTTGGACAAGGCGAAAATGCAAGAGATGAGTGTTAAGTTAGAAAAACAGTTTTGTCTCTCTTTCCCTGTTATGTGATATTTTTGCAGCATGACTATTCTTAATATTTTTATTAACTCTCAATTTGTGCCCTTTTCTACTTAGTGGCGCTCTCCTTATTACAACTGGATTTTAGTAGCTCTTTCCCAGGTCAGAATTAATCCTCCAGAGTTTTTTCACTTGTACCCCATTTAGTCTAAAACTCCTGCCCTACCACCTGCTTTCTCACCCTTACGTCTACTTCCCTGTTTTTAAACAAAAATCTTGTTTAAAATCCAGGTTTACTGTAGTGTGTCAAGGGGTTAATACATTGCTCTCTCTCACTGCAGTTTAATGACTCACCCGTGTCTTTGATATTAGCTCATCTGAGACTACCCCAAATGATATACGATCTGTTCAGGCGCTTTCAGGCAAACCATATCATTAGCAATGCTTCCACAGCATCCTCTCAGCTGTGTGAAAAACCAATTTGAAAGATAGGTTAAAGCATTTTATTGGTTTCACAAAAGGAATGAACAGGGCGAGAGAAAAAACAGAACAATGCTCAGCTGGGGCCTCACTGTCACCACCTCTTCTCCTTGGTTCAAGGTTACGGGGCTGCACACCAGCTCACATATAAGGTCTGACATGTATCCTTCTCTTTTGGCTAGATAGATATAACAGTATTAATATGAAAATAAATCACTTTACATGGGGGACTTGGTGGAAACCCTTTGCTAGAAATGGGTATGACTCTTAACAGATTTATAAAGAGATAAAGCAATGGGTCCAACAACATGCTGGCAGGAGCCATTAGAGAAGTCTGTGCAGACTGGGAAGCCTGCTGAAAATACATTGTGTGGCTGTGCGGAAGACCCAGACACAGACTACAGCCTGATGTCTATCTGGTAACTGGAGAGGTCCTCAGCTTCCTGGGAACATCCCTTCTGGGCAGAGTGAGGGAAGGTTTTCATCCTGTGTGTGATTTATCATTTGCAGAGTAACTCACACCGAAGCGTAGCTTTACTGAGGGGAGAGAGACACAACTGCAGTGATCTCTGCTTTGGGGTTGCTGGGCAGAGGGCTGTGTGTTATGGCAAATATACAGCCAGCATGGAACTCTGGGAGACTCCGAGACTTACAGGTCGTGCAATGTAAGCACATCAACTCATTCGTGGGAGCGACTGCACAGTGCCATGCAGAAAGCTCATGGCTGCTATGGACAGGCCATAAACACCTGGTTTTTCTGGATGGCCAGCTGCCCAGTCTAAGCTGTACATGTCTGGAGCCGCAAGCTGTCAAGAAATCCCAGGTATGCCATCCTCTCTGACCTTGCTGAGGAAATTCGGACGTGTGGTAATCTCTACGGAGGTGAGGTGTGTGCTTCTCCCACTCTAGTTCAGAGCAAAGGCTCTGAATTGCCCTGTAAGCTGGATCAGGTCACGTCCTCCTCCTTAAGCTCTGAAGCAAGGCCACACTGGTCTACAAATATAGTTGCTTATCAAAATACCTATAAAGAGGTACCAAAAATTAACAGCGTGCTTCATTTATTTTCTATGGTATGATGAAACAGTGTCTTTTTCTTGAATGCCATGTCTATTGTCAGAGGTACCAGGATGCTTTGGGAATGGCAGTGGGCCTGGAGAGGGTAATTTATGAAGCTAATCTCCCACTGCTGATGCACAGACATATTCCAGTTGTGTGAAGGACCAAGAAATAAGATTGTTGCAACAAAGGATGGAAAGGGAATAAAACCACTCACAGTTTCTAATTGTATTTTGAATTTAGCAAAAGAATCCCTTTCTCCATGCTGAAGTGCTATCACTCCAGGGTAAATGATCACATAGCTAACAGAGACAACCAGTAACAACAGTGCAGAAAAATTGTCCTTCCACATGGAAAAGTTTGAGTTGGTTCTCTGACTGTTTTACATCGGTCATAAAACTAACATTACATAATTCCTAAAGCAAATGGCATAATTTCGCTCTAATGCATTTGTAATGAACTTATTAACACTAATTAAAACTGTGGAAATCACTTATATGGTTCAGAATTTGCTACTCTCTTTCTCCATGTTTTATTTCTTGTCTGTTTTATTACTTGTCTTCACACACAGTGAAGTCTGAACTAGGAATAAAACATGGACCTCCCAAACCTACAAACTCCATCCATTGTGTTTGGTRTCTTTATGACTCTCAGATCACGCATCTCTCTTAGAGACAATGAAGACTGGTGGTGACACCTTGTACATTCAGTTTATCAATCCAAAGCCACCTAAGGCTGACAATAGCTGAGCGGTCTGTATTGACTTGAAGAGGGCATCCCATTCCATTGAACAGTTTTCACTCCAGTTCGGAATTTTCTTTTTTTTTTTTTTTTGATTGCATTTCATTTCATTATAATTCCTCTTCTCTGTGTTTGTTTCACTTTGTTCCCTGATTTTGAGATTTCTTCTCCTTTAATGAATATTCTTAATTTCATGAAAGGAAACGAAATCTTGCGATTTCAGTGAGCATCATTTTGGTAAGTTTTGGTCCTTTTCACTGCACCTCATGTCATCTCATTCCATTTAATGGTATTCACTCAATTTCAATAGTTTATTTTTTTTGGTTGGATTTCATTTCATCATAATTCCTCTCCTTTGTGTTCGTTTCGCTTAGTACCAAGATGTTGAGATTTCAATGAGTATTATTTCAGCCTGTTTCAGTCCTTTCTCTGCAACTCATGTCATCCCATTGCAATTAATTATATTCACTCAATTTCAAAATTCTCTTTATTTTTTTCAATTGCATTTGATTTCATTATATGTCATGTCCAGTCAGTTCATTTCACTTTGTCCCCTAATTTAGAGATTTCATTTTGTTTCATGATTTCATGACAGGAAATGAAATCTTGTGGTTTCAATGAGTAGCTTTCAGCAAGTTTCAGTCCACTTCAGTGCACCTCATGTCATCCCATTATATTTAATGGTATTCATCCCGTTTCTGAATTTTCTATTTTTTTTTCAATTGCATTTAATTTCATCATATGTCCTGCTCAGTCTCTTCATTTCTCTTCATTCTCTGATTTTGAGATTTCATTTCCTTTCGTGAAATGAAAATTCGTGCGTGTGACTGCACAGGCTTGACTACATTTGCCACGTACTTTGGTGGTTCTTCAGTTGCCTGCACGGGTACGGAGACAGAGCGAGAGGAGCGTTTTCCTTTCCGTGTTTGTCCTGTGGACATTGCATACACATTAATACCCTCGTTTCTGTCAAGATTCCTCAGAGACTTTCTGTTTGACATTGCTATCTAGTGCTTTTAAAGGCTGCAGCACAAGCATGGTGCGGGTTGCAGGTGGGCACTGACAAGGGCACCCTGGCATGGTGCACAGTCCTGCATCACTGGTGGCACTGGGCTCGGAAGAATGTCCTCTCTTTTGGCAGGTGCATGTTTCATGTTCAGCCCCTCCATGCAGACAGGGAGTTTATTGTTAGAGGGAGGGTCATTCTTTCTGTTGTCTGATTATAGGAGGTTCTTGTACAACCAAATGGTACAGCAGCTTTTTTTTGCCTGTTGTTAGAGTATGCCAAACATTACCATGCCATTATAACTTACAAATCAGGAGCATCATTTTAAGTCCACCGATTTGTTCATACTACGGTTTTATCTTCTGGCGTGTGTCCATGTACGCATAAGCACCAGTGGAAATACAATGTGTCTCCGACTCTGTGCAATTATCTACTTCACCCAACCTCCAGCAGTACAAGTGTATTACAAATCAAGTACAGCATTATCTGATTCAGCTGGATGACAATGTCAGTTTATACCTGTAACCTTTCATGAAGCTTGTATGACCCTCTTTGGTTTTGGACATATGAGACTATGCGGTGTAACATTTGAGATACATGTGAAACCTGTATCGAGGCATTACTTTACCAAAAAATGATGCTTTGGCTTATGTCTTGATAAATCCATTGTGTTTAATTCCCTAATCTCCAAGTAAATGTTACCTTGGGAGCTTCCTAAATTAATTAGGCTTTTGTTTGCATATATGAGTGAGGTTCCTATTTAGCTTATTTGGAGACTCTGTCAAAAAGAAAAAAAATTACACAGTAAATATACTTTTGCTTGTACTGGTTACTGAGCCTCAGCAAACTTTTATATTTTTTCAAATTGTGTCAGTTCCAGAGGGCAGCCAGTCTTGATTTGAAGATGAGAAAGGATGGAAAATCTTTCCTAAAACCATTTTGTATCTAACTTCCAGTTATTAATTCTTGCTATTCCTTCCTTTCTGTTGGTCCATAGATCCATTCAATATGCTATTTGTCATCATGAAAATGAATATGCCTGCTGTGACTAAGTCAACTTAGTCTTCCGGGGCAATTCTGTGAGCTCCATAGACTCAACATCTTAAGTTTCCTACAAGAAATAATTTTTAATAATTCTTAGATTATTCTTTTAGATTTTCATTTTTAGACATCTCCTTTCTTATTCATTCTCTGTAGAATATGAATACCAGCATTGTATGCAGTATTTCTGCGCATGCCCTGTGCAAACATGAAATCACTTACTACATTATTCACTGCTCTCTTTACACAAAGGGATCACAAGAATCAGATCCATTCCTTTCGCCCATTTCATACTGAGAATTCATGTTCTGTTATTTTTCACAGTTTGGTCTTGAAAAAAGTTGTATCATCTTGATGATCCTCTCCCTTTTGCCTCAAAAATCTTGTTTATATTTTCCAGTATTTATCCCTGCAGGACACTTAGGTCGGTCATTCTACAATATCTTTTTTTTGTGTCCTTTCTCCATTCTCAAATGTGGGTGCTATGATGGGCTTTTGCATTGTTCTGGTACTTCTCTTTTTCCCCATGAATTTTGAAAGGTGTAAAGATCAGTTCATTCAGGTTCTGAGTTTGCTGGAGATGGTGGAAGTGGGACTAAGTGTTTGTGTATCATAGGTAAGTAATCTCCAGCTTGTCCTTGTTCTAGCCTAAACTGTTACCACTTTATCACTGATGTTAATTGTGTCAGCCACCTGAGCCCAGTTTACTTTCTTAATGAAGATAGAAGCAGAAAGATTGAAGAAAAAAAAAGGTACTAAATGAATTGCCCTTGCAAAAGCCATGAAGGACCAGGTCATTCAGTTTGTTCTGATTTATCATGTGTAATCCATTGTAACTCTTCCCTTCTCTGCCTCAAATATTTTCCAAATGTGTTAGTTTTACACTATTGCTTGCTCTGTGTTGGGCTATCTTTTCCTCGTTGCGAGTAGCCTTTAATATAATTCTCATTTCTGGGTGAAATTCCTTTCTTTTCTTTTAGCAGTGTAGAGATTTTTTTCTGTGAATTATGGTTTATGGACATTCTTCTCAGATGAACTGCCCACAACAGTGTTTTAGGAGTGCAGTCAAATGTCACTCGTGGTGCAAAATGGTCTCATATGATTTTAATCTGATATTAAATATTCCTTCTTTATTTGCCTCTGATGAAATGCCCTCAAACTCCTACAATCAAATTACTTCCTCACAAGTGGAAATTCTTAATGACCTTTTATAAATATCTCGATACACCAGCATCTCAATTTTCCGTCAAATCTTACAAAAATTCATAAACGTGATTGCTGCCCTTCAGAGAGATCTCAGAGTCTTAATAAAATTTGTTAGAAAATGATCTTTCACTTAGAGTCAGCTCTGCCAGCTCAGTCCATATCTCAGTGCTGCAGCTATCAGCAAATCTGGACAGTCAATGTCAGTGCTAGCCTATTGTGCAAGTGGCTGGCTGGCAGTGAGATGCCTGGTAGATAACTAGCTGTGTGAAAAATCCTGTGAAGAGACAGAGKTGTTAATCAAAATCCCTGCTGCAAAAGAGTCATTAGAGCTTTACTTGACTTGTGTCAGCACCGTGTCAACAGGAGCGCTCAGTGGAAAGAATGGTCCACAGGGCCTGCTGTGTGATGTGGGTGTCTGGAGAGACTGCTCACACTCTGGAAGTGCCCTGCAGGTTGGACCCTGGGAAACAGAAGAGGGGTCACCAACGCTGGAAACCGTCCTGGGGCTCAAGTACAAAACACAGCAGCACCAGTGAGAGCCAAGCATGCATCCTCCATGAAAAAAACCTAAGGGAAGGTGCTGAGTCGGGAATGTTTTGAGAAGGCAGTTCCAGTAACTTGATGGTTACTCAGTACCTAAGTGTAGCTATGAATTCTTGGATGTGGACAACTAAAAGATCATTAGGATTTTATTCTGCCTTGTGGATCCTGCCTGAGGTCAGGAGAAATAATGTTCACAGTTTGCACAGAGCACAGGAATATAACAAGGCAAATGCTCTTGTATTTCCACCAGTTCTGAAATATCTATCAGAAAGTTTGTTCTGTTCTTTTTCACACAGCTCAGAATGCCTTAGCAAGGGTTTAGTCCCCTTGAAAAGTGTCTACAAGGACTTAGCCTTTTTTCCTCAGAAAAAAACGAAAGATAATAGATTAATAAAAATAAATTTTACAAAATGTTGTTGATTCATTAGCTTCAGCAGGGTGCCAGATCGAACATCTACATGGAAACAGCCTTCCATGGCTCTGACCTGCATTGCAAATTGTCTGTAATTTAATAGTAAGTGAAGCTTAGGGGGAGCAATTGCTTCAAATGTTTGCTGCCATTAGCTCAAGGGAGAGGAAATGAGAGGAATCCAGTTTTCATTTCCAAGCGAAGCATGTCAGACAGCACAGCACAAGACCTTTTTAAATTGCAATATGGCATCATATTAAACAGAACCCATCTGTGTTTCCTTTGGCTTTGCATCAGTTTACATTTTTTCTTAGATGTAGTAGTAGCAAATGTCAGAGCTTTTTCACTATTTCCCATAATACAAAATTAATATGTGACTATCTGTAAGTCTATAGCTCTCAGCTGACCCATTGCTGCACACTCTGAGCTGCTCATCTTCTCAGAAGTACCAGCAGTGAACTTAAATGGACACACAGTTTGAAGTGACTTCTATCAAAGTGTTTTACTGCTGTTAATGAAATAAGAGAATAGTAATTAATGTGAAATGATGCCTGAAAATGAGTGGCAAGCACTAGCAGGTGCTGATGGGCTGGATAGTGGGCTGGGTTCCAGCAGGGTGTTTGGGCTGTACCTCTGCAGCACAAAGGAGGAGGCCGGGGCTGGGCTGCCTGAGCAGGGATGGGGGGGGCCAGGGCTGAGCTTGGGGTGGAGGCCCAGAGCAGTGGGGCCTTGAGATCTGATCCTGCCTATCTGGGAGAAAAGGAYGGGCAAGTGGTGCCTGCTGAGCTGGTGGCTGGGCAGAAGGCTTGGGGAAAAGAAGGGATCTTGCTGGGGACAGCATCAACCATCATCTAAGGAATGGCCTGCGATTTAAATTGCTGATTCTGAGGCATAAGTGGTTTCTTACTCTCAGGAGTGAGGATGTGAACATTTAGATTAAAAGGGCCGGGGGTTTGTGACACTGGGGATGAGAGACTGATATGCTGCAGCAAGGGCATCCAAACATGAGGCCATGCATGCCTGAAAGAGAGCTCCTCGTGTGCAGCCTGAGCCTGCCAGTGCTGCCATCCTTCACCTCCCCGAGGGCTGACAGCTTTTGGGACTGGCAGGAAAACTGCACTGAGATGGGCTGTCAAAGCTGCCTGCAAGGGACTCACCAGAATGGGCCTCTGAACGGGACCCTGTGGGCAGCTAACACAGAGAGACAACCTCTGGAAATATGAGATTTTGATGATTCCTGCAACTTAAAGGACTGCCTACCTAGTTGGCTGTGAGAGGACCTTTGTTTTGAAGGGCTTCACCGCTAGGGAGAGGGGAGGTGGATGCTTTTGATAGCCAGGGATGGTATGGTTAGAGATGATCCCACTTCTGACATTCCTTTGTCAAGTCTAAATTCCATCTGGCAGTGAGAGAACCAGGGGAAGGTGTTTGTGATGTGCCAAATGCTATTTGCATGTCAAAAAGTGGTGTTCTGGCTGGGGTAGTTCAAGTGTTCTTGGGATCCTCCACCAGCTCACAGGGTACAGAAAGCGAATGAGTGCAAATTTTCAGATGTATTAAGTGGGATTTTTCTTGTTGAACTGCRGAGAGTCATCTCATCCTAAGGCCAGCATGCAAATTGGTTCAGGTGAATTCGTCTCTGCAGACACCCAGGTATTTTTCAGGGTATAAGTCTTACTGACCATCTTTGTAATTGATGTCGGTATTCTCTGTGTTCAGAGGGAGGGGAGCTGCCTCCCACCAACAGTAGCCTGTGAAAATGACCTATTGAGTCTGTCTGCATTCTGCTGCTGTAGCAGTATCAGACATGCTGGTGAAATACATCACTCTCTTTTATGAGATTTTCCTCCTCTGTTGACTCCGAGTCCATAGTTAATCAGGCACAGGCACYGAAGTGGTACCTCTCAGCAGCTTAAAAAACAACATGGAGGTCGTCGCAATTTACCCAGCCTGCTACTGCAATATGTAAGCAGAGAAAGACAGTCACTGACTTGTGTGGCACTTGCTTCAGGAGCAAAACAAGAGTGGCAATTCAGGAAAGACTCATCAGTGACTCTGACAAAGCCAAGATAAAAACATTAGGATCACTTAATGAATTTTTGAAATTCAAGAGTCATCTAAAGCAGTACATGTAAGTCTTCATTTTGCTCTCATGGAAGCTGTGAAACATCAAAAGACAGAAGTACTGATTTGTTGTTGTTGTTGTTGTTTCTTGGTGCGGTTTTTTTTTGTTTAATAAACTTTCAGCAGATTTGCTTTTCTTAATTAATCTTCTGGGTCACTTTCTGATTCTTCTCATTTGTTATTACACATACTTGTGAAAATCATGGGAGCTTTGCACTGATTACAGCGTGTTCAATTAGATCAGGCTTTTTTTGGGTAGGAATGTACAAAAACTGAGATGGATCAGAGGCTAGTAGAAAAATGTCACCTGGTCTTTTAAATAAGAGTTTTAACTTATCTGTCTAATATTATGTCTGTCTTTTGAAGCAACCAAAATTGCTTGTGGGGTCTCTTTTTTCCCAAGATGTTAAGGCCCCCAAATGCAAAGCAGAAGCATGAACTGGACAGTCATGAGAATAGGCCATGTTTCTGTTTTCTAAAACTTATTTTTGAAATCTTTTCTGTTTTCTTGTTCCATTTCTGTGTCTTGAGGTTTTCTGAAAGTGTAAAGTCCTGTGCAGCCTGAAGAGATGTAACGTAGGGTTAAGGAAAAATGGTTGTGGTGCTTTTTAATGTCTGCTCAGTGATGTAATGCAATGCAGATTAATGCCTCTCCTCCAGCTGGCAAACTCTATGGAACTCATTCACACACTCACAAGTACATACACCTACTCATGCTTTTTCCCTTTTCGTGGCCTTAAAAAAACACCCCAAACCAAAACCCCCAAGAGAGTCTGTTTCTGCTCACAGAACTAGCAGATCCTGGCCTGCTCTGCTGAAACATGATTAATGAAGTATAGGTGGATAGTTTTCTTATTGAAGGGTTATTGACAGATTAAAGGCTGACTAAAGATGACTGTTGTTTAAATATGAAAGGAGGCAACTACTTGATTCCTGGTGGGCAGCAGTCACTATGAAAGTTTGTTTGCTTTTGATGGACATGAAGGATGGACAGAAGRATTCCTGGAAGAGTACAAATTTTTCTGTAGGATGGAGCAGCCAAATGCTTCCTATGCAGTATGTCCCAGCTTTTATATATTAAAAAGTACATAAATGCATTGASAGTAAGGAGGGGTGAAGAGCTCTTGTGGAAGCACTCAATAAATCCTGCATCAGGTAATAAACTCACTGATATCAAAGGGCTCATCTGCTCCTTAGAGATAAGCTCTTACATAATTTGATACTTATCAAAGACCCATGAGTTTGCAAAATTTAGCTGGGAAATTTTCTGAGCAGAGGCCATGACAAGYCATTTGTGAAACCAGCATGATTTATTTCATAGATGTCAAAGCACTAGAGCAGTCTTCCTTGTAGTATCTTAGAATGTTTGAATTTCTTGCTGAAGCATGAGAAACTGGGGAAAAGAACTAGTGCTATCTCAGACATACGCAAAATATCTTTAAGTTGAGAAGATTTGGCCACCAGGAAGCCTGTGAACTGTCTCTCATGGTGCTTCATCAATGCTTACAATACACGGTGCTCCATTCTAAAATCTACCCCTGTGTGCCACGACAGCAGTGGTTTCAGCAGTTGCAGCAGGTTTTCATGGTGTGCATCCTGCCTGGCAGCTGCCAGCTTCGTTCAAGACAAGTCTTGTTTGCATCTTCCCCCACCTCGCCTTGGAAGCCGTATTTAAGCTGGTCCTTGCCTGAGTTGGGTTAAACTTGTACCTGTACCTGGTCTTGCACCTTGCTGACCCAGACTCAGGGCTAATGCCCTGACTTGAGCAAGGCTGATGCCTGTCCAGCTGTGCCCTTTATCTGTAGCGTGCCTTGGTCTTCTTCCATTGCAGACCAACCACCAAATAACTGTTTCCCACTGGCAATCAGCATGTACAAGGAAAATCAGTTGCAAGTTATTGCCCTTACTTTTAGAAACCACTCTCTGAAAACAGGATCAGCCTGTCTTGGCGTATTTCGTGGTCACATTTGTTTTCCTTTCTAGAAACTGCCTCATTTTGTTCTGATCTTATTGCTCATGAGAAACATATGCTGGCTAATAATAATCCACAACCATAATTTCAGCAACAAAAAGTTTGAAAAGTTTTGAAAGTCTATTTGCAAACATGTCAAGTGGATATTTTTTAATGCATACTTTGATAKCTTCCTTTCATTTCCTCTGTTGGTGTCCATAATTTAGTTTCCCTGCAGTAAATATCACAGTATTTACAGTGTACAGAGACATGAACAGTGTTGAAAAATAGGCTATTCAGGGTTTGTTTTATTAGTTCAACATCACCAAATAAGTTTAGGTAAGTTGGAAGCAACTTTTTTACCTCAGAGAGCTAAAGTGCCAGGCTACTGTGTCCATGCTGAGGGTGTTTGAAATTAGGTTAGTGACAAAAGTGTGAGTTGCAGTTCCTGCCTATTGTCACAGTCCAGTATCACAACGTCGTGCCATAGCCTGCCCTGACACGGCAGGATGCAGGAGAGCAGCTGGCCCTGCTCTGTGAGGAAAGGACCAGCGCTGCTGGCAACCACCCTGCGGGGTATCATTCCTCACTAATGAGCTTAAATGGAACCAGGTGGAGTGCAGAGGCAACACGAGGAGAGATTTTGTAGAAAGCCCTGGTGTCAGCGTGACTATAAAAATAAATGGAGGCTTTCTTATTCAGATATGAAACAACTGGACAGCTGAAGAAGGATGCTGACAATCCAGAGGGAAACACTTTGCTTTGCACTTTGTTTTGAATGTATAGCAATGTCTGGCTGTATTTTTTTGTGGATGTATGGAAGGTTGTTTTTCTTACGTTAACCAAAATAGGTGTTTCTCATTTTCTCTGTCACTAATTTACACATCCTTAAAGACTTGATCTGCTTTCTTCAGGTTCCATTAAAACCTAGGTGAGAACTCGGCTTTTGCAAGAGGCTGTGTTAACTGAGGCATGAACCTCCATCCTCCCTAAAGGCTGTTCCATATGTTGTAGATAGGCCTGCATTTATTGGCTGCGTTGGTTCTCACCACCTCTAGGCATTGAATTCAACAGTTAGAGCAGGAGCTTGGTGTCTTTCTTACATCTTCCTATACCCGACCTAGGAAAACGCACATCTTCACCCTGTTTGGAATAAATTGCCCTGAGATGTTGCCTTTCTCTTTCCATCCACTTTAAGCAAGTCTGTGGTGACTGTGTACTACACCTGTCTCCAGTAAGAGAGACGAATCTAGGCACACACAAGTGAGTGCCAGGATGGTATTTGATGTTGACTTTTTGTAGCCAAGAGGGATCTTTATACAGAAGAATTTGCCTTTTTCATTACTACCCCGTATGTTTGGGTATTTTCTTATTTAACCAAATTCTGTTATAGTATTTGGTATGCTCATTAGGATTCCAGATGGCTTTTTTTACCATACACAATGCATGAAACCACTGAAAGGCAATGGATTCCCTTTGGATTCCCTATGAATATTTAACTTCCACTCCACTTTCTAGCTATCTTGTTGTTTCTGTCCTATAATAAGATCCTTTAATATAACTCCCAGAGCTGTAGTATAGAACCTTACACCTTATAAAAAGGAAATTTGCARTGGATGTAAGGAAATTATATCAGAAATATCCCTGCAAACAGCTTGCCAGTGAGTTAGTGTCAAGGCTGGTATTATGCCAGCACTGGGTGACCACTGCCCTTGGATATTTTTCTAAAGTTTATTTTTTTCTAAAGTTTAATTTTTTACATATGTTCATTCCCCAGCCCCCAAAGAAATATTTTTGCAATGCTCTTAAAAAACCCAAAAGAAATCAATGCCAGCCACTGGGTCCTTAGAAGAAACTTTTAACAACAAGGAATGTAGTAGACACACAATAGAACTAAATACCCTGACTACAAGAAACAGATTTCTTTAGAGATAAAGATTGTGATCAGCAGTAAATAAGACAAAATAGAGCTTTTACCATGGAGGGAAAAAAAAAGTGAAAGGAATGAAAAACCCAGTGTGATGAATTCTTTCTAGGGCTAAGTCTTGCAAACCAGGGCAGAAGTTCCATTACTGCTAAGTTTTGTTACTATATCACGTAGAAACAAGGGAGTATTTAATGTGCGTTGCAGGTAGCACTTTCAATAAAASTCCTCTCTGGGGGATGTCTGCAGCCAGTGTTTGTGTAGATTTCACTCTGTGCATTTGGTATAAATCTCGATCGCAAATACTTCTGCATGGCAAGGGAGTTGTTCTTGCCACCAGAGATTTTTTTTAGCAATCAAAATCCAAGCAGACCCCTACCCTGCAAAACCAAACAAAACCAAACATTCCCAAACCCAAAACTCAGACATGGAGCCCTTCCTCCCAATGCCATTGAATCACAGAATGGTTTGGGTTGGAAGGGACATAAGAGATGGTCTAGTTCCAACCCTCCTGCTATGAGATGGGAACACTCCGCTGGCCCCGGTTGCTCAGAGCCCCATCCAACCCGGCCTTGAACACTTTCAGGGATGGGGCATCCACAGCTTCTCTGGGCAATCTGTTCCAGTGTTCAGCATCCTCACAGTAAAGAGTTTCTTCTGTATACCTAACATAAATTTCCCCTATTTCAGTTTGAACTCATTGCTYCTTATCTTATCACTGCAGTTGCTGATAAAATGTTCCTTTCTGGTTCACTTGTAGGCCCCCTTAAGGTACTGGAGGGTTGCTATGAGGTCTCACAACCTTCTCTTCTCCGGGCTGAATTTCCCTTGCTTTCCCGGCTTGTCTTCACAGGAGAAGTGTTCCAGTCCTGCAGGATTTTCAAGTTGCTGGGACTGCAGGCTGACTCACACCTCGTTCAATCAGATGTTGCAAATTCTCAAAGATGGCGATTTCATAGTTTCGCTGAGCACCTGTTGTAGTGTTCTCATGTTCCTTTTGACTCTTTTCTGCTATGGATGAACAGGTCAAATATCCTCTTTTCTTCTTCACAGATTATGTTCCAGACCTCATTCAATCATCAGTCTCCTGGGGACTCTTGCCCAGAAGCTGGAAGTTTTCTTTACAAGCAGCACTCAGTGCAGTACCCCAGCTGAAGTCAGGCCAGTGCTGTGTAGGATGAAGAGATGATCCTGCCAGTGCTGCAGAATAATTTTCTATTTTTTCACCTCAGTGTGATGTTTCCCTTTTTTTGCAGTAGCATGATGTTGTTGAATCATGTTCAGCTTGTGATCCATAGTAACTGCCAGCTCCTTTTTTTCAGAACTGATTAGTCATCTGCCATCCAGCACCTGTGCAGCTGACAGTTTAACTACCGTAAATTCTGCACRTCTCCTTTGAATATTATATTTCTGTTGGACTGTGCCTCTGATTTATCATGATCATTTTGAATTCTATATCAGTCTTGCAATGTGTTCCCACGTCTGCAAACGTGATTAGCCCAGAGCAATCACGACAATACTGTGTTGCAATGGACTCTGGGTATACCTTGAGGGACCACCTATGATACATAGCTCCATCCTCCTAAAAGCTGCATATAACTCCCCTGGTATGGTTAGCCAGCCCATTCTACACCCTTGGATAGCAGTTTCATGTAGTTCATATGTATCTAGGTTGAGTGTGATAATGCCATGTCCGACAAACAGAAAAAAGTACCAACATCATAGGAGCTGCTRTTGTCCACACACAGTCGTTGGTGTTTGACTGAAGAAACAAGCCCACCTGTATATAGTTATTCCCTGGCAAGAATGGCAAATAATTTTAGACTGTAGAAGGATTCAGRCACTGAGGTACCAAGACATAATGAAGAACTATTAGAAAGAATCATGAAAATAAGATAGCTTAAAAATTATCACTCATTCTTAACACAGGCTGAATCAACTTTCATCACTTAACCTTCACTGCCCTGATGCAAAATACAATTGAGGTCCGGTAGAACCAAGCAGAGTAGGTGGTGTGGGTAAGGAAATTTTGTTTTTCCAGTAGGAATTCTTCTGCTTTATATATAATTACAATGTACAGTTAGAGAAAAATACCATAAAGAAGATAAAAAAACAGGTGGGACTACAAAACACGTTATGGGATAGATCCGTGGCAGTATGCATGGAGAGGTTACAGGACCTGGATGGAAAGCAGAACTGGGTTTTAAATGAACAAATCTTATACCTTTTTTTGGAAAAAGGAGAGCTACAATGTAATGAACCAAGGTACCACTGGATTACACCTGTTTTACTGTGAGAAGAATGTGATGCCAGGACTTGTCCTATTGAAGTTGAAAGGAGTGTGGTAGGGGTGCCAATATTCCCAAGGTTTCTATGACAAATCCCCTGTTTCCATCACAAAGTCCTGCACTGTGCTGAGTCTAGGTCTTTTCTCACTCTGCAATTGCCTTGTAACACTTTGTGGTCTGCTCTTAGAACTTCAAAAGKCCAGCTGCTCCCTCAGATTATCAACTAGCTTTTTATCTATAAATAGATTGTAGCTACTGTCCTGGGGAGATTCTAAGATGGAATATATGCAAATATATTTGACAGGTTTTCTGAGGCTCACTCTTGGGGGTTAACATAAATTTTCAGATAGGATAAAAGCAGCACATCCAAATATTCTTAAAGCATTTTGTGACACTGAAGATTGTTCTACTTTATATATGCTTTCTCTCATTAATGTGCCAGTACACATCAAACCCTTATTTTCAAAAGGAAAGAATATGGATAGTCTCCTTCTCTGTGCAAAACTTGGGACCTTTAGTGGACGTATGTGCCTTTTGTATTAATTTGTGCATTGTATCTGTTCTCCAAACCCTTATGCAATCCCTTCTTGAAGCTCAATGAGAATGACATGCAGTGATAGTTTTGTTTCAAGCTCCATTTCTCCCAGGCTTGAGTTTCGTGTGGTAGTGTGAGAAGAGACACAGCAGATGGCAGTGCATGACATCAATTATCTCTGCTGCGCACKCCTGTTCCCAGCGGTAATTGTCCAGAGCCGGTGAGATTACACCGGAGGGCACCCCCCACTCCCTGGCTCCATGTGGAGGAAAGGAAGACACCTCTGTGAACCAGTGCACTCTGAGGCATCACTTTTGCTTGCTGGATCAAGACTGCTGAATGGGCAAAAAATCTGCCCCCAGATTTAAGCAGCTTTATCCCTGGCAGGAGACTCTGACGGCCTCCTACGTACAGACAGACTGCAGCTCTCAGCAGAAGCCAGTCCCAGGGTATTTCTGTTTTCACCCATGTTTTTATCTTCCACAACATGATTCATGTTCTTAACTGCTTTGCTGCTTCAAAATCTCGTCAATTTGCATGTCAAATTAATTTTTCTCCATTTATCCTCATAGTTCTGTTTTTGGGTGAATGTTAGAGTGCTCATTTTTGGTGCTTTGTGGTCTTTCAACTAATATCTGGCACAGAAATAATGATGGCATTAAACGAAAATTCCCTTACCAGGTCATGATGTGTTTCATCAATTTGATGTGGTGCAAGGGACCATCTGAAATACRAAAAAAGGGAAGATGAAGGGGAAAGGGAGGAAACAATTTTCTTGAATGCTAACACAGGACTACATTGATAACAATGACCGAGAAAACAAGGAAGAAGGTCTGCAAATTAGAGAGTTTTAAGTAGAAAACATTTTTTTWAACGGAAACATTTAATTATGGAGCTTTTAGGGAGAGCCCAGTGGAGTGCCACTAAGATGATGGAGGAGTTGGATCACCTCTCCTGTGAGAAGAGACTGAGAGAGCTGGGACTGTTCAGCCTGRAGAGGACTCRGGGAAATATTACCGACGTATACAAATACCTAAAGGGAGGGTACCAAGAGGATGGAGCCAGGCTCTTTTCAGTGGTGCCCAGAGGCAATGGGCCAGGCAATCAGCACAAACTGAAACATGAGAGATTCCCTCAGAACATCAGGAAACAACTTTTCAGTGTGAGGGTGACTGAGCACTGGTACAAGTTGAGGAGTGTCCATCCCCAGAGATCTTTGAAAGCTGTCTGGACACAGTCCTGGGTAACCAGCTCTAGGTGGCCCTGCTTGAGCAGGGTGGTTGGACCAGATGACTTCCTGAGGTCCCTTCTAACTCAACCATTTTGTGATGCTGTGAACCCAAAGAGATGCCAACTCCTGAACTGTACTCTCCTGCAAAACTTCTGCTACTTTCCAACGTCTCACTGAAAACTGCTTAGAGCATTATTAGATAAAAAGAATACCTGAAGTTGCAATTAAAAAACTAGTCTTAGACAATGCCCAAATATTGTCTCAATATTCAAATTCCAGAAGATTTCCTGAATCTGCTAAGTTACTATCCTAGTGCTACTTTCCAAAGTACCTCAGCAAATATGCCATGTGCTACTTTTTTCAGAATGACATATTTGAAAGGGATCATGAAGTGACAGAAATGCTGGGATAGTAGAAGAGGTTGTCTCTTCTGTTTTTTACCAATTTTGCACCTGGAGAAGTAGGAGGTAACATCATCCTTGCACCACCTGGAATTCAAATGAAGGAATTATCTTGCTATCTTTGTTTTGATTGAATATTCTCTCCCTTCAAATAAAAGACAGACATTTAGTTAATATGGCAGTTCTAATTACCAATATAATTACCAAATCTGTGAAAAAAAGAATCTTTCTTTTCAATCACCTGAGATGCTGACAGAATCTATTTAAGAAAATCAAAAAATCTGCAAGTATCTTATTAATCTTCTTGAAAGAATCACTTTTTTTTCAAGCAAAGACATGATCAATATGTAAAAACTTGTGCGTGGATCCATCCAGTAATAGCAATTTTTTGTCGGTTCTCTTATTCAGCATGGATTGGTTKCCCTCTATCCTGAATAATTTTGGACAAGAAGGTGTAGAAAAATATTTTGATTCTTTCTATTACAAGACTAGAAGATTGCTTTAGGATCTTTCAATTAAAGACAAGAAGATTCATGTAGGATCTGCTTCTTAAAGCATATGCTCTCTTTCAGGAATGACTAAATAGGAGAAAAGTCTGTTTTCAAATAGATCTCTGCAGGGAGCACTGATTGGGAATTAGGTGAGGAATAACTACAGAAAGAGGTGCATGCATCAAAGGCTTAGCCTGTGCTCCTCAAGGAGTTGTTGAGACAACYTTCCTGGGGAACAAATGTCCATGTCATGACCATCCACTTAGAGAGAGGCTCTGACTTTCATCTYAGAAAGGCCAAAAGATTAATGAGCAAAAAGTCTACATTTTTTTCTTTTTCCCTAGATGCCTTTCCTCCAGAAGAGGCTTGGATGCTCAGAAATGTCAAAAGCACTGTGGGGACGCTTGCACGTCTGTGAACTGGTGAAGCAGTTCATCAGTCAGAGTATCTGATTTGGGAAACAAGGATACTGCAGCTAATGCCTGTTTCAAATTCTCTTTATAGCGTTAGCTTAGGATTTTATAATGTATAGCATTAGCACTTCAGAGACCCTTATCTTTTTTTAGAAACTAAGGGCAAATTTTGACAGTAATCTTTCTACTGCTTATCTCAAAAGAAAAGCAGCTATTAAAGAAAACAGCTAACTTGCAGTAGTCCTCATATCACCAATAGTCACCACCCTCGTGAATTTTTCAGAACAGATGATCACTAGTTCTCATGCTGAAGAACAAAACAGTATCAGTGAGAGATCTCTGCAAAGTCACAAGATTATCCCACTTCGAATTTCAACATGGTTGGACTTTGTCTGACACAGTTTAATGCCCCTGACTCTACATCTGCGTGTTTTGAAATGGGGTGTACTTCCTTTACCAGTAAGATAGGCTGCTTTCTTAGGCTCCTTTGGAAACAGGGTAACCAGAAGAAAAGACCTGGACTGATAGTGCCACAAACCAGGATATCTTATAGTGAGACAAACTGAACTCCTGAGAGCCTGAAACCTTGCAGTACAGCTAAGGAACAGTAGAAAATGCAAATTTTTCTCCCACTTARCTGAGCTGCTACATTTTCTTTCCTGCCCTGTTTCTCTTCTGATTCAGTTTGCTTTGAGTGTGTTGCTCTGTGATTGCCAGGCCAGATAAATTCTTTCAGAATCTCATTTTTCCATTGCAGCCCTCACAGAAAGCTGTGATTTTTCCTTCCAAACTGAGCCAAAGAGTGTGTGAAATTTCCCTGGTTTTCCTGGAACATGCTGCTATTGGTTGCTATTTGTCTACTGATGGTAGACACTAATGCTCCTGGACTCTGGGTACAGGTTAGTTATTATAACAAATAGTCATTCTGGAGACAAGCAAATAAACAGGGAAAGTAAAGCTCCCACCTCTCTTGATTTACTGTTAAGCCAGAAGAGTAGATCTGCTAGCCTGCCTATGTTACCTCTCCAAGAAACTCTTGCCTGATCCTACTGCACAGAACATGAATAGGTTTAAAAAAGTAAGGGGAGGGAGTAATTTTGCACCAAGAAGGACATGAATTGGCAGGTTTGACCCACTGCTCATTACAATTCTTTCTTACACTGACCTATTTTCAAGCACTGTGCCTTTTTTTATTTCATGCTTTTACCCTGCTTTTGTCTTTGGCTAAGTTTTGAGGGTCCACTCGCAGGAGAAGAGGGTTGTCAGCTATTCACCTGTTTATAGATCAGATTTGCCTCTTTTTTCTTTAGACTAAGTAATTACAACTTAAATCACTGTTATAGTAGTGTGTGTCTGGAGTTTTTCAATCTTGACTATAACCTTTTTGAGCAAGGGCATCCAAAACTGAACAGATGTTTCTCCTGCAATCAAATTCGTTCATAACAGGCATTCAGAGAGTATTGCTGAAATATTCATGAGCCTTAGGAGATAACAATGCATGAATACTAATGAATAGTAAGTTGTATGGTGCTTTAAACAATGACACAACAAAGCAAGTCCAAACTAAACCATCACACAATTAAACATTTCCTTAGTTGCATAGTCTTAGGTGAAGATTTCACATGTAGTTTTTCCTCTAATGTTCACAATATACGGAGAAAAAGGTGCTGCAGAAAAGTGCATTTCAGTTTRCAAAGACACTTTGCCAATGTATTTAATCTGTCTTGGATCAAGGAGTCCATGAGAGAATGTTTACTAGCCTCATCACTACGGCTATTCCTAAGTGGACATCTGTGGAATATATTTAGGGCTAATTAGAAATTTTTCAGTTTATTTTTTAAAMTTACAATTGAAGATGATACAACAACTCATACTGCATGCATACAATCACCACCAGCTAAGGCTGGAAACTGTGGTTTTGCCTGGGAAATKTCTAATATTAATTGTCATTTTTCAGTCTTGACATTTTTATCAAAACCAGAACTTTTTGATCACATTTCCCCCTTTACTAATTTGATGTCAAACAACCAATGACTATTTGGACCATTGCAACTGTCAAGCTSTTGAGCATGAAAACAGACAGCAAATACTTTCACAATTTGGAAACAGTAGGTTTGTGGTGGGCTCAGGTTTTACTGTTGTTGAAACTGGCCATTGTGAYGTAACTAAAATCACTTCAGATTTGTAGTCTATCCTCATTGAACACCTCCAGAAGTGGAGTGTAGTGATCTGAGTGTGGAGGTGAGGGATTTGACAGCCCAACTCACTGGCCATCAACACGTGCTCTTTGGGGTCTCTGTAGACTTGTGTCTTTGCCCCSATGACAGGACAATCTGGCACCACTGTAACCACCACAGAGCAGTGCCACCAGTGGAGAATGTTGCTGTCTTCTACTTTTCAGTTTTTCTGGTGCCATGTCACTTTCAGTTGAGAATGGCTGCATTATGCAAATGCTTCATTTTCAGCCCTGGGTGCTCTGCATTCYCCTGTGCTAACACAGGAGCCGCTTTAGCCCAGTGCACTGAGATGAGAATATCCCCTCAAATACTCTACAGCTTGTCCCATTTTACACAGTTTTAAAATTACAAATTACATTATTCCACCTCCCTGCTCCCAGTGTTTAAAGCTTCATTACCATGGAATTTCAGATGAAATAGAAATAATGATACTGAGAGACGTTTACTGACAACCTCGGCGACTGATGAGTTCCAGTGCTTATCAAGACAACCCCTCTCACAAACATGATCAAATGCTGCAAACACTGGCACTTCACAAGCATGTGTCACCAGGAGATGAGAAATCTTAAATGTTTTTTTTAGGGAGGGTTCAGGTAGTCAAAATATCATAAATTATAAAATCTGTGATTTATAGCACAATGGCTAATTCAGAACAATGACTTGTCATGTTTTTATCAGGGAAATCACGTAAGATCGATCATATAAGGAAAGACGTAGTGCAAAAAGCAAATGGAAGGTAACTATAAAAGGAGAGGTTGGCTGTTGTTCTGGTAATAGTGCCTGTTATCAATCTGTTTAATTGTCCCGTGAGATTGCTGGTGGGAGAGCACATAAACCTGACAAGAAGAGTGGTAGAGCTCCCAGAGGCTCTTTTGGCCCCTGGAGTTTCTCTGTGCTTTACTGTGAAACAGGGACAAGCCTTGCAGGGGTGGTACCCGTGCAACCAGCCTTAGTGGCAACCTGGAGAGGAGAAATTGTGATGATGGACTTGTGAACATAAGCCCTACAAATGCAATCTATTTGGGTTTATTTTTTTGTCCTTTGTGCTAATGTCTTAGAATTYGGACAAAATAACAAGTGTTTCCATYGGTACCTATGTTTTCTGAAACATTGAATTTGTCAYCAGATATTTATCATTCACTGGAATATTAGAAAGGAAGAATTATTCTGACTGATTCAAAATAATAATTACTTTCAAATATTTGTTTACTTCCATATATTCAGCCAAAGGAATTMATAATGTATTGTTTATTATCTTTACATCTATACCAGCATTCGCCTAAATACTTGTAAAGTTGTATTTGTTATTTTGCAAATYATTTTGTATATAGCAKAGAGAATCTTATAACTATAGAGAATCTTATTTACCAGGAAAGCCTTCAAAAGCTTCACAGAAAAAGGTTTGGAGTTGTATATTTTACAAATTAGACTGCAGTAAACCATAATAGAAGGATTAATAAGGTTTGAACTTTGTTCTTACCATGTATTTCCAAGATTTTTATGTCTCTCGGTTTATGACAACTTCCACATTTCATTGCCTTTTCCTCAATATTTCATGGCTTCACTTCTACATTTTAATAGGAGTGTCTTCTAGAAGTGAAATTTATTGAAAGAGCTTGATTTCATTTTTCCTGCGGCTCTGAAGTGTCTACGTGTGTTTTTCATTTCTGTCACCTGTCCTGATGAAATGTATAATCTKCTTGAACCATATGTAGCTGTCTGGGATACCTCAGAAGGTGGAGAGGAAAGGAAAAAGCAGATAAAAAAATCAAAACCTTTAAAATTTTATTTTATCTTTAAAAATCTGCAGTCTCTCCTCAGGATGAACATTAGCCCTTAGAACTATATTTTCATTTATAAATGGAGAACCAGGCAGGACATGATTTTTTGCAGTGTGTGGTTCATAGATTTTCACTCGAGATGTTACTTGGAAACAAGAGCAAGAGCTGCCCATTCAGAAAAACACATGTTCCTGAGTTAAGCAGTTGAAGGGCTGGAAAATTTATCCCATTCTCTTCAAGGTAGTTAAAACAGTTGCTTTGCTTTGCTATTAGTGCTCCCAAAAATGCAAGCTACTGCCCTCGCTGACTTTCGTTTTGAGGACAGGAATGGTGGCTCTTTTACTGGAGATATTAGTAGTCGTGTTCTGGTGATTGAGAGGTGGCCAGGAGATTGCACCTAGACTGTGTGGCTACAGCCTCCTCAGCTCATCCTGCTGTCCTGGTGCCCTGAACTGGGAGTATGGCTGGCATATGCCGTAGCTTCTTTCTAATCCAGGTGTCCAAGTTCCTGCTATGGCAGCAGTTTAGGGAGATAGCAAATGAGGAAAAAAGATTGACCTCTGCCTGGATCATTCCTGTTCCTACGGTCATCCTGTGGTTAAGTTGTGCATCTCAGTCCGGATCCTTCTCCAGCCTGCAGGTTTTGATGCAGCATCAGAGGGAATGTCTTTCTGAACAACTGGCTGGACTGCACTCAGCTTCCTTGGGTAGGTAACACCTGGTGTAGAATTGTTCACTTAAAGAACCCCATTTATTGGTCTGTCTTTAAATATTGGTCTGTCTTTAAATATTGGTGTGTCTACACACATATATTTTGAAGTCTGCAGGCAGGATGGGAGCTGATTAACACCCCCTGAGGTGTCAGTAGAATAGGAGGGATTCCACAGCAGATTCTGTGCCCCAGCAGCCTGGTTTTGGCAGAGTGAGAAGCTTTGGTTAGTTGAGAGAACTGCAGGGTGGCCTCACATGGTGATCTAACACGGCTGATATGACTAGAACTGTCAGAACATTATTATTATTGCTGGTTGTGTAGTGATATGTTTCAAGATTATAAAATACCAAGATGTTGCCTTATTTCCTTTCACTTGCACTCATTTGGAGAGCAGCATATGACCTCACCAGAGAGCAAATAAGAGAAATATACAAATGCTGTGCTACTTTACATAGAATTAGGTTAACACTGTTTACATGTACATGACCTGGCTGCTCCACTGGCCCTATTGGGTAAGAGCTGGCAACTGGGAGGGAGTGAAGAGCAGCCTGATTAAATGCTGCTGGAAGCTTTAGCAGCCCAAAACAAGTGTCTTCACCCTGTGCAGGTTGTCAGGGTCCTTTACAGGTACCTCAAGAGTGTTGCTCAATCGCCTAAAGGAGTTGTTTGACATCCTGAGCTTGGATTTGCCCCCTCTTGTCCTTACTCTTGCTTTTGACAACAGACAGAGCCCAAACTGTGCATTTGGGCCATATAACTATAGAGAACACCAAAGTTATGGAAGATTAACCAAACTCAGGTAACGCTGCAGCTGAGTGCTGTGGTGATTTCAGAGCAGAGYTGGGCAGGGGGGACAGCCCAGCGCTGCTGTGACCCATGGAGAGGATCCTATATCCAGACACAGCATAAATCCTCTACAAATACATGGGGAAGAGGGGGAGGGAAAGTACCTTTTCTCCCATGCTAGCATTAGAGGAACAACAGAAGAACTTGATGCTAATAGGTTCTATGAGAACAGTGAAAAGAGCTAATGATGCTTGCAGCTAATATATGTGCTTTCCCAGGCAATAGATACATCTCAGGTAAAACCAGAAATGTTTCAAAGTGATCATAATGTCCATTTTAGGGAATAATGAATCATCTGTCCTCTTATATGGGCCAAAATGTTTATTCAGTATTGTTATACTGAATAACTCTGAACTTTATTACTTTCTTCTCTAGCTGAAAAGAACAGTTTTGCTGAGATAATGTGAATTTATTGTCTCTTAAATCTATAATCAAATTAAATATATCAGAAAGAATTAGATTGTWCACTCTGTTAGCCTCATTGCAGCCTTGAAATATGCTCCAGATGCTGAGCACACTGGCTTAATATTTAGTTTAAAATTAACGTTTTCATACTTTAAGCTTGTTGATATCTTCTTAGTGAATAAACTAAAATGAGATATTTTCCTTTCCATCAAGCCAGCAGTTCGATTATTTCTTTCAGATAAGATACAAATGTTTCTTACGAGATTTTATAAATTATTACTTTCAATCAAAGTTTAAAAATAAATTTTTCATAACAGACAGTACAAAACTGCCTTCTGGATTCATGTCACAGTGCGAGCTGCATCGAGTTGCTTATAGGGGAAGAAGGATCCTTATGGCAGGATGCAGAAGGAAAGCAACTAGTTGTTAGTAAGCGGCAGTATCTGTATATAGCYTCAAGCCAGAGCAGCTTACCTATAAGTTATAGTTTCAGACGAAAATCGTAAAAAGACACAAATTCTCCATCGCACTTTTAGAATCTGAGTAGGGGTTCCTATGCCGTTAAACGATCTAAAATTTTAATATTATATAAAAAACCCAATGCTTTTCAGTATTACTGATCTAATTAAATGGAATACGCTTTTACTGCTATTTTCAAAGAAGCAGGATATACGGAACTCAGCTCCCAGACAGGTTCTCTCCTGTTCATACTATTTCAGTCGTAAAGAATTGAGTAAACATTTACAAGTTTTTATATTGTTGACCAAATTTATTTGCCGATATCCATCTGAAAAGGAATAGTATTTTGCAAACATGTCAAACAACTCTTAGGTAATGCTCAAGATCCCACAATGGGTTTGCTCAAAACATTTCTAAAATTTTAGGGACTAAAATGTTTGATGTTTTTTCTTTTTGAAAGATGTCTGGAACTTGGTTTAGCTGAATTAGAAATTCAGTGTAGGCAATCTCTCCCTTCCCATAGTAAACATTTATATTAGCATTAATTAGATAAATTTATGAATATATTGATAGGGAAAAAGCAAACACACCATAGAGAAGTTAACAATGACATGAATGATTAATAACGTTCAAGTAGAAATTTTATGCAAAGACGTGGGTGGATAGAAAATTTAGCTGCTGTTCTTGCCCTTGATTTCTGGCAAACTTAATGTCTTTCAAACATGGTTACTAGAAATTTTATCTGATTAGTTGTTGTTAGCAAAAGAAGTGTTTATGTCTCTCTTCTCTTTGTTGAAGATAAACTGCTTTCACTCTATCAGGACCTCTCCTTGTGTTGCATATGAGCTGTAACACTTTATTTCAGTGGTCTTATTTCTGAGAGACTGGATGTTGACAAAGCATGACCGGAAAGTAGTCATTTGATTAGGCATGTAGTGATAGGACAAGGGGGGATGGCTTTAAACTGAAAGAGGATAGGTTTAGATTAGATATTAGAAAGAAATTCCGTATTGTGAGACACTGGAACARGTTGCCCAGGGAAGTTTTGGATGCCCTACCACTGGCAGTGTCCAAGGCCAGGTTGAATGGGGCTTTGAACAACCTGGTCTAGTGGGTGCCATCTCTGCCCATGGCAGGGGGTTGGAAATAGATGACCTTTAAGGTCCCTTCTAACCCCAACCGTTTTATGATTCAATTAAATGAATTTAATTTACTGCCAATCCAATCAAGAATAGGGTAATAAGGAATAAACTCATACCTTAAAAACACTTTCTGCCGCCCCTCCCTTCTTCATGGGCCTAATTTTAATCCTAATTTCTCTACCTCCTTCTCCYCAGTAGTGACAGGGTCTGGGAATGGGGATTGTGGTCTGTTTGTCACACGCTGTCTCTGCTACTCTTTCCTCTTCAGGGGAAGGACTACTCACACTCTTCTGCTCCAGTGTGGGGTCCCTCCCATGGGTCCCTCTCATGGGAGACAGTCCTTCATGGACTTCTCCAACCTGTGTCCTTCCATAGGCTGCAGATGTAAACAAACTGCTCCAGTGTGGGTCCCTTCTATGGGGTGCAGTCCTACAGGAACAGGCTGCTCCAGCATGGGTCTCCTGTGGAGTCACAAGTCCTGCCAGCAAATCTATTCCAGCATGGGTTCCTCTCTCCTGGTGGTCACAACCTCCTTTGGGTGCATCAGCCTGTTCTGGCATGGGGTCCTCCAGAGGCTTCAGGGAGTGTCTGCTCTGGCACCTGGAGCACCTTCCTTTCCTTCTTCCCTGATCTTGGTGTTCGCAGTGTTGTTTCTCTCACATATTCTCACTCCTCTCTTCTGACAGCTGCTGATGTTGCGCACGGTTTAATTTCCCCCTTCTTAAATCTGTTATCCCAGAAGCACTGCCACAGTCACTGATGGGCTCTGCCTTGGCCAGCACCAGGTCAGTCTTGGAGTTGACTGGCATTGACTCTGTTGGACACATGGGAAGCTTCCAGCATCTTCTTACGGAATCCACTCCTGTACCTGCCTCCCCCAAAACCTTGACATGCAAACCCAATACAACTGTTATCAAGAGAAAAATTCTGTTCTCTTAATAGGCAGATAGTGAAGCTCCTGGGTCCATAGCAAAGCCCAGAGCCCCTGGCATTGCTAAGAGATGTGGGATGTTTTCCCTGGCATGCAATGGTCATTTGTACACACTCCCACTGTGGCTCCCATTTTCACTTCAGAGCAGTAATTAAGAATGGATGACAGCAATAACAAGGAAGGTTTCACAGAGTTATATTCAGTGTTACCACRCAAAAAAGAACAAATGGAGCCAGATTAGAGACTGTTGTTCATATTGCATTTGTCCTAATTTTTGCTGTTTGACCAGAGCAATTATAGAGTATTATGGGACCAGCTAAAAGCTGGGATTGTTTTTCTGGGTAGAGTATTGCAAAGAAAGATATATTGTTAAAGGTAGCAGTGTAGCAATGTTCATTAGTCAAATACCACGGAGGCACTGGTCCAATTTATTGTGATTCTTGTCTGACCCATCTCAGCTGTCTGGGTTGTCTTTCATAATTCAAAAATGTCAYGTGTATGTTGAGTTATATGCCTTTATCAGTGTACGAGTAACAAGCAGAGCAAACTTTTTATGTGCACATTAAATACACAAGGTTAAAAGCAGTTTTAAATAACAGAACCTTGATTTTTCTTTTTGAGGGAGGAAGGAAATAAAATATAAAACACTCTTCAAGGTAATTTCAGTGTACAGTAAAAATAACCATTTTAACAATATTTTCATCTTCTGATTGGTGTTCCACTGCGTGTGCATGGGAGGGCCAGCAGAATCTACACATTTTAATCTCACTCAAGAAAAAGAGTTGCACATTATAATTTTGTAACCTGCATCTCAAAGTACCTAATTACTCATTTTGCTTGCATGTTATAAACTGCAGCTTCTCCTGAGAGACAAGGGCTGCAGTCAGGCTAGGATCTTGGACTGGTGTGCCTTCACCATGCAGTTGTGTCTCATGYGCCCACGCCTTGGACCTATGGCTCTACTCAGTCTCCACACTAAAAAACCTTTACAGAGGTTGTGTTTGTTATCCTGGGATAAAGCATGAGCCTTTGTGGGAGGACTGAAGATATCTGTCAAGCTTGAACAGGAGGACGGGCAGGACAGGTGTAACCACAGCTCTTTTGCTCCTCTGTTCCACCTTTACCTACTGGAAGGGCCCCTTCTCTCATTTTGGAGCAGCTTGGGGCTACTCAGTGTATGCATGAATATGGCCCTAAGAGAAAAGAAAGGGCTGGCTGTACACCTGCCTACTCACTTGGGTTATGAAGAGATGGGTGCCTTCCTCTTACTCCTTGAAATCTGKGCTATGGTTACCCAGAATGGGGAACATGATCCCAATCTTTTTTCACACAAATGAAAGAGCTGCCAATGGCTTCAAGAGCAGAACCCAACAGCCCTCTACAGCAGCATGGTGTTGGTTCAGGGGGTGTGATTTCCTCAGTGCTCTTGGACCACTGCTGCTCTTTCACAGCTAGAATAATCTCTCTGTATTAACTGAGTTCTTGGTACAAGTGCTTTTAATTTTTAGAAAATGTGGAAATGTTTTCATTTTGGCCTGGAATTACTACTTTTGTCATCCTGTGTGTCCCGTGATGTGATTAAACGCTTGCCTACTTGTGCTGTCATAACTTTGAGCTGCTGTCACAACTTTGAGCTGCTGTCACAAGTTATTGTTATGCTGTCATAGCTGTTACAAAAGTACCATCTGTATTTAACAGCTGTGAGAAGTGTGCCTTAGTAACTCTTGTGGAGCAAACTGCTGTTGTTTTGACCAGATGTTCATTTTCTTCAACTACATCAACTAAGTCTAATATCTTATAAAAAAGACTTGAGGACACTCTGAGATTAGTAAAACTGATGGTGRCATCCTATTTCTCAAGCATATTTTACAAAATCCTTCTTTCATTTACATTATGAGACTCCGCTATAGCCAGTGCTATCCTACATGTGCAGAACAAGACAGGTGCTTCAGCTTCTTCATCAAAAACAACCTGGTTTCTTCAACCTTTCTGTCTCCCTGACTCTTCTCCTCAAGGGCCCACCAGACAAACCAGTCTGCAGTGGCAGGAGTGTTGAAACAAACCTGGACAAGTCAGTGGTTTCATTCTCTTAGGCATCAAAAATTCAGAAATTTATACAGTGTCCAGTATAYAGAGGTAGGTAGGTGCCTAGAAATGCAAAAAGGTCTGGGTAGGATTTACTAAATCCTAAACGGATTATATACTTAACTCCTATTGACCTCCTTTCAAATGGTTTTTATTCTTTTGTCTGCAAAACAAGCTGAAAAACCTGAAACAATCTGCTTCTGAAAACAAATCAGTTGCTGATTTTGGTCAAGACAGAACACACACATGAAAACCCCACCCATGAAATGCAAACACTTCTGTATGTGATGTTRCAGAAGCCAGGAGCTGCAAAAGGAAGTGAAGAATGAAGAGAYCCTTCATTCCATTTCTACCTCCTGCTTTCCCCTCTTGCATCCRTGTCACTACCAGTTACAAAGACAAGACATCAGCAGAGAAATGTTGAGTTTCTTTCCAGAGGCCTACTCCTTGTCTTCAGTGGGTGGGAAAGCCAGACAAGATCTTTTTCATTATTCTTCTCAGCCACTGGCATGGAACTGGGTCTCAGACAGGCCGGGTCATAGAACAATTGCAACTCAAAAATTTCAGTAAACAAGAGAAGGTATTGCACTTGGCACCTATCTCCTCTTGTTTGTATTTATTTATTTTGAATTTGAGGTAGCCAAGGCAAGGTGGCATAAGTTCAACTTGTGGGATGCCTTCCCACTCCATCCTTTTCAGAGACAGTAGTGTCTACATTAAAAAATTCCAGAAAAAGAAAATCTAGCTATTAAGCAGATGGAAGTGTGAATCATAAAAAATTGCAGGGAATGGTGAGACATATTTGCTGTGTTTCTATTCTTGAGACCTTCCTTGAGATGAAGGTGGTGTGTGAGGAGGAAAACAAATCTCCTGGGACATCTGGAGCCTTTATCCAGTACCTTGCCTTAGTCTTTATCTGCTTACCTCCTGCGGTGCGGAGCTTGTTCTGGGTAGGAGAGAAACAAAGCACACAGGAAAACAGGCATGAAAGAAGGCATTTTAAAAATCATCTAGTGCACTCAATTCTTTCAGGCTGAGGGCAGCACACGCTGGTGAGAAATGCGAATCACACTGAGAAAGTGCCAGAAGCCCAAGGTTTGCTCCTACCTAATTGGCTTGTTAAGCTGTTAAAACTGAAAGCACCAAATCCTTGGATATTTCTTGCCTGTATTTTTTGCATTCACAGATGTGAAAAGAAATGTGCACGCCTAAGATCTGATACAAAACTGTCTTTGCTATGTTTCACCTCCTGTATGATAATGTCTTAATTCACTTTATTCTGTGCTTGTGCAGCACTCAGTGCAGCAGGGTCTTGAGTTGTGCCTGGGGCTTCTGGTAATGAGCATCATCACCACCATCACACGTGAAACATCTAAAACACTATGAGGTGTGTCTGCTTAGCTTTTTTGTTTGKAAAGTAATGTTGTTGTCATTACCACATCATTTCTGTGTCCTGTCTACCAGCTGTTATTTTTCAGATTTTGATAGTACTAGCAACGATCCATGCACAATAGGTCTAAGCAATTTAAAATAAAGAGATAACCCATTATCAGCAAGTACCTACACAGCGTATTACATAATGCCTTTACCTCATTCTCTCTTTGCCTGTCACCTAAAATTGTGTAAAATCTTGGAATCACAAAACACCTTCCACCTGCAAAAATACCAGATGAGCGTAGAAGTAAGTCTTTATCAGAGTTATAACCATCCCACAATTCCAAATCACTCTCCTCAGGTCTCCCAGGTATTTGCAGAAATGCCTATTTCTGAATTATGAACCAAAGTGGTATAAATTTTCTCTTTTAGTTTAGTTGACATTCATGACTGTTTGGCTGTTATAGATCATGTGCTATGGACACGGTGTCTTTCACCTCAGAGGATGAAACCAGTTAAGAGCAGCAGGATTTTATGTTAAAGCTAAAATCCAGTTGCTCGTATTAAAGTGACTTTCTTTCTCTGTTTTCCAGGGATTTCGATAGAAGTATGCTTATTTCCATGCTTGAATCTCTCACTGACTGAAAACTGCCTTGTGAACCACGTATGGTGTCTTGAATCAAAACAGCTATGTGTTGTTTGTGTAGTTCCACAATCTCGATTTTTTCATGGATTTTGCACCTTAACAACCACCATTCCATGTYGTGTTAAGGAAGGAAGAATGCCTAATTCTGTAGTAAAAAATGGGACGTTCAGTGTGTTGTTGTGCACAGGATGGGGTCTCTCAGAATGTTCAAAGAGACAAAAAATGAGAGAAAACATAGAGCTGGAAAATATTTTTGAGGCGTTACCTTTTTTTTTTTTTAAATTTCAGAAGCACTTACATCTTATGGACTTGTCAAATGATTTTTCATCCTCTTTCTGAGGCTGTCCCTGATGCTGTTCTTTAGCATCCGATTTTTATGAGTCTTATTCCTGGTTTTTAGGTCACTGAGCCCAGAGGCAGCTCACAATTGGTTGTTGCCTCAGATGCACACAGAGCGGGGGATATTTTCCTCTTTATCTATTAATGTGCAGTTAATGCAAACAAGTGATAAAAAAAATCTGTAGCCTTCTTTTTTTATAAGTATATTTAATGTGTGAAAGCAGTTAGACATGAATACAGAACAGGAAATAAGATCAAGCCAAGCCAGAGAGGAATCAATAAGTGTTACTGTTTTTTAAGAAMAGTATTTGATTATTCCTTGCAGCGATTTGCCGGAGAGGCAGATTTCTTGTTTTCTCGGTAGGAACTGAATTAACAAGTACAGAACAGCAGTAGATTTCTGACATACACATTTAAGAATTAGCAGTGTATCTTGCTGTCAAATACTGTATTGTTTCGATCCCCAGAAAAATGCTCTGGAGCGTAATGATTTCCATTTTAATGAATGAGAATTTGACTACAGCCTAATGTCTTGGGGAGGCTGCTATCTCTTCAGGGACTGAGTAGTTAAAAAGGGTCAGTAAAAGTAAGAGCTGAAAACATTTATTTAAGTTCATTAAGCTTGAGGTGACTCTTCAATGTGTGCTTGCAGCCCAGAAAGTGAACCGTATCCTGGGCTGCATTAAGAGAAGCGTGGCCAGCAGGGCGAGGGGTGTGATCCTCCTCCTCTRCTCTGCCCTCATGACACTCCATCTGGAGTACTCTGTCCAGCTCTGGGGTCCCTGACAGAGGAAGGACATGGACCTGCTGAAGTGAGTCCAGAGGAGGACATGAAGATGGTCAGAGGGCTGGAGCACCTCTGCTGTGAAGACAGACTGGGAGAGCTGGAGCTGTTCAGCCTGGAGAAGAGAAGGCTCTGGGGAGAGACCTTGCAGCACCTTTTGGTACCTATGGGGACCCTACAAGAGAGCTGGAGGGGGACTTTTTACAAGGGCATATGGTGATAGGACAAGGGGTGATATCTTTAAACTTAAACAGGGTAGGATTATGCAGGATATTAGGAARAAATTCTTTATTGTGTGATGGGTGAGGCACCAGAASRGGTTACCCAGAGAAGTTGTGGATGCCCCACCTCTGGCAGAGTTCAAGGCCAGGCTGGATGGTGCTCTGAGCAACCTGGTCCAGCAGGAAGGTGTCCCTGCCCACGGCAAGGGGGTTGGAACTAGGTGGTCTTTAAGGTCCCTTCCAATCCAATCCATTCTGTGATTACCATATATGTAAGCTTCTGAAAGACACGCAGAAGAATTTTGTTCTCACACAAGCTTTCATTTTACAGGTTCATGAAAGTATAATACACAAGGCACATTTATGGTCAAAAGGAAATTCAATTAAAATGTGTTCAATTCTGGTAATTTATATTCATACCATAATGGAAGTTGTAACACAAAGCATATCTGCCAATATTTGTTTGCAAGTAAATGAGASTTTGTAGGGCCTTTTTCTCCACTCATTTAGTATTTGCTGCTTTCAAGCATTTTGTGACTGAATTTTATGAGCATGAATGATCAGAGAAAGCAAGTTTTATGCTCCTATGATCATACGGAAAATGTGACTTATGTGACTTGGGGAAAATGAGCTTACTTGTTAAATGTAATATTTCCAAAAACCTAGGGATAAATACGTTTTCCTTTGAACTAGAGAGCACAGCAAGACAATGAAGCAGAGATTTCTCCTCCATAGTATCAGGTATTGGGCACTAAATAAACTATTCAAGATAACAAACAGTGGAGAAAATTGAGATCTATATGGAACAGCTATGTAAAAAGAGAAATAAAATTTGTCAGACRTGATTCACTGTGGACCTTGCTGAGCTGTGATGCTGAATGCTTTAAATTCTTTACCATTCTAGAATTTAAAGTGAATGATGATGCCTCATTAAGAGATTTTCCTTAATGCTTATTTGTCTAAGCCAATTGTTTACACTGTCCTCACTCCTTGGGCACTTGCCCAACAATCCACCTGAAGGTCCAGGATATGCTATTTCCCTGGGCCACTAGTGTCTAGGGGTGTTTTGGTTTGGAAAATATGAAGGGAGGTCCTTCTCAGGTAAGTCAAGTGCCTCTTGAGAATGTTCATATCTGGAAACTGAGGTTATGCAGCTTCATGTTTAAGCCCATATTGGAAATGTACACAGGATCCCTGCACACAGTCCCAGTGGCAGCCAGGACTACATCTGTTCTTCAGAGTACTTAAGTCATGAAGTTTAACTAATGTAAGAAAATACAAAACCAATTCCTAAATCTTATGCCACTGCTTATGACTACAGYGAGCCTATTTAGCTGCAGACAGGGTATTACTCTCTGAATGTACAGAACTGTACTCAAAATAACCTCTTTCACCCTCGCAGAGAAAACCCAGTTCTGTTAAAAGTCAGCTGCTGGATAGTCTTTCTGCAAATCCCTTTAATTAACCAAGCTATGCTGATTGTTGTCACCCTGCTGCTACAAAATGTAACCAACCTTAGTGCCTGACAGGATACAAAACCTCAAAGACATTGGACTTTTCCTGAGACGGGGGCTGGCTGCCTGCCGATGAGAACTGCTACRGATTATTTATTCCCAGAGGAAAGCTGGGCTGACTTGACGTGGAAGTCAGGAGTGACTACAGAGCTATGTTATTTGGGGCATTAGGGCTTCCTCAGAGCTAAATGGATCCTAATGACCAGCTGCTGTCATGGCCATTGTCACATCACAAACGTGGCTCCAGGTTTCTTCAAAGCGTAGGCGAGAGGCCGTGGGGAGGAGGCAAGGAGGCTGCCCCCGCTGAGGCTGAGGGGTTTTCTGCTTGTTTCACACTGCTTTATTTCTTATGGAGGAGCCCTGGCCAGGGACAGAGCCAGCCAGCCCCCTGGGGCTCAGGCACTGGCAGGAACAAGCAACCACTGTTTCACTGCTCCCAGCAGCCAGTTCCATGCCCAAACTCGCAACAGCCCTTAGAGGGCCATTTCCTCTGCTTGCAGGACTAACTCAACTCACTTCCAGCTTTGGTTTCAGCAAAATCACACCCTTACCTGGAAATCTGCACTTGGGATCCACTTGCAGTTATAGTCTACTAGGCAGCATTTCTCTCGACACGCATGATCCTCGAGGCACTCATAGCTGTAACTTATTAATGAGAATTAAGTAAATGGAAAGAAACAAAAAGCATATTCTGGTCAAGCTCAAAAGGTGCTGTGCAGAAACTTTTGACCTTAGTGAAAGTTTGCATACTGGGCTAAACACTTTGACTGCACATGACTTTACATGGCAACAAACCAGAAGTCCACATCTTGACATTTCCATCAATTCTTGTTTCCCAGACCTCCTATTCTGCCTGGATTGGACTGGGTAACAATGGCATCATGCGGAAAGAAAATTTTCCAGATTTTTGTTCTCAGTAGGCAGCTCTACACATTTGTTCTCTGCTCATGAATGCGCGGGGTGTACCCACTTGTTTCAGTACAGCAAGGTGCAGGCCAAAGTCTTTATCCCCTCAGCAAACTGATCCTAAGAAAATGTGTTCAGCTCACTGAAGCTGTTGTGGTTTTTTGGTTTTTTTGTTTTTTTTTTAAGGCAGCTAGACTGTGGAGACAGACAGAATATAAATTTACTCATGGAAGCATTTCAAATCTTAGCACACACATTTGTGAGCTTGATTTACTAGCACACATCACAACAGTTATGAGTATATTTTAAATAGAGATACAGTCTGTCTCTGAAAGATAGGCCTTGTCAATTGTGACTGCAAACTGTATGTAATTTTAGAGTGCTTTCTTTTTTTATATATTGATATTGCAGTGATATCAGTGCTAACAAATTAGGTAGATGCAGAATTCTCTGAAATATTAGCTAAAACCAAATACACAGTATTAGTCATGTGATACCTATAAAAATCCTTGAATGTTATTTTAACTTTACATTCCATTCAGGTGCAGGCACAATGATTAGTTGGAATATGTCAGAGCAAATGCAATCAAAGTACACAGACAGAAAGAAGGTGGCTAAAAGGGTTTGGCATTTTTGAACAAGACTTAAACTTTGTTATCTGCACATCAATATTTTGCACAGCTGTGGCTTGTAAAGAGCATGTGCTTGTTTATTTAATTAACAAGGCTCATAACACAGCATCTTAAATATAAGCAGGTTGGTCATTTTGCAGTATCTCTGCTAAGAGTGAGTGCATAAGCAAACCCCAGATGTTTTCGTTTYGTACAATGCAATACTCACTGGGCACAGAATAGCACAGAAGAGAAAAACACTGCCCRTCCCTGACCACACTGCAGCTGTGTGTAGCTGTGATTGTATAAAAATGTTCCTGCCATTCAGCACGCATCAATCTCAAATGCTAACTCAGCTTATTAAAACTTGTTTTAAGTGAAAATAGTGCTACGGACTTGTAAGGATATGGTTCCTCCTGGACTAGGTTTCAGTTGTTAGCYGAAGGCAGTCAGAAGTATGTTGTCTATTTCTGGTCCCATCTATTGATAGAAATTTCTTGCAAGTAATTTTTGTCCTGTTGTTGAATAATCAATGGAAATTTTACTACTTTTTCTTAAGGTTCTGAACCTTGTAAATTAGCCAACGATTCTGTAGCTCCGTGTACTTGAGTGTTGGCTAGCACACAGCAAAACACTGAGATAGAATAATCCATACATCTCATTGCTGGAGCTTAGATGGGATTCAGATTTTCTGAATGAAATAGCAGCCTTTTTTTTGGTCACTGTTTTCCTCACAGAAGATGGGGAAATTCAACTGTGARTTTTGGGTAGTGGGACAAAGGGACTGTGAGGCTGATAGAGCACCCAAACTTCCAAAAACCATCTTCTAGGTTTCAAGTGGTTGGTGAGCTCTGTACTCAAACTAAGATGTAAGTTCAAGACCCTAAGCTGGTCCACAGACGTCTCTACTCGTTGTGAGAGTTCACAGCATTTTCTGAACTCCACCAGTGTAATTTCTGACTCTGTAAAGCTTGAGATGATTTTTCTGTGACCYTTTGCCCTCCCTTTGTAAGAAAGGGACAAATTTGAAAGGCTATCCAGCAGGGAAAATTGCATCGCTATTTCAAGGTGATAAGAATAGGAGAGAGAAGGGTAAGGTTCATTGTTTGTCTGTGCCTGCCTCAAGGGGCATGGGATTTGGACAAAATCAATCTGTGCAAAGACAGAAATTTTTTTTGGGTGAGAGTCAAATATATAATGCAAAAATTATCATGTTAACCTATCGTCTGATGAGATGTAACAAACTGTGTTTTATTTGAGGGATTAAACATTGTTCAAATGCATGGGAAATACACACCCTCTTCTGTAAAGAGCTTTGGTACTTCAGGATGGAAAAGCAAAATATACAGGTGAGCAGAAAGGTCTGTGCAGTTGTGTGACCTCTCCCACTGATGGCTGTGAGGAGATAAACAGCACTTGCATGAATGTATGAATAAGGGGAGCGTCACCCCATTGCTCACCACAGCAATTATAAATGGAGTGTTGGGGATGGCTGTGGCTTGGCAATATGAGATTTTTTTTGCTTTTATTGAAAAGATATGGACTAATATCAAGTCTTTAAATCCACACAATGGAAGAGTTAATTTCTTGGAATATCCAAGGTAGTTTCAGAAAATTTACTTCCTTTCTCTGGGGACACAGAAAGTTTAAAATTCTTTTTCCATCACAAAAAGAAAATAAAGAAGGGAAAGACAAAAAGCAGATATGTGTGCTTCCTTCAMTTTATCTCTCTTTTTCAACACTTTTCCCACAGAAAATATGAGATGTATTTTTTCTACTGTCTTGCTATGGTTTTTAAACAGTTCATTTTTAATTTCAAAATTTTTCTTTGTCTTTGATGAAAAAAATCTGCTAAAATGAGAAAACAATTCCTGTTTTAGACTGGAAGGGCTGAAAAAGGTTTTGTAGAAAAAGAAGTGTTATTGTGGCTACAAGAAAAGTATTTCACACAGTTATGTCAGAAAGCAAAAAGAATTGTGTGGAGGCAAATTACATGTTTGAAGCCAGTCACATAGTGGAAAGGAAATGGTAGCTGATGGGAAAATGAGTAGGCAGAGAAAGAGCCTTCTTTGTGAGGTATTGAAAGTAAACTGKTGTGGTGAACTTGATATTTTTTAGGGACTGGAAAGACAGAAGATATTTTCAGCATTACGACTGACATGTCATGGAAAATCTAAAGAAAATCGTTCCACCTGAATATGAGGAAGAATTTTACTGTGTGAGTGACCTATGGAACAGGCTGCCCAGAGATGTTATGGAGTCTCCCTCACTGCAGATATTCTAGAACTGCCCAGACACAGTCCTGTGCTGTGTGCTCTGRGATGACCCTTCTGGAGCAGGGAGGTTGGACCAGATGATCCACTGCGGTGCCTTCCAGCCTTACCTCTTCTGTGACCCAAATGCAAAGATGAAGGAAATTAACACCCAGAGGTAGATGGCAGAGGGAATTGAAGACATTTCCATAACCCAAGGTGGGTCACTCTCTTTATAGAAAATATTTGTCTTGTCAGAGAGAGAGAACCTGTGAGAACTTGCACTGTCATAGATTGATAGAGGGAAAATAGGATTATAGTGGAAAGAGGCATTGGTTAACCTCCAAACCAGCATGCTGTACCAACATTTGGCCTCAAATCTAGTCAGTTATTGATCTTTTAGACCGTACTTTTTTCTGCTGATTCACAGATTTTATCTTTTCAATTCACTTGTACGAGTGAGAAAATGAACCATGGAAGAACGTCAGGGAAGGGGGTTGCTTTCATGACACATTTAAGGCTGGTATGTGAAACTGATATAGAAAACCCTCTTTTCCACAGCAGTATCTGAGGAACAGCACATAGCAATGACAAGCTCAGTAAGAAACAGTTGATTTGCAGTAGCACAGCTTTTTACACTGCGTTATCAATATGCTGAGGCAGATGGCTTCTAAAGACGTTATTTCTGACACTGTCTGGTTTTCAGACAGAGACGTTCCGAACGAGATGCTTAGCAAAACGCCCCAGTGCATGAGTAGTGAATCCAGCTGCTTTTTAYGTTCCGTGTACCACTCCAAGTTTTCACAGTTTGCCCTGACCTCAGTCAGGCCTCTGCTTTCTTCATTTTTCACTRAAAATGTCCAACCTTCCCATATAATAACCTAGGTTTGCCTATTGCATTATTCTCTGGCCCCAGAAAATAGTCATGTCAGATTCAGTTACTACACTAGTCYTTTTACAACAAGATGGGCATAGGATGGATAGCTGTTGGCCAAAGTAATGTGTTTTCCCTCCTGGATTTTGAAAACTGAGAATATCTTCTATGGAAATGCAYGTGGAGCCAACACTCAATGCTTTTTGCACAATGTATGATGGATATTTAGATACCTGAAGACAAGTATCCTCATGAATAAACTGTGCTGACTATCTACATGCCAATCCCCCTGGACCTGCTCCRTTGTGATCTCATTAAACTATCTTTTAGCTTTCATTAAGGCAGAAAGCAAATACAGCAGTGGCTGTCAATCTAAGTCTATTTTGCAGTTCCAGGGCCAAATCCTTTTCACCTCATGGAAACAAGTTATTCCACTGAAACCAGTGAAGTATTTCTGTTAAGATTTGCTTTTGATCAAAGTAGAATGACCTSATACTGCTACTAATTAAGCTTCTCTCTACTGAATCTCAGCAGAGYTCAACAGATGTGAAGCTGTCTTCTTGCTGAGCAGTAAGTACCTCCTCACTGCAGAACTCCTCAGGCCTCAGATGGGTGAGTCTGAAATGATGGCTGACCCTATTGATTTAGTTTGCTTTAAAAGGAACAAGGGATGATTTCTGAAATCAGACTTGATGATCTCTTGCTCTCCSATCCGTCCGCATGGGAATACACTCTGGTACACAGCCTGACACCCAAGCCTTGTTGGCAGCCAGCTGAGGTATCGAGTGGAAATCATAAGTAATGGAAAGTTATTTTACACTGAGGCTTAATATTGCAGAGGAAAACAAATCTATTAAGTAGGCTTCTGRTGAAAAACAAGAGCTGAAAGTTGCAAACTATTACAAGAAAAAGCAAGAAAAGCATTAAACATTATCTAATCTAGAACTGTTCTTTCCTTTCGCTTGTTTGATCTGACAATTAAAGTGGTTAATTATATGAAAGAACAGTTTTAACAGAGGAAAATTCTAGTGACATCAGGCACATAATTGAAAAAAAATCAGGCCACTGGTGTAACAAGTTGGATACTATGTTGCAAAGAGTCTAATTTGTAGGGCATTTGAATAAAATRAAGCTCAATGCATCATGCATTGCACATCCACGAGCATTTGTGATTTGGATTGGGGCATTGCAATTATTCCCCAAGAATGTGGAATTCCCAGTAAGTATGGGGCATAAACTCGCTTTCGTTGAGTCCCTGCTCTCTGAATACACTGCCCGTCCCTGCTGCCCATAGGATAGTGAGGTGCACAGTGAAGTCCATTATGTATTACACTGCTCATCTATTCAAACTAGCTTTTCTAAATGATTTCTTATGTGGCAACCAAGCCTTGATGAGGTCTGACAAYCTTAATGCTGAGTGCTGTTCAGGAATAAAGAAAAGTTTCCTATTCTGGACAGCTTTCAGGTCAAAGACTCATTCTGTAAGTACATCTGTCCTGGTGCCTTCAGCATTCAAGCAAGACTCTAAAGACATCACTGGCACACAACCCATCTCTAGGTAAAAAGCAGAAAAATAATGCAGTGAGTGACATGAGAAGGGARTAATGATAAAAGCATGGACTGCTGCACTGGAAATGAGAGAAATGTCATGGGTGAAATTCTAATTCTGTTGAAGTTAATGAAAGCATTGGCACTGATTTAATTAGGTCAGAATTTCATCGGTCTCCACATTTCTTACCAAAGAATCTTGTTATTCCTGACTGGCAATTTCTCAAAAGCATTAATAGAAAAAGTGGACATTGATGGGGCCAGAGTACAGATCTTTTTGAAGAATGTGTTTCAACTATCAAGGGTAACACAATAAAAATWTAAGATATTTGTAAATATCGATAACAGGGAACTCAAGCTTCCCAAAACGTATGTCTCTCTTTGGCTTGGACTTGGTGATTAATTCKGAGAAAAAAAGTACTTGAAAAGATTGATTTTGAAATTTTTCAAAGAAAACACTTTAAACTAATAATCCCACACTGAAATTTCCCTCCTATTTATTGTTTTGAAATGTGAATTAATATGAGAACAAAATGGTACATTTAGTTTTAACAGCAACAAAATCTATGTGTATACATATATATATATATATACACACAAAAAGAAATCTTGAAAGATATATAGTTTGTTTTATTACTATTATAACCACACCCTTATAAGCTTGAAGTAAGGGGCTTAGGGCATTACAAGAGTCGCTCACATCGTAATATAATTTCTGGATGTTTGGAGGAGATAAGAGAATACAGAGCCTGGCTCTGCCCTAGCTTTTCCTCTGACCTTAAAAGTTGTGTTCGGTAGGATGGGTTTGCCTGCCATCGGAGTRGTGTTTCAAGTACTAAACATTTAAAGGGTTTGGACTTCACTGTAAAAACCTCTTCTGATAGAGACCAGRGGATTTTTGATAGCGTGAGCATGTTGTGACTGCTCTCACGGCAAGAGAGGGTCACTTTCAGATCTTTTGACTCCCTCACATGCTCTTTCCTACAACAGTGTCTGATATTACTTGCAAGGCTCATCATAGACATAAAGATCAGCTCACAGTTCCCATGGATTAATTCACTGGCATTAGCCCTAGTGCAAGTGACTACACCTTTGGGAGAGCAATAGAAATTTGGACATGTAAAGAATCTCCTTCCTGTTCTGCTTTTGTCAGCACAATGCTGCTCTGGGACACTGCAGATTTCTTCAGAAACCTTAGAGTGGGACTTCTTGACCACCTGCTCCTATTTGTATGTTGATGCAGTGCAACTTTGTAAATTAAATTTATTCAGAAGAGATGAATCTGCCTTTGAGTTATACAGCATGCACATATGATAATAATAAAAGCTGCAGGAATATTTATTCACTAGTGATGCAAATGGGAAATGAACTTTGCCTCTCTTACCCTTCCCTCCACTCTTCTGCCAAACAGGAAATACTGGTGGGTGGACAGAGCTGAAAGCTGTCATTAGTTTGAATAACTGGAATTTGGAGAGCTTGTGAAAAATTCTTCAGAACTGGGTTTGCTTCTTTTTCTTCTCTGATCCCTGGGAGGACAAATTTCTTGACAGTATTTTCATGTGACTTCTCACAGAAATCCTTCAAAATGGGATTTTCTTGAAGGACACCATTTTTTCAGGCCTGAAAAGCCAACATCTGCCTGGGCAGTGTGGCTGTGTCCCACGGAGCCAGATGTCTGAAGTTCATTTTGAGACGTACCAGCAGTTTGTGAAAACTCATGCTGTTGCTATGCATGTTACATCCCTCTGCCCAGGCTGCTTATGAGCTCAGAGTGTTGGTTTCCAGGGCTGTCAATCAAGCAGCTTTCACCAGATCTAAACTGACTTGAAAGAATCAAAAGAAAAATATCCCTAATTTTTCAAAACAGATTATTTGCAGTGTGAAAGCTAATAATTTCAAATTCAGACATTAATCCAAACCTGTAACCTTTAGCAAGAGCACAATTTACTTGTTCTTTATCGGGTAAATGAAAGCACATCTCTTTTTTTTTCAGTTCAAACACAGATGAAGTTCAGATGTTTACTTGGAGCCAATCATTTCAAATTTAACCATGAAAAGCAGAAATATAATCTCCTCATTCAGAGAGACTGTCCTTTCTTTCCTTTGATACTTGTAAGAACATTCTGTAGCAAGCTGTTTTTAAAATCTGGATGTTAGTTTCATAAGCTTCATCGCTCCCTTTAAGGACTGTTTGACTGCTCACATATTTATGAAGTTCAGTGAAAAGCTGATGAAAATTGATCATGCTTTGACTGGATGCTGTGCAATGGGTGAGTTTCACAATAATGTGGTGTGATTCAATAATAGGCAGGTCGTTCTTCCTTGAGCTTCCTCGTTCCTGGGTGAAAGTCATGCACATACGTGTCCTCAAAAGCCTACCTTAGACTTGGAGCAGGCTAAGCCTGTCTCACAAAGCTCAATGGATATGTCGTGAAAAGGTAGTAGAGAAAATCTCATGAAGGATATATGGGCACAGACATCACAAATTGGACCAATCTGCAGTTTGGGGCAGGTGTAGGGAGGGGTATGTATCAATACAGGCAAATCAGCTGCTGACTCCTGAGAGAGAGGTAGAGGCGTTCCTTCCCAAATTAAAACCAAACAAATTAAAAAATAAAACAAACAAACAGGAAAAAGAGAGTAGGCAATGTTTATCTGTGCTGACCTTGAGTGCCCTGCTGCACAAGGCCCCGGGGAGGAAGGCACAGCGAGCCCTTTGGAGGATCACACCCAGAGCAGCGGCAGCTGCCGACGCAGCGGAGGCTGGAGCAGAGTCAAATGCCTGACTGACACATGCCTGTCAGGATGATAAACCCAAGAGGGAGGTTAAATGTCTCCCCCGCTACCAGCCTTTCAGAAGATAAAAAATACGCCCAGAGGGACTATGACTAGTTTTAGAAAGTCTTGGAAGCGAACGCTGAACCAGATAAGGGGCTTAAAAGCAGAGATTTGCTATCTGTGGGTTAATCTGGCAGGTGTGATAGGGCACATCCACTGCTGCTCGGTGCTATTGTTGCTGTACACCCGAGATAAGGCTGTGTGACACAGGAACAGCTCTGCTTACAGTCCCACCACCTTTCATGTAGCCCCTTAAACCAGAAAAGTCTCTGACTCCTTTCTGAAACTTCTTCTGCCTTCTGGTCTACATTCTCCACTCTCTCCTCATCCTGCCGGGAGGCCCCTTCCTCTAGATTTGTCACTGCTGGCAAACGCTGTGGGAAAAGCCCAAAGCAGTGCTTTTCCCAAGAAATGCCATTAACCCTTTGTGCCCTCCCCCAGTGCTTCCTTTTAGCACTACTCCATTCTGGATGTTTAAAATATTAAACATGAATAATTTTTATTTTCTGGATAAAGCTGTAATTTTCTCCAGTCAAGGATGTGAAAGTGCTAAAAAAAGAAATGCTAAACCAGGTTGTATTTTTTACCCTTGCTCCACAGAAACTGCTGGATTTAAGAGTGAAAAATTTTTGATTTCGTTCCTGTTTCTCGAGAAATTTTATTAATGAATTATATACTGTGTGGGAAATCCTGTAGAAGAGAAAAAAACCATCCATTTGCTGAGCAGCCTGAAAAATGAAAAGCAAGCATAAGCATATCCTGTACCAGATTTCCTTAGGGAAAAAGCAAATTCAGGAGAGGAAGTTAGAAATAAAAATATGAACAGATTTACTAAGCATCTCTAAACTGCTTTATCTCTTTGGTGGATAAACAACAAAATAATTTTGCATTAATAGAGACAGATATGAGCTGGAAATATGAGTTGGAAATCTGAGAATGAGCTTTTGAGCCTTGTCCCCAGAGACTGATGTCTTTGCAAGCCATGCTATCAGAATTGGATCTGTCCCAATTGTCATGTGCAGAAACTACAAGTCATATAAAGTCCCATAAATAGCGCTGAGCAAGGTATAATCTAACTCAGACTAAAGATTTAAGAAAGAAAATGTTAAGTGAAGCAATAGCACTTATCTTAAAAGATTATATTTGACTTTGCTATCCAAAACGTGGAAAGTGTCCATTTAGGTCAGTGAGTTTTTCAGTGATCTTTGTGGAGGTAAAAACAAACACTCAACAAATAAATAAAACAGGCAAATTTTATGTAAAGGTAATCTAGCAATTTTTTAAAGAAAAGAACTTTCAAGAATCAGGTGTTCTCCAAGTTCACTACTGCTCAGGGCTTCAGAAAAATCCAGAGATGGGAGGAATTTGTAGAGGGTTTTTTTCCTCCATCACTAGTCCTAGGGCAGAGCCAGATGTTATCATTCTCACAGATATCTGTTTAGCTCATGTTATGGTCTTTCTTCATGGAGTGCCCCAGCCACTTCAGTGCTTCATTTGCCTTGCAACCCACAAGGTTTTCCTGTAGTGTCCCTGGGCTTCTCCTTGCTCTTAGGCAATGGGACTAACTCTTGTCCTGCCTGCCACAAAAATAGGCACAGGAATACTTCTTTACTCTGTTATCTATTTGAAGACTTTTTGTCCAGCTAACCTTCTGGATTGTGCTTAGTAATATTGCCAAGTCCAGTTTCCCTATTCTTTCCTCCCAGATTGTTTACTTGTGCAGTCCCTAATCATTCTTAGTGAGTTCTTCTCAATCTTGTTCAATGGGTTCATATTTTTGTCTTGTTTTTCTCCATCACTAACATCATCAGTAAGTGGATAGACCACTTCAAAGGATTTTCAGGCAACATCTCTCTTTATACTATATTGGTATGGGTTTGTTTTTTCTACACTAGCAAGTCCTTTTTGACTTAAGCTCAGATTCTGACTAACTATGACACAAATCCTTAGAACGCCACACATTCTAGTAATACTTCTCTGCACTGAGAGCAGTTTAATCTCCCATCAAAATGAAGGTACAGCACAACTGCAAAAGTTTGAGCAAAAATGATCAAAAGTAGCTTCTCTGTGAAAAGCAACTAATCCTATTAGGAAACTTCAGACAGGAAAAGAGTATCTAAGAGGGGCATACAGTTGAGGTCTGTCATATTACAAGTACCATAGAAAAGGAGAACACAGACCTATTTTTCTCTTTTCCAGTGTAAGAACTAGTGAAATCAAATTAAATAGCAAGAATCAGATTCAAAATAACTGGACGTTGTTTGCCATATACCCTGAAATAAAGTACCTAGTATTTCTTGCCACAATAGGTTTTGGGTGGAGGAAAAAAAAATGCTGGTTCAGAAAGGCAACCAAACATTTCACAAAGAAAAGTACAAAGAGATCACCCTCTGCTTAGACAATCCTTGAACCATAATCTGCTTTTTTTTTAAACCATTCTTTCCTGGAGATCTGTCTTTGACCACTTTTATAGATGAAATGAGGCTGACTGTATTTTTTTGTCTTCAGTGCATGGAAGTACTGTCAGAATGTAGCTTTTCAGGTACACTTTCCTAGTCTGATTAGGGAAATATTCTATAAGATAGTCAAAATCATATCTAATGTCAAGATACATCACATCTATTGTTTCTCCTTTATTTGCCAGACCTGCTGCCCTGTCAGAGAAAATGCTGATATTGGCTTGACAGAATTTGCTCCTGAAAAATCCATATGTATTATTATGCATCACTTTGATTCCACTTATGTGCTTGTAATCATTTATTCATTTAGCTCCAGTATTTTCTTGAAAATGAAATGAAGTAGATATGTCTTTGATTCCCTGATGCCTTTTCTTTTTCTCTTCCTTAAAAGCAGATGCCACATCTGCCCTCTTCAGACATTTCACCTTTTTCCATATCCTTTAAAATGTGATTGCTAATGACTTGGTGATTCAATGAAGCTGCTCTTTAAAATTATTTATGATGACAGTGTGTCAAGACTTGTCTATTTGAAAAAAATCTTTCTGATTTTAGATATGACTTTCATACTTTCTTTGAGCAATATCTCGATACTTTTCATCTCAGTTGCCTCGTGGATCAATTTTTTCATCGCCTCTTTTCTATAAACATATTTATAAATTTGGCCATTAGTGGAACATTATCTATGTCCCTACCTGCTACTCTTGGCACATGTTGCACTTTTAAGCTTGTCCTTAGTAATTGGATTCTATTTCCTCTGCCTGTATACTTTACTGCGATATTTAAGAAACATAGACACCTCATTTAGCAAAGGTAATTCCTTGCGATGCTTCATATCTTCCTTTCATGGTGGTGTAATTCGTGTTGATACCCTTTTCCAGGAGCTCCCTGCTTTTCAACCCCTTTTCTTCATTACGTATTCTTTCGTAAGACCTCACAAGACAGTTTTATGAATTTTTTGTTGACTTTGGAGTTTGTCTGTATCATCATTCCACTGCATCACAAGTGCTTCTGCATGATCAGTTGGTCCTTTCTACTAAAGGCAGCTGTGTCAGAATGATGGCAGAAAACCTCCATTTTTTTCTGAATAACAATCAGAATAACAGTTTTTAATTCAAGGAAATATGAGTGCTCTCTTTGAGTCAGACCTAACCAACTATGCACAGGGCTGGAAGGGGTAACTGCAGTAGAGCTGGATAGCTCTCATGCCTGAGACAAAAACTTAAGGCTGGAAAAAACAGATTCTCTCTACCTTTGATTTTCCATTTCTCTGTATTTTTACAATTCCTTCTTTGCTCCAGTGTGCATTCCCTCACAACTTTTCTGCTGGGGTTGTACTTCTATGCCCATAATATTTTCACTGTCTCAGTTACATCAGCGTGTGCCAGGGCAATATACTCAGAGAAGTCCATGACAACAGCTGCAGGATCTTGGATAGTCTTTGGTGAGCTTTTGTTAAATATTTTTTTCAGTCTATTGGAATTGCTTAAAACTATGTTACATTTCTTCAAAGCTGTCTACTTCAGAGGATGCATCAGCCTTTTCAGAGCTTCAAGCATTCCACAGCCAGATGTCTCACAGCAAAATGTTTTCTCAGCTGGGTGAGAAATCAGTGAAACTGCAGAAAGCAGTGGTGGGAATAAGCAGCCTCAATGATACACTTATATTCTGATTTCATATGGGAGAACGGCACAAAATTCTGAAGTATGAATCCCCATCTTGCTGCTAATTTACCTTAATAAAATCCAGTTCCAGCAGAGCAAATGCAAGTTGACAAACATGGACTACACTGAGTGTTAAAATATGGAATGTATTCAGAAGTTATTACAACTCATCCTGCTTCCAACCATACATTCGTTCTGCTTCAGGATGATAAATTAATATTCACTCTATGTTTGCAATGATATGAATGTCAAAGTGTTGTTGTTTCTACTGCAAGGAATTTATGAAACTGAGTTGCATCAGACATGAATAATGATAAAGACATTTAAAGTAACCCTGATTGGTTGTGAAAAGGTATTGAAAAAGGAAAAAAATTCTTATTCACTTGAGGTGGCTTCTGAGCTGTGTCAGTGTGTATCTGATGATGAATTCCCTGCCCCAAAAGATCATATTAATTAGTGCCACTTATCAGTACATTTACAGAAAATTGTGAGCTGGAGACTGGAATTCTCTAAAAAAAAGTAGGTAAATGTTGCATAGAAACTTTTGTAATGAATTTTGTGATGAGTTCTTCTATAACTGATGCCCTGGTCTCTTTTAGAGGAGACACCTCGGGACCGCAGTATGGGCAGTAGCAAGAGGGGCAAACGAAGCAGGATTTTCTACCAAGAAACACCTTGCAATTCTGGCTTTTTTGTCACTGTGTGTCGTGTTTCCTGCAGCAGCATGACCTCCAATAGCAGCCTGGGGTTAAAGTGTGTGGATGGAAGTGGGGCCAGGGTGAGGAAGCTGAACAGACTTAAAAGGACAAAGACTGTATTTGGGGTAGTGAGACAGTGTGGTCTGGCTTCTGTACTGGACTTGACTAACCATTTTTTACTGATCTTAAATGTACCACGAAAAAATCCCATACAGAGAAGAAAACACAACTTTTTTCCCAACTTTGAAAAGAGAAAAAATACAAATATTAATGGACTTGTAGACTTGACTCGTCTTTTCCCATTCAAAATCTGCCACAGTGAAGCTGACTTCGTCTCAGTAAAACCTCAGAGATTAGCCTTGTCATGTGTCTTAATTAGATGTTTAGGAGTAGAAATTAACATTTTCAGTTCCTCTGCCCCCCAGAAAACAAACAAAAAGCAAAACTACTCATAGAATCAGTCATAGAATCACAGAAACATTTAGGTTGGAAAGGACCTTTAGGCTCACTGAGTCCAACTGTGAATTTATTTCCACTATTTTGTCAAAGTGTTACTTCTAATATTTCAGCTCAATGTTGGAAGCAGAAGCCTTGGCTATGAAACACAGATAATCTATCACAGAATGCTGTGATGTTTCATAGGAAATAACTCCATGCCTTAGCCTTTCTTGCAACAGAAAAGGTCTGCTGGTAGATATGATCACTTTGTCACGGCTACAGCCATTATGAGTAATGCTGCATTTATAGTTACAACCTCACAGTTGCTGGCTGATATTAAAATTTTGTTAGGGGGATGTCTTGGGGTGATGTCTTTTTTTTTTTTTTTCCCGAACCCTGTAGGGGGAAGGGTGGTTGTAATCTAGTTTTCCCTCAGAGGATATATTGCTAGATTTTGGCCAAACCGGCACAGGGGAATTACCTGATTTTACAAGTACTTTTAGTTACTGACCAAAGCCACACACTGCCATTGAAGAGAAGTCTTTTCCTAAAAATCATCTGAGAAAATATGTGCCCATGATTTCTGCTGGTTACAGAGACTGGAAAAAAGCATTGTTGATCCTGTGGATCAACACATTCTCTGCACACTGTTCTGATGGCACCCTAAATGAAAGGCACATAAAAATAGCACCCTTTTTGATGTCAAGTCTCCAGGCCTAGCTTACTTCACCTGAGGGTCTTTCTGTGACCAAGTCCAGACTCACTTACCTTTTTAATTAGTACTGACCAATACAATGTACTAACTGGTACTGAATCCTGGGTACTGTCTTTTTCTGTAGGCACCTTCTTCTGCTAACTGTAGCAGTATTTATGTAGCTATTTCTAACTTGACATTTTTTACTAATCTGAATTCCAGCTGTATGCTTGTCACTGTATAGAGCCAATTGTGTTCATTTATGTTCACAGAGGTCTTGTGTAAGCTACTAATGTCTCCTGTTTTTGTAAGTAAGATTACAAAAGTCTCTGGGAGTACTGAGGATTTGGACATGATAGATCCATTCAGCTTTCCCAGTTTGGCTTCCTGGCCTTTTGGCCCCTCAGCACATATTTTTGTTCTTTTCATTAAATGCTTTCCTTGAGGTTGAACTCAGAATGTCATTTTGTCGTCTCCTTCCTCTTTGTGTCAGTACAAATCCCTTTCATTACTTCTTCCTTTGGCACCAGTTAAGGTTGCTCTTGGGCTGGAAAGTCAGTTCCTGTGCATGCTGTAATCTTTTCCAAAGCCCTTGCCATCTCTCTCCTTCTGCCTCCTGTCCTTGGGACACCAGTTCCTGATCAAGGCTCCTGGGAGCGCTGGCTGCTGGTTCATGGACAGCTGGCAGCAAACTTCAATCAGGCTTGCTTCATTATTTCCAGCTCCAAATTACCTTAGAAGAATTTAGGCTCCATTACCTTGTTCCTAATATTACTTTCCTTCACAGTCATCAGTGCCATTGCCAAAAGGATGTTGTGTGATCCCCTTTGGAAAAGACAGTGACCAGGACTTTTCCAGCTGGAAATTAAATGGGAGGGAGGTGGGAGCAACAGAGTGGACAGGGAAGGAGCGGGGAGGAGATGGAGGAGAGGTGGGCCATTTCCTGATAGAGATGAGAAAATGCACTTTTGGCCTCTCTTCTTTGGTTAAAAGGTCTGTTTGGGATACCTGTCTTGTCCTGGAGTAGTTATGATAGGAGAAAGAAACAAATGAGATGTGAGCCTTCAATCCAAGTAAAGATGAGGGGCCAGTCCTTCAGTGTGGGAGCCTGGGATGCAGCTGTGTGACTGGGAAAGCACAAATGCTTCAACTGCCCCGTACAGCTGAGCCTGGACTGAAGCCAGAAGCAGCCAGGCTGGGTAAACCTCTGTGGGGTGGGTTGTGCTTGTCCTTGTGTCTTCCAAGCTCTAGTACTAGGTATTTCATCCCTGCTTAGATTTTAGTAGTGTAAGATAAGGAATACAAGGAAATAGTTTTGACAGAAAGGTGAAACAGAAAAGATGGATGAAACTCCTCTTTTAGGTTATGCTTATTTTCTATAACAAAATTGCTTCTTTCCAAGTTTACGTGACTTACTTTAAATAAGATGTATGTATATGGAAGGTGTTAATAGGAATTGAATCAATTCAAAATACGTACTTTAACCACCTCTTATTTTTCATGTTTTGAAATGGATAAACTTTGTCCTTATTTTCCTCAGCTCTTGACAGAGACCCAGCCCAAACACAGCTCAACTGACATAGCAAGCTGAGGAAAATGACAGTGGCTAAGCTTGGATACAAGCCATGGCCACCCTTTTCCTATACTGGTGCTATGGCTCTTTCCTTCCTGCAGGCCAAAGTTTGCTGTTGTTGCTTTTTACGTATGTGGACATCTACTGCATGCAAATATTTTTACCTTTTACCACTGAAGTTGGAAAATATGTTTTGTATCTGTGATCCATGCTTTAGGCCAGCAGAGATTGCTGCAGAGATTGGCAGCAGAGCAGTAACTGCATTGGCAAAGTTCACAATCTATACAAGTATAGACGTACAGTGCCCAGCTTTTTCCCTTTTCCTGACGGAAAATGGGCTGTCCTTCATCCACCCAGATCAGGAAGAGATCTCTGCTGCACAAGGGGAAGGATTTCTTCTTTGTGGGCCATGGAAGAGCAGCTAATCTATTTCTGCCTCATCTGTCAGCTCTTCCCCTCTCCAAACTGATGCCCAGGGTGCTTTCTCTGCAGGGAAGGAAAAAGCTTTTGAACACACCTTCCAGCTGACTAGCACAGAAAACTTTCCCTAGGGCCTCTGGCTGGGAGAGCAGTGAACAGGGTTTGATGGGAAAGAATACTGCACATGGAGAAAAGGCTATGAAGTTGTTTTGTTGTAATGTTGTGTTGTCTTGGTGCCTTCTTGCTCAGTCTCTCAAACACTGACTGTTGGTTCCCGCAGGTTTGTGAAATCAGAAATGATGAGTATTTCCAGTATCTTCCAGTCCTCCCCACCAAAAAGTCTGTTTAAAAATGAAGCAAGCAGGAAAAAAAAATTGCCTCATCAAAGGAGATTGTTTGAACAATATGTCACATTCCTGTCCTTGAGCAGATGGTGGTGAAGTGTTCAGTGAGTGTATGTGCTCTAGCTCATGGTAGGGAGAAGTCAGCAGGAACGGGAGCTGGATGCCAGTGTCCCTGTCACCCTGTGGGGTGGTGGCTGGCAATAGAAGGGCTGCGTTTCTTGCCCATTTCTGCCACTGTGTGCAGACATGGTAGAGGTTGGAGGTTGCTTCAGAGCTCTCCTCACCATTCTATGCTCCGTCACGCGTATTCCCATCACAGAGAAAAAGCATCTGCCTGGCTGCCCCCTGTAGCCCCTCTCCTCCTCCAGGCCACAGCAGTGGCAGGAGATGCCCCACATGAGAGAGGGGGCTCCTTTGCGTGGTTGGTCGGACAGGTCCTGTTGCCCAAATCTCCTAAGAAAATATAGGGAGGCAGGGCTGAAGTTTCCTGTATGTTGGCATGCCTTTAGGTAGCTCTGGATAAAAAACGTGATGCTAATGATGTTAGAAAATTTATTTAAAAAACCAAACAGAAAATGATGAATTTAATTTTTTTTTCTTTTATTCAGTTATTTTAAGATACTTTTTACAGGAGATACTGACCAAATAGATTCCATTCAGAGCAAGCCTAGTTTTTTCATTTGCTTTTCATGGACCTCTAACATAACTGTTCTGAAGTGCATAAAAACAGCCCTTTGAAAACCACCGATGTCAAACCACACCTATTCCTTAGACAATAAAATGGCCAAGCTTAGTTGGTTTTCACCTTACACTCAACCAGTGAAATCTCTGGAGCAAACAGAAAAGTGTTTTTAGTCTTTCCTGAAAGAGGAAACACTTCCACAGAAGAATGGGGCAGTGGAGCAAAATATTTCATTTTAAGAAGCCAGCGAATAGTGATGACTATACCTCTGGTTTTATCTCAGCTGGCTCCTATTTTACTTTAGTGTCCCTGTGCAAAGCTTTTTGTGCCACTGAAGAGTCAAGACTTGCTCTTAGAAGCTGAGTAATATATCCTGAGAATGTGCTCTGAAGTATTTAACTCTTCTGCATTAGCCAACTGTTTCTGTATCTCCTTCAAAGCTGCACACTGACTATCTTCTGCTCTTACCTGGGCACCAGATGAAAAGATTATCATGAAGCTTAGTATTCACTGAAGGTAATTTTGTGCATGTCCATACAAGATTGCTAGGAAATACTGATATTTTATAACAAAATTATCATCATAGACCTATGCATTTTATAGTCCCAATAGCTGGGCTATAGTACAATAGCATTAGTTTTGTTGGGCAAAATTTGACTCACTCCATCTGCTCTTTGAAAAGTTTCTTTGATGTTAAATTATATTTTAATGGGCCTCTTACATGACCTTTAAAGAAAATATCAGCCAATACCTCTTCACTGCTGTGTGTTTTAATAAACCAGCTTTTCAGAAGCCAATAAACTATGGTAGGGTAGATAATTCCTTTTGCTAACAATTTAAATGGAGAAATGGCTCATCCTGCAGATTTCTGTGTTTTAATTTTTTGGTCATCCAGCTGGTCTGAACTATATCTTTCAATTCAGTGCTGTATTTGTCTTTGGTTCTTATGCTGACGTGCAAGAAAATTGATACTGGTTTAATTCTGTTGCTTTGACACCCGGCTCAAATATTCAGCTGATGCTCGCCGCTGTGTCTATCCCTCTTTATCTGAAAGTGTTATGTGCTTTAACTGAAACAGAAACATTTCAAGAGTACTCCCCAAATGCATTTTCAGTGACCTCCTCGTTGTTTCAGCAACACGAACAAGGAAATCTAGCATCACTGTACAGTAAAACACACAGAGCTCTAGTTGCAATGAGAGAGCTATGAAGAGGTATTTTATTTCCATAGCTGTTCCAGTTGTAAATCTCATAATTGCCTCATCTGAAATGAATGCTGGAAAATGCTTAGGGATGTGGTTTCTGTGCCGTATTCTATCACTACATCACCTCAGGCTCTCATATTGCAACAAAGCTAATTATCATGTTTCCAGCAACACAGCATGGTCTCATATTTGTTTATTGGAGGAAATATAAATACGGCTTTTCAAACAAAAGCCTTACATATATATTATGTCATGAAAAGCCAGGGACTTGGGGGAAGGGGTAAGGAAGAAAATGAGAAGTATTTCCTCTTTACAAGATTTACAGTTCCTTCGATTTTACACCTAGTGAGAATGTGGCACTGCATGTGCAAAGCCAAAGTGAATCTTCTGCTGTAAGAAAATTACTGCAAAGGGACCTTTTTATGCTTGGTAGCTCTATGTGTTCTGTGAGTCTGACCAAATTAAATTTATATAGGGCAAGCGGTGCTGCCCTGACTAAACTGCCTTGATTTTTCCTACTGCAAACACTCACGTTCATGTGCAGGCACACTAGTGCTCTCTCAACTCATGGCATCCAGAAATCTTTATTTAATGTTCTCATTTTTATTTGTTTAATTTGTTAGCAGGAAGAGATCCAATCAAGGTGGCAGCTTGGTTGTTTTTTCTAGTGTGTTCCTGAACAGACAGAGCCTTGCAAATGCAGCTTGTCACGTACCTCCCCTGGCAGCTCCATCATTCACATGAAACTTGTGTTTCGTATATCCCACTAGAATTATATCAAACATGCTGTTCTCTGGGAGATATCACACTTATTAAAAAGCATACCAGATTACAAATATCTGCTGGCACACAGAGGCTTCTTAGACAATGACAGAACAATAATGCCTCGGTCCCTGCAGCTCCCCCTGCATACAAAACTGGACTTCTGTCAGCTCTTTGCAAGGAAGTCTTTTTAATGGTAAATCATAGATGATAGGATTGAAAGGATCAAGGTACTATTCAGATCCAGCCCCTTGCACTGAGCAGGGGAGGACCCTGTGGTGCTCAGTTCATTGTGTGCATCTGACCCCTCCTTCAAGCTGCTGTGAGCCTGTGTCATAACTCTCTCATTAGTCAAAATGTTCCACCAACTTTACTGACAAAGTTTTCCTAGGATGTCAGCGACATATATATCTATTTTTTATTACTAGACTGCAGTCTGTTACATTTGTGGAATCCAGCATGAGAAATTATTTTTGTCCTTGTACTAATTTTCCTACCTCAGATAATTTGATGAGATCAGAACAGGCTGAATGACAGATGACCTTAAGGAAGGTGAGACTGGAAAGGTCACAAGTGTACTGGATTCAGTAGCACTGCGGTCCCCATTTGATCCACTGAAGGGCAATGGCTAAACTTATGAGTTTCTCTGCCATTCCTCTCCCATTTCTACGTCAGTTTTCCAGCTGAGGAACATAAAGCATTCCCCATGACCAAATAAGCACCACCACCCCTGCTGTGCTGCTGTCTGACAAACAACAACTCAAGCTACTCAGTGAGCAGGTATCTCCCTAGTGAATGGCTCCACGTGCCTCAGCTAGAAATAATCTGTGAATGATTCATGAACTGGGGAGGATCTCAATTCAGTGGCTTTTCAGTCCTCCCAGTGTGGGTATCACCCTTTCTTTTATTAATATTTTGAAGCTTTGCAATTTTAGCCTGTTCTGTTACCAATTTATATTTCCTAAAATAAAACTCGCAGGCGCTTTTAGTATTTCAGTAATATTTAATCTATCTACAACCTGAAGTGATTCATCTATCCAGTAGAAACACATACTACAATACTTATATAAAATCAGTGCACCCTTTATAATCCTCGTTCCCTCCAGTTCTGCCTTCCAACCACTGTTAAAATTTCTAAGAAATGGGTGACCTCTTTAAGATTGGAAAGCAGGTTCAGGAATAGGACTTCAGAGGACAAAATGAAGAGAGTATATTATCTTGTAGAAGTACCAGTACCTGCATCTACAAAAGTTGGGATTGAATGTTTTCATAAGAAGAGTAATTTCTCTTTCTGTGCTGCTTATTCTCACAGAAGCTTTTTGGGAGTGGAAGAAAGAGAAATGTTTTAGACAAAATCTTAGCTCTCTATGCTACATGAAAATAAGAACATGAATATAAGTTGTGCTTGAAAAATGACACTGACATTTAAGTGTTTGTTGTAAATGGATTGGAGCAACTGTTCAGTTGTGAGGTACCCTTACTCTCCCTCATCATTTAGGGTATGGAATTTCTTGTGCCAAAGAAACCCACAAAAAATTAAGGAGGGCTCTAATCTTTAGCGCTAGTTTATCAGGTTGGTTATACTTTGTTGAAAATATCTGATTTTGTACATTCAGCCTTGCTGCTTACCATGTGGTTTAAGCCCCTACTTTCCAGCCATGGGCCATGCATAAAAGAGACTTTATTCAATATGCTAAAGTGTTTACTGGCTCTGTTAAATCAGGATCTGTGAACCAGGTTGTGAATTCCTATTTTCCATCAATGGCAAGATTCATGGGGATATAATCATAGGAAAAAACTCACAGCATCATGTAGACTGATTCATTCAGATCTATTGATGGAAAATATAAATCTCTGACTGATAATAACTGATATTTCATTTGCCATTCTTCTCTGTTTCCTTGATAACAAAAGATATGAATAATATTGGGCTGTTTTTCGTTATTGAACTTGATTAATCAGCAGAGGGAAGGTAATTGAAACATAATACGAGGCCACATAATTAAACTGAGTAGAATTCAAACCATTAAAGGAAACAAATGTGCCAAAAGAAGCATCAGTATTTCTTTTTAATTCTACAAATACATATATAAAATGATATGTTTCCAGTCCATCTTAGTCATCAACACAACGCTAAGAAAAATAATCAGTCTGTACTCTCGCAACCATAAAAAAATGTTATGGCTAGGGAACCTAGAAGCCTAACACATTTGGCAATTAATACACAGAGACATTAGTTCAAAACTCATTCAATCTTTCTCCTATTAGCACTATAAAAAGGTAATTTATGTAGGTTTGGACACTACACTCCAAGCATAATACGAACTTGAGAAATACCACTAGCATCCAGATTCAGTAAACACTGTTCTTATTGCTTGCAAATTTATTTTCCTTTTTTAAATGCTGCTTCATTTCTTCTTGACTGAGCTGCTCATCAACTCTCTGTAATTCACAAAGTGATGTCAGACAAACTAAACATGCATAAGCATCACCATCCTACTCACAGTGGTGCAGGCCCAGGGCAATCTGAAGTTTCTGTCAGCTGAGATACTCATGAGTTCCCTCTTCTCTTGTGCAAGCCTCTTCTGCACAGTATTGCAGTTTGACGCGCACAGATGGGCGGGAGAGAGCTGCTGCATGTACATGGAGTCATTTCTACTTGCATGTTGCTAGCACCCACAGAAATCCCCTGCAACCCCTCTGAACTCCCTCATCTTGCTGCTTAACCTAATACTCCTCCACAAATATCCACTACAAGCACACGATTCTACCTACTGTCACCTTAAGGCAACTGAGAGCTCTCTACATCCTGAACAACAGAACTAAGGCACATTTGAGAGGACAAGACGGCTTCATGCAATAACAATCTATATTCTATAACTATCTATATTCTACAGTGCAAGCAATGGCATAATTCTCCCCCAAACTATGTAGTTATGTGTGAACTTCTTCTCACCAAGGAAGTTCAGAGAAAGCTATTTAAGAGCTAAGAGCCATAGCTTTTACTAAGATGGGGTAAAAAAAACGAGGCAAAAATGACTGTGGGTTCTGGGATGGGCTTAGTAGAAAACTTGTGAGCTGCTGAACTCTGGAGAAAGACCCAAGATGACCTTCTGTAAGTTTTCAAAAAATGCCATGCAGTTCAGGGTGAGAAATTACTTTTAAATTGTGCAGTGCATAGGCTCTTTTTCAGAGCGGGTGTGAAAGACACCTGTCCACAGCCAAATCAAGATATATTCCTTATAGGAAAAAAGTAGGGATTACTTAGATTCAGCATGCTGCAGGCTATGCAAAAGCCCTTCATTATTTCTTCAGCATGGATATCCAGACAAGGAACATACATTTTAGTAGATTTCATGGATATAAATATAGTGTGTATTTAGACTTACTACAAAAAGTAACTCATGTATAATTACTAATTTATAATTATAGGATGCCCATACACGCATTTTTAGTTGCTTTAGGAAAGCAGTTTAAATACTTCTGGAATTATATCTCTTCCAAGGATGTTTTTTCACTCTGGTCCTGTAGTGGGAACAAAAGCAAATTTTTATCTGTCATATTTAAACAATGATCAAAATACTCTGAAGGCCATAAGCATAAATTTGTAAAGTAAGTCATTGAGCTGCAAATCTACTATGTAAAATAACCTTTGATCTTTCAGAAGGCATGAGACTGCTGCAGTCATGCAAGAGAATCTGTTTTTTATATTTTTGAAAGCATTTCAAATTGATGGCTGAGGAAATTTGAAGACAAGGAAGAATCCACAGCTAAATTAGGTACTAAGAAAACTGTCACAAGGAACAGTAGCATAGAAACATATTCTTGATATCTGGATACACACACACACACACACTCTTGTACCAAAGGAAAAAACAACAGTAAATACATATATGATATCCTCAATCAAAATGTACAAAGGACAATGAAAGTTGGAGAACAAGATCGAAAGTTGAACCTGCAAAGTTATTTAGGTCTCCAATCGTGGACCTCCAACATGTTCTTGTAGGCTTTAGATAGTCAAACAAGGTGTTGAAAACAAGGTGTTGATCTGAATTTTGGGTTTTGCTCACAGTCTCTGTGAAATAATGTTGAGATAACAGCTTCATACCTGTCCTTGGTGTGATGAGTGACTGCATCACTGTCATGAGTTAATTAATTTATGATTCTAACCTGTCTTCTGGAAGCTTAATTCTCTCAACATTTCCCAAAATGCACTGGAGCAAGTGTTCTTTGTCCTTGGAATATTGCTGGCTAAGTGTTTTTGTTTTATTTTAGCCTATGGATTTAGAGACCAAAACTGTGCCTTTTTAACACCTGTGTAACTGTGACAGTGTAATGCCAGTGTCAGTCAGAGCCAGAAACAGAGCCAGAACCACGTGTGATGGTCCACAGGCTGGCACAGCCCTACTCCCACCAGGAAAGCATCTCTCCAGTCTGCTGTGTTTCTCCCTCCTGTCATCTCCAGGGCAGTTGTAGCTCAGACGTGCCTGTTCAATAACAGATGGAAACAAAGGTGAAGAGGAGGGTAAAGAGCCAAAAGAAGTTAAAAATATTTTAATCTGACACAGAAGGATTGTGCTGCTAAGATTAAGAGACAACACAATCTGAATAACAGAACCTGAGCAGCATCCCTGCCTGAAGGGGAATTCACTCCATCTCCTTCCCAGACACGTATAATGCACGTCTGGTGATATCTGAATTTGAATTTGTCATTTCCTTTCCCTTGTGCTTTACTGACAGAGCAAGAAATAATTATGAATATTGTGCCATGTAACTAACCATGTCAATTCTTTAATAGCTTAACATCTGTTAGATGCACCAACATCATGTAGGATGCTCTGTGAGATGTTGTGATGAATTAAAAATTTGTGTGCCAGGGGCTCAGGCAACTCTGTAAGGTTTGATTATGCCCTAATATCATGACTTACTATCTCTATATTACTATGTTACCTATACCAACTAGTAATATTAACAGGTCATACACAATTTCATGCTGCCATTTCTGTGGCAATCTTTTGCCGATGAAAGTGCAACATGTGCTACCTCCTACCTAAGTTTTAACCAGAGAGACCTGCTTCAGTAGAACAGTATGTAGGTACCATCCATGGAATAACCATGATTATTTCAGTGAAGCAGCTTTAGTAAGAGCAGATAAGTTTACTTAGAAACTGTTCTTTTGACTACATGATGCTTAACTTTCTGAAAAGCTGCTCCAATGTTTGTGCAAGTACCAGAAGCAGCTTACAAAATCAACGTCTGTGTTTTCAAATCTTGTGGACAGACTGACAAGTCTGTGAAACATATAGTCAAGAAGTCAAACAGCTTTGCTCTGTGAGCCAAATAACCTCTTGAAGCCTTTCTCTAGTATTTAAATCCTGTGTTCTCATAAATTGTTCCATGTTATGCAAAGGGAGTCTGAGCCTTTGCTCTCCCATCACACAGGATGGTGCTGGGTTTGCTACAGCAGATAAGCAGAGGGTTGAATCTGGAATTTTGAACGATGAAGGATTTAGTTGCGTGAATGCCTTGGGAGATCTATGCTGAATCCTCTGAGTTAAACTATAGATGTTACTGTCACAAGGTTGTCACACATAAACACAGGATCTAACTCCAAATGTCGACTCCTGATGTTGATTTTGCAAGACTTCACTCACTGATTATATTTATTCTCCGCTAGCCCTGCATCTGCTCAGTCACAGCAACAAATCCAGTGCAGCCTGGAAAAGGGCTGAATAAGGAGAGAGAGTGTTTTGTAGTCACTAGCTATCTTCACAAGAGACAAAATAGAGTTTTTGTTCCCCTCTTCAGATTACATGGATTTAACAGTTGCCATGATAGTTAATAACGCTTATCAATGAGCTTGTCGCATCAGATTTTTTTGCACTCATGTTACACAGGCATGCTTTTTTGGTGGTTTGAGGGCCAGAAGCAGCATATCCCCACTTTGCTTTGCCCCTGCAACATTTGACAGCTGGCTCACATAGCAGTGCCTTCAACCTGCCATCATACACTGCTTCCCTGTTCTCTCTTTTGCCTCTCTGCCCTCTTGTAGCAACATTAATCTGGTTCTCCTGACATTAATTTGTATTTATTTTTGCATAACTTGCATAACTGTTAAAAATTAAAACACATGCTTAAGCACAGTGGGATGACTGAACCCAGAAATTGTTTCCTACCTGGTGCAAAAATTCTTCTGTTCCCTTCTTCACAGTTTCATTATTCTCATGTCTGTTTTCCTAGTGAAGAATGTATGTATAGAGATGCAGGACTTTAAATATGGCAGTGCTTGGCCTCAAATCCTAATTTGTGGTGGTTTTTTCCAAGGAAATATTGTCTTTCAATGGACAAATCTATATGTTACAAAAAAAGCAAAATATACTCATACCAGACCTAACATGAACCATGTGTGCAACCATCCAGTGCAAGAAAATGAGATGTTATCTCAATCCAAAATATAAAGCCATTGTTTCTCACTACCACTATGACTCGACTAACAAACCCTGGTTTTCCATGGAGAAAGTTAATTTGGTGTAGAACCACCCAGGTGTGGCTACAATACTTCGGGAACCAATCACAACTCTTGGGATGTTTTGAAGGGCTGGAATTGGGAGTTTTTATTTCCATCCATTGTAGAGGGTTTTACAGTGCACAAATAAACAAACAATTCCAAAGGGAACCAAAAAGCAGATTGACAGATAAATACTTCGATAATTTTTAAGCAGTCATGTGATGCAGTGCCATACCTCAGTCAGGCACAGATCACCAAGCTTAGCTAGAGGAAACCAGTAAAACATTACTGATGGAAGCTATATGGCTCTGTAGTTATAGCAGGTTTGTCATTGTTTTTAGTTTACTGCTTTGTAGATGATTTTTCTGTTCATGCGGAGCAGGTGCTAGGGGGCAGTTAATCAGGGGAAAGAAAGTTTATCTCATCCTCTCATCTCTTAGGAGTTATAGGTTTGATCTGAGACAATGGTTTCATCTTCTCCTGTAGTCAGATTATCAATCTCTGAAGAGCTTTTGATGACACCTACTACAGGCCTCCACTTTGGGGTGAAGTGAGGCATCCTTTGATGGTGCCTGCTCTCCACTGGTTATAAAAGAAACCTGGGAAAGTAATTTCAATCTGAATGGCTCCCTTTAGAACAACACACATTAGGCAGAAGCAAGAGAACTCAGGGTGTTCTCCAGCCCTGGCTGCACAGGCACAGAGCTCCAGCTGCTCCTGCCGGAAGCTCTGGGCTATGGACCTGCATTCAACCCCCTTTCTCAGGGGACTGGCTTTAGACACAGCCCACTGGCTTGCTGATTACAGAGGTGCAGCAGCAGGTTCACAGGCACACATCACCCCCCTTCCCGCAGATAAAGCTGCAGAAATTGTTTGTGTTAATAGGGTTTTAAATTGCATCATGAGGCACAAACAGTGTCTGAGAACTGGAGACAAAGAGATGAAAGAATAATGCAAATATGGTACTGTAATGATTGGATTTTACCTCTTCTCTCAGTAACCTTAACTCTTCGGGTGAAACAACAAAGAATGGGAGTGATCCTATATATTATACTTCAGTCTGCATGGGCTGTGTGAGGCTCTCACTTTAAGCCATGCCCCTAAAGATGCTTTTGATTGACATTATGGAGATCTGTAGAGAATCTTTCTCATTTTGATCATGATGGTTCAATCAGATTTAGCTACTACACAGCGGATGCTTGTAGTGTTTGTGTTTCCCTGCACTGGCACATCTAAGTCAAACAAAAGTAACTCCACATGGTGCAAGGGTATTTCTAAAGGCAGACTGTCATGGAGAGAAAAGTATTTCTGCAATTTCCACAGAATAAGTTGTTTGTGCTAGAGACATCTGGAAATGTACCTCTTACTGTACGTCCAATTTCTAGGATCAGAAAGAGATATGGCTTACTGATTAATGGGAAAATGAGACACTAATTCAATTTTTAAAGAATAGATGTTCAGAGATTTTTAGATTGCATTACTATAATCCTCTGTTTCCTTTCATATGCTACAATAAAAATCTTGCCAGATACTTTAGCATGATGTATTTTGTCTGGGATGTTATCTCATCTGATGTCTTGAAGCTGAAGTCATTTATTTAGACACTGGGAATTAGCATCAAGCTAATCTCATTTCCTTAATCCACTGCCCACTGATGTAGCCATGTTATATGGATCTGAAAGCTCTGCAGGTAATGTATATGCAGGACACATTAGTGACGCTGAGCAAATTGATGTGAACTGTAATTCTACATGTCAAATAGCACTCAGCAAATAAGCTTTTGCAATAAATATGTCAATTTCCATAATTCTCTAATTTTAAAGAGTCATTCACACCTGTATCCCAGGACAACACCTTCGTGTTTTATCAAGTACCCTTGTTTGTGCTTGAAGCGTGATTTTTCATATTTTCCAGAAGAGTTTTTCCTTTTTATTCTCAAAGAGAAATGACAGGGGTGTAGATAAGGTAGAAAAACATGATTAAAGACTGTGGTAAAAGCCATATGATATTTAGTAAGCATCTCTGTTTTTTCTGTTTATCCTAGATTCTATTTTCCATAAATTATCTGATAAAATATTTCTGTTGCTTTCCGCAGAAAAATATAACAAAACAAAATTTTGGAAAAAGCCTGTTTTAAGGCTTTCCAGGCAGTTAACCTTGTCCCCATGTGTTACACTGACAAACAAAATGTGACAATTTTGCTTAAATTAAATTCTTCACTGTGATATAAAAATGTGAATCAATCAAAACTGAAGTGATGGGGGTCATTATTATGCTGGATGTAGCAAGAAGGAAAAAAAAGAAAAGGCCCTACGTGAAAGAGAAAGGATTTTGTTCCACAGTGACAGGATGAAAAGCAGGTTTGAAAGCTGAGCCTGTGATAACGGAGAGCTTCCCTGAGCTTTTTTTCTGTTATCCAAGGACATGCAGAATAGTGACTGTCGAGTGTATGAGCATTGTGTATGACTGCAGGTGCCACGGGTCTCACTCTTTCTTTCTACGTTGTCATTCTTATAGCCAGCAGGACAATTGCACTACATGTGTAGCTGCAGTGAAACTCAATTCCTGCCCAAACTCTGTCACTCTGGTTTGACTGGTGGATAGAAAGGGCTGTTATCTGCATGGAATTTTCCTGGGAGGAAGCAGACTGAGATGGTTCCAGGCACAATTCTTACAAAGTTTTGGGAAGCCTGACCCAAACTCAAATTGGTGAAATTGTGGTAAAGTGGTTCACTTTATGGAAAAAAAAAAAAATCACAGTTTCTATTCAAACATAGTATTTGTCAGCATAGTGAAAAAAAACCAGTCCATCTAAGACTATGGTTATACTGATTTTTATGGAAAAGGTTAGCCCATGAACAAAGCATGTCTCTGTTAAGACAAATGACATTTAAATTCATATTAATTTTTTGGAGGACCAACTAGCTTCATTCTGCTTTCCAGCTTCTGCTAGGATTTCTGGGAGCTCTCTTTAAAGCACCTATACAATGTTGGAGTCAGGTTGTCTGACTGGGTGACATGCAGAATGTGGAATAACTTGCTTTGCTGAGTTAGATATGTCCTGCTTGTTTTGTGTGTCTGTGGTCACTTCTGGGTATTTCTCTTGCCATATTTGTCCAGTCTGCCCTTGAGCCCCTGTAAACTTTGAATATGCTTTGACAGTGTGATTCTTTTCTCTCCTGTTTCTTGGTTACTCTTTTCACCCATCCTGTTAAAACGGTATGATGTTCCCTGGTTCTTGAATTGGTTATTCCTGCTTTATTTTTGGTGTCATATGTCCAAAACAGAGGATTACATTCCAGAGAGCTCCACACTGGCAGCAAGCCTTGCTTCAGTGAGCTCATGGTTATCCCCACCCTGGGCGTATGTGGGGTGGGCAAAGAGTGCAGGGAGAGRGTGGGAATATTCCAGACCTTTACACTGATGTGAAGTGTGTGTCCTTGGTCACACACTGACACAGCCCTCTTGTCTCCCTCGGCAGCACTCAGCCCTAGAAACAACTCTGCGGGCATTCTGTTTGGAAGATCAACTGTCTGTTCATCGCCATCTCTGCTTTTGGAGACGATGCAACAAAAATTTAGGGCTGTTACTTCAGTTCAGAAAACAATGCCTAGGTTGACTGCCAAGTTGACAAAAAGTAACATAAAGCAATTTTCAAGCTTGTTTTCATTTCCCTTTTCTATGATTTTTGTTTGTTTTTAACTTGCCAATCTTTCTTGTACATTTGCCTGGTGATCTTGCCTGTTGCTTTAGCTTTTGACTCCTTTTGCTTTGGTCATTCTCCTCAGGTGGAACCAATCATTCCATAAAGCAAATTTTCGTCCTCACTTTTCTGTAGTATTTCCTTTTATTTATTCATTTCCAATAAGAAATTTTGATTAACTATTCAAGTAGTGACTATACGACATGGAACTCCACTTATAAACCAGGTCCAAGAGTGCTTTTATTGCTGCAGACGTTGATGTCGAAGGATGGGATCTGAAAGGGTAACAGGGTAATAGTACCCTTGGTATAGTGTGCAGCCATTTAAAGGATCTGCTCTGTTAATAACTTTTGTGTCACTCACTCAGTGCTACTAAAATATAAAGCTCCTGCACGAAAAATAGCTGCAATGGTCAGAGCCTACACGAGGTGGCAGTACTAGTACCACATTGTTTTTCTTTTTTGGGGGCTTGCTGGTTTCCAGAAAATCTCTCTGTAAATGAATTGATTCATGTCAGAAGTGGGCAAGCTTGCAAACAAGTCCATCTGGTAAGCAGCTTACTACATTTCTATATAAATAAAGGAGATCATCCAACTCTTTCAGGGTCACTCCGCCCCTCATATCATGAGAAAGTCTGTTTTCAATGCAGAAAAATTCAGATACGATGCTCCAAATGCATAACTGAGCACATCCTGCCTGGTTAGCTGATGATAGGCAACTGCAATGCCTGACAGCTTGGGGCAGAGTGAATCAAGCCTTGTAGAAAACCGAGCACGGATTTGCTAGGCGATCTTTTCAGCTTCATGGACATGGGGGTGAAATGTACTTCTGTTAGACGGAGTCCCAGAGAATAGGGCCTTAGGATAGGAATTAACTGGGTTTTAAGCCATCTAGCACCAAAAGAAAAAGTATTTTCATCTCATGTAGGGCCCTATTTTCATGAAATGCTTTACCTTTGTGGATAAAAATCTCTACATCAGAACCAGATACTCTTACTGCAATCAATAAAGTTAATGGACAAAAATGAAACAAGTGGTCGCGTGCATTTTCTTCTCCTTCTGTTTTCTGAGATTTTTATGTCAAATTGCTTTTTTCAGATGAGTTTTTTTATTGCTACATTTTAAACAAATGAACCAACCAGGGAGACTGAGGCCTGTGTTCCACCTAAAAATATTTTAAGTATGTTGCAACGAGGAACAAGAAATCCCCTGCACTTTCCATCCTTGTTTTACTCTCTGTCTGTGAAAAAAATTAGAAATCTGAATTCCCTGACAGATCACTCAAAGACTTTTTTCCTATGTCTCTCACTGTGCTGGCAGGATATGGTTTGGAAGACAGGAGGAGGTCTGGGCATATGAGAGTGGAAGAGGGTGGGACATGTTAGCTGATGGGGAGACGTGAAGTGCGCCACTTAGTAGCTCTGAAAATCAGTGGCCCCCTGGCTCTGTGAGCCCCAGCTTCAAAGTGCAGTGGGCCAGGGGATCACGTCCACTGATCCAGAGGGATTGTGCTCCAGGACTGTGCTGTGTGTGAGGCACAGACCTACCTGCAGGGCATGTGGAATGGAACTCAACCATTTAAGTTTTACAAATCTACCCTGGGACTGAGCCTATCTCATCCACTTGATTTCCTTGAGCAGCCCTCCTACTGCTCCATCCTCTCTGTTTTTCCCTGGCTATTCCGGGGTGGAAATGGGCATTGCTACGGAGGACACATGATGTTTATGGACTCTTCAACTCAGGTCATTTTTGACAGACTCTTGGCTACCCTGAGAATTAACAACAGGAAAGCCCAGCAGCTGGTAACTCACCAAAACCCCTTCCCAGGGCTGAGGTTCTGCAGCTGCAAACTAAGTCAGCCAGCAGGAGTATGGCTCCCAGAGGAGATGCTTGGGAACAAGGTTGTAAGGAGGGACACGCAGATGGGTCAGGGACAGTGCCGAGGCTCTATGATTTGAGGATATGGTGCATTCTCTTGGATGCCTGTGCTTTCCACCTCTTGAAAACGCTCCAAGGTTTTGTGCTGCTTTTCCTATCTCTGGAGCAGCTTTAGGGAAGAGGCAGACAAATATAAAGGTACTGCAGAGAAAAAGCCCCAAACTTTTGGAGCTATTTGGTATCTGAACTTCCACTGAAGTCAGTGAGATATGATCCTTTACAATCCTTTCATATTTTGGGCATGAGAATCTTTACACAGAGTTATTATGTTGCTAGAAGTAGAATCCAAACCTAAACCAATAGTTTTTATACCTTTTTTTGAAAGATGGAAAGAAAATTATAATTTTTAAATAATTCGGTGTGATCTTTATATTTTAAGGCTTCTCAGTGGGTGCAGAGAAAACAAATGAAGCAGTGAAAGAGAAGCAAGTTGATGTTCTGCAGCTCACCAGAGGAGAGGGAGAGCACCAGGCTTGGCAAGGGCAGGTATCCATACTTTCACTTCAACACCTGCCACCTTACTAGAGAGGTTCTTACAAGTCCTGTCAAACTAAAAGGCAGGGACCAAATAAAGACTGAGACCCTTTCCTGCCCCTTTTCTATATTTTCCTTCTAAAACAAGGCCCGTTTCTTGATCATAGTAACCTGAATGCTTTAAAATCTGTGCTCTGAATTCACTGGATCATAAGGCCATCCTTGGTTATAAATGAAAAATGAGCAGATAGCTGGACTGGCAGGCAGGGAGCAGACACTATTTTCATATATAAAGTGTTTTTGCGGGATCTGTGAGTACAGCATATGTTGTGTTAGGTAGTTCGCAGTCCCAAAGCCCTTTGCTAACCTGGGTTTCAATCAGTCCTTGTCTGCAGCACTTGGCACGGAGGCCCTGGCTGAGTGTTAAAACAAGATTATGTCACCCTCCCTCACATCTGCTGCTCTTCTTGGAGAATATCAGTGTGATTCATCTGAAAAATTGTGGTTTTCTGAGGAATGGTGCACATAGAAAAAATGCTGAAAGAACTGATTAAATGGCTTTTAATCACTTTCCGCTTGTGCTTTGGTGGTCACTTGCAAGGGGAAATGGCTTCAAATTGAAATTGAGTAGGTTTAGTTTAGATATTAGGAAAAAAATTCTTTGCTCTGGGTGTTGTGAGGCAATGGAAAAGGTTGCCCAGAGAAGCTGTGGATACCCCATCCCTGAAGGTGTTCAAGGCCAGGCTGGATGGGGCTGTCAGCAACCCGGTCTAGTAGAAGATCTCACTGCTCATGGCAGGGGGGTTGGAAATAGACGATGTTCAAGGTCCCCTTCCAACCCAAACCATTCTATTATTCTCTTATCCTCTTATCGAAGCAAAGAAGGGCAATAACTAGTTTGTTTTGGTTTTTATTTTATATAACAATTATAAAAAAGCTGAAATAGCAGCCAAAAAAAGGATAATGCATTATTCATGCTCTTATTTAATCTTTTCTTTGTTGCTCAGCCATTGAGGTGATCCAGTATTTCAAGCAAGCTGTTTCCAGTCTGCTTTTACAGTGGAAGATTTCATTGGGTTTGCAGTTACCAGAATACAAAGGAATTCAGCCTGCAGCTAAGAGAGTGGCTAGGAAACAAGAACTACTAATCTTTTATCACTGCCTCTGAAAGATCTCTCCCACCTTAGAGCAGGCACTTTAGAGAGCTGGTGTGGGTAGATACTCTCCTGACTCAGATTATCTCATCCCGAGTTCTCATCTCTGTGATGCCGAACTATAGAGCTGACAAACAGTAAATAAAAACATCCCGTTTTGTTAAATTAATGGCCCATGTGTTGCTACATGTGTTGCTTACCCACAGGTGCCACCGAGATCATGACTGATCTCCTGGTGGAAAACTTGGGCAGGCTTTCAGGTGTGGCTCTCATGCTGACATTAGCCTTGCAAGGCTGTCAGCAGGCACACAGCATTTCTCCTGAGTATGTTACCTTGCAAAATATAGCATGTTAGAGCTCCTTTTATTTCCCCTGAAAAACTATTAATTCTTAATTATGTCTATGTCCTTATAAATACATTTTCAAACCACCAGCAAACGCAAATCAGGATCAAAATGAGAACTGACAAACCACTTTGTTCTTAGGGTGGTGCAAAATATATCTAACAGGTAAACTTGAGCCTGTGAAAATGTTTGATGAATTCTACTAGCAAGTACAAAATCTACATTACTGAATTATGAAATCAGATTCATCGCAGTCACATGGAGAATCTGTGATTTTTGAAGTTTGCTTTTTGGATAAAGTAGTGATGGCAGCTCTTTTTACATGAAAGTGGGAAAATGGCTGTGCACAGGAAGGAAATTTCTTATTCCCTGAGCCTGACAGTGGGACCTATTGCAGAGATACAAYACAGAGATTGTAGCAGTAGGAATTCCTGCCTCCCAATACAGGAGTGTTATGCAGCCACTGTGGTCAGTCCAGCCTCTGGTGCATTGGGGATTGCTTCCTCCCAAAACAGCTGCCAAAGCGGGCCCTGCATTTCCAGATTATGTAGGGACAGCACATCTCTGAACTATGTTAAAGCATTAAGCACACCAAATGCCAGGTGGTAAATTTGATAAATAGTTTGAATGGGCCAATTTCAGCTGAATTTTCCTTATTTTTAAAGAGAGCTTTCTGAGGTTGAGAAGGAATTTGAATGCAATAATATATTCAATACAAAAATGTCAACAACGTTATAGACTGCCATAAACAAAGTGTTGAGAAAACACTTCATTTTCTCTCAGAAATGAAAATGGTTCTTTTCTCTGAGGCATAGTAGAAGTACTCAGGTGTGAAAGAAGTAGTAATCCAGAACAGGGCAATAACAGCATGAATTTAGCTGTGACAAGATGATTGCCTTTTGCCTGCATGTTGCAGTAGGTAAACATAAATCAGTCAAGGCATACAACTGGTCGATCACTGAAAAACATATAAAAATACCTAAAACTGTTTTTCCACTGTGCAGCAGGCACAGTTTTTGCAGAGCTGAAGTGGTCTGCACTCCACTACATGCTTTCAATGCCATGAGCTGGGCAAACAACTACAACTTTTTCCAAGTTAAATTTATGAGAGAATTCATACATCTGCATTAATGGTTGGGATTCTGTCTAAGGTTAGGACTGCTAAATGTTGCTGTTTTCATACAGGTGTCTATATGTGTGCTGGCTGCCTAAGATTCCTTACCAGTCACTGGCAATTTAGTCAGGACTGTCAATGGAGGTTCGAGAGCTCTTCAGGTGAACAAATGATGCATGCTCTGAGCAGCTTTGGAGAAGGCATTGGCTGGAAGCTGCTTTTAGTTGTCTAAACACATGCGTGTAATACAATTTAGAACTCGTCAAAATCATCATCCGTGACCTCCAGAAGGATCAATTCACAAATGAATCTCCCAGACCTGTGTCACATCTGCCAGACCTGTGTGGCTCTGTTGGAGAGCAGAGGATATCTCAGGTCGTTGTGGACAGCTGTGTTCAGGCACCTGTCCTAGCTCCAGTGACACAACAGGAACTTAGAAGTGTACCTCACATTGTATGCATGACTATGCACATCCCTTCACACATGGGCATCTGTGCATGTAACATAAAGTGTAGATGTGTATGTAGGCATGTATAGGTATAATTGCAGACATAGATACGTGTGGAGGTGTATGTGTACCTACAAAGGCTTTTCTCTGTATGCCATTGATCCTATACATTTATACAAACCTGTAGGTGCTTATATGTGTACCTATATGGGGCTATATTTAGGTGTACATATACTGTASATAGACTGGTTTGCCTCTACATGCGCTGCTTAAATTTTCCTTCTTGATCCAGAGCAGATGCTGAACCTAAAAAGCTGTTTTCTTTTGCTTTCATGAAAGCACAATTTCCCAAATGAAACCAATGGTACATGGAAAAAATCCCATCTAATACCCCCCTTTTCTCACTTGGTAGCAGTGGGGCTGCCTAAAGAGCTRGAAGTTGTGGCTTAGCAGTAAAAAGATTTTGAGATGAACTACTTTGAGGTCACTTCCGAAGCTGTGATATTGGATTGTATCAATTCACATTTTTGAAACTGGCAGCCCAGTTCCCTGCTGCTCAGTGCCTTATAGATCCATTAGACTTCTTTCCTCACTCTCCGTGTCAGTATTTTAGATGTGCAGCATGAGTGGGCAGTCCAGTGGGACTGTTTATGTTACTTTACATAAACCCTCCCCTCTCCTCCCCTCCCCTCCCCTCCCTTGGGAATACATTCCACTTCCAGTACTATTTTTTTAAATTTTCACAATTTACATATATAAACACATTAACATCTCTTGTAACTATTTCCTCATTAAAGTAGTTCTCCCCTGTCAGCCCAGAGTTTATCTGTGTCCTAATGATCTCCTCTGGTTCCAGTGTGAATAAATGAGGAATTCCACTTAGTCCTTCAGGAGCACTAACTTTGGCAGTTATGTTTAGTTTCAGTAATGAGCTTTAATTACTTTAGCAATTACAAGTATTTGACTGAATTTCCACTGACTGCACACAACATCTGTACTGGTGGGACTGTACATGCTCTCTGATCTCTGCCCTGGGCTCCCTAGAACACGGTACCAGCTGTATTCCATTAGTCTCTACAGCAGTAGGCAAGCAGAAGCCCTCCACATTTGCGCAGGTAGATTTAAACCACTACCTCTCGCCTTTCATGTCAAGCAGAGATTGAAACATCCTGGATACTGCCTTGTTCCTCAAGCGAGATAATGGTTAAACCATACAGTGTAAACAATCCGTTCACTACATGGCTTCCTCTGCCTCTGTGTGAGAGACTCTGTCAGTGCTGCTTTCTGAGCAGAGGTCTCTGGACTGGTGTTTATTGATACTTTTGGGTACAGTGTGTCAAATGGCCTTTCTACAAGTGTGTGCCTCATAAAGTGTGTGCTACAGACAGAACCTTGCCAGAGATCTGTTTTTTTATTGAGTTAGATACAGCTGTCGATACTTCAGGAATTAGAAAATTAAAGCCTATTGTAAGATTCGATTATGTTGTCTTCTTAAAGATGCTGCTCAAAACTGTGACAGGAGAAGCTTAAGCACCTCTTCCCCCTGCCATGTTATTTGCAACCATTTTCTTCTAGTGTACGTGAGCTAGATAAAGGGATGGTTATGTTTAAAAGGCACGCACTCAAATGCTAGGGAATGCCACAGCTGGAGCCGCATGTTTAGCTTTGTGCCTCTGGAGATATTTTTCCTCCCTTACTCTCCAGTCAGAAGGTCTGTGACTGTTCTCTGTGACCATTGGTCTTCTACAACCTGAACCATAGCTCTTGGATCATCTTCTTCAGCATGTCTGGGAAGCACTGAACCCGTGGGTGTGTCAGCAGGGACCCTGCTGGCATGCCATGCTCCCAGACAGTCCTTGAGAAACTAAGGAGCAATTGCAAAGCAGTCCTGCCTAGTCACAAGCTGGCAGCTCTCGTAATGAGCTCTGCAGGCATGTGGCTTGCTCTGCTAGGTTACCCTAGCTCTGTGTGGTGCTTGGTGTGGGCAGAATCTTTAGAAAGGATTTGTGGGATAAAGTTCTAGGAATGCCAGGATGAAACGTGAATAGCTTTCAGGTCTTCAGGAGCAACACTGCTTCCTGCAGCACATCACAGTGCTGTGTGCTGYGTGCAGCTGAGCTACCTCTGCCTAAACTAGTTTGGGTAATGAGAACAGTCTTTATGGAAAGTCAGACAAACTGGTCCTTTTTCAGAGAAGACTCCTTTCAAAGGGAAAGGGACAGGAATGAGCCCTGGGAAGGAGGTAGGAAAGCAGAACTGAGGTGTGGCATCTGTTACAGAATCCAGAGAATGAATAACTCCTGGCTACCCTGTCATCTCCAACAGCTAAAAAATTACCAAATCACAAAAATCCCTTCAAGACGATTCAAGATTAAATGGAAGAATAACCAGACTGACTATAATTGTGTCTCTCCTCCCCTTCCCCACTCTCTGCACATAACCATGCAGTTCTTGGTGAATGCCAGAAGGGCCAGGTGTCTTCCCTTTCCCTCCTGCCACTACCGTGAAGTTTCAGGATGCCTTTCAGTGGTCTCCTGGAGCTTTGCAGCTGTGCATTATGGCTTGTGAAGGGAATTGGCTACATAACAATCTTTGGCTCCTCAAACAGTAATTACTTCAATGGAATTATTAGCACAAAGGATGATTTCTCAGGTGAACGAGGACAGCACAAACATGCAGGTTATATTTCTGCAGACTATAAACAGAGGCCAATCATTCATGCAATGTAAGTCTCTTCTCCCCTGCTTTCTGAAGAGAACTTATGGGGAGGGAGAATAGTTTGTGCTCATAAATATATTTGCACAGAAAAATTAATGAGCTGTGGAAACTGCCAGAGAGATAGTCAAAGAGATTTTTCAGAGAGGGGTTCACATATATTTTTGCTACTATAAACAAAGATTTTTGGTGACTGAAGCAAAAGAAAAAGTGAGAAAATCATCTGCTAAGACTGACAAGAATGTACATAATTTAAAAAAAAAGAAAAAAAAATCCCAGCCCAAACCAGCTGATTGTGCATTCTTTTTTATTATTACATATATGAAAGGAATATCCTGGGTTCAACTCACAAAGCTCCTGGAGGAAGTCATGTAGCCTCCTCCACACTTCTTGGAAATCTCATCCATGATGAGAGAGAGCTGGGTCCCCAATCAGGTCTTCTGCTCTTTTGCCTGAGTCTGTGATTTGACATGACAGTGGGTATGGAGACAATACTGCACATGTTCCCACCCCTTTGACTGCTCCAGCAGTTGATCCATGACAATTTGTACAGTCACACTGTTACTGGAATCAAGAATGGCACTTGCAGAAAAATCATTTGGCAAAAAAACATGTACCTGATTTTTTTTACCCTAATACAAACAGGTTTATTACTGTGGTTCACAGCACACCTGGGTGAGAAGACAGAAAGAAAGACTGAACAGGTTTAATTGGTAATTAATACTTTATTGCTTCAATTGTGACCAAAAGTGCCTTTATGTGTATTGATTTATTATTTTYCACTCCAAGAGAAGTTTGTGTGAACGGAAGTCGTGCACTGTTTGCCGGACAGAGCCTTATACTCACAGCAGGAGTAGTAATTGAAATAATGATTTCCTACTTACCTCATATTTAGAGTTTCAGAAAAAATCTGCAGAAATGTGGGACACCATTACTGCCTAAAACCAGATACATTTATAAAAGGACAAGGGGGCTGAAGTTTTTGGGAGATTTCTCCCAGAAGAGCAAAAAAGTTTAAGTGTGGCTATGAGATTTAGCACGTCTTTAATTCTACAGATGTCCAATCCAGCACAGAAGAGATTTCAAAATGTGTATTTTTGTGTTTCCTCTCTTATTTTCCAAATGGCCACAGATCACCAGAAGTCTTGAAACCATTTACAATTAATCTTATTACTCCCAATATTTAAATATGAGTTCAAGACTTTCACCGATTGATTTGACATGACTTGGGAGTCCCACTTACATTAAACCAATGCCCAATATTTTTGCAATTGTAGTGGAACAGGAATCTGGAGAACAAAACATGGAGCAGTTAGAACAAAAATATTGTTTGTTTTCTAATAGACGGCCAAAGCTGGGCATACCCTCTGGAATTTGATATCTAAGTGAAAAAGTAATAATAATCAATCTTAAAAAATAGTTCTGATATTAGATATTTTAATTTACAAGTTTCAATTACATTTAAAATTTTTATTTTATTCCAAGCAAGTTACAAATGCACATCCAGGGAAATTCACCCTGCCCATGGTTATGATTTTTCTGTAGAAGCAAAGGATGATTTTAACAAGAATTAGTCAAGATCAGCAAAGTTACATGAAATTCTCTGAAATATTTTAACTCCTAAACTGTTATTTCATGCTTAGTTAGTATTCAGTTGCATGGCTGGTAGTCAAAGAGAATATAGAGAGAGAACTGATCTTCCATATGCACCCTCTACAGTAACAGGATCTGTGTACTGTGATACAGTAAAAGGAGTGCATTCCTTTGTCTTATGCAGAAGACATCCAAAGAAAATGCCACTTTTTCTTTGTCTAATATCTTCTACTACTTTATTTTTTTACAGAGTAGGTTTTTTTATTTTCTTTTTTCTTAACTGTATTCTCTGCTCATGCTGATTTCACACTGCTTTATCTTCACTGACTTTGGAAGAATTGCATCTGAGTTACATGGGTGCGATTTACTGGGAATGAAGCCCATTATAGATAATTAACTATAGTGCATTGTTATAATTCTTTTTATTTAAGAGGATTTTTTCCTCCTTTTCCCCAGGATATGTTCCATCTGCTCCAGGATAGGAGGTAGAAAGGGAAGCTACTTATTTTTCATGTTTTTAAAGGCACAGAGACCATGAAGAAGGTTAGCTGGGTCCCACTGTTGTGAGACCTTCTTTTTTCCTATACATTTCTTCCTGATACTGTCTGGATTGCTGACAGTGGCCAAAGACAAGGTCATCCTGGAGATCAACAGGCCATTAGAAAGAGGCTGAGAAAGCATGGGAACAGATTAGACATTTAACTGAGACATCATTGCCCCAAATCCCTTCTGAGACTTCTGCAGGCAACCTGAATCCATGTGCAGCCTTTCTGCTGGCAGTGGTCATGAGACACCAGCTCAGAGTCCAAAGCCCGTCCCTCCCTTTCCCTGGTGTGACAGATGCCCCAAGGCAGCTCCTCACACCACGCAGCTGCTGTTTGCTGGGTTTGTCAGGGCAGACCAATATTCCTCAACACTGAGCTGCGTACCTCAGGTATTTTCATGTTCACTCCCTTTGTTCACCTTCATCATGCATTTGTGTAAGAAAACATCTTGAAAAGTATCTCAAAAGCTGGCTTGGACGATTGGATTCATGGCTGACCTTTAGGACTCAGGTGCATTGTGGAAAGTGAGCGTGTTAAAGCAGCTCTCCCAGGAAGGGTGTTGTTTGCTGACTTCGGGGGGCTTACTGAGAAAATTGCAAGGCTTTTGCCTTTGCCTTAATAACAAACATCAGCTTCTTTTTAAGTCTGTTGGTCTGAACAGAAAGAAAGGCAAGGCCCTGGAAGACAAAGCCCTGAGAGTTAATTTTGATACACTTTTCATACATCTGAAGCAGATATAAAGCATTCCAAAATTTCTCCCGCATGTTGGTTTCCTGTGGTTGATTTACAGGCTGTGACAGAAAATCCATTTCTGTTCCTGTAGATGCTAAATTCATTACCTTGCCACAGAATTCAGATTCTCCACTTCTCCTTGAACTTCATCTTGTTACTATGGCAACCAGTGCCAGACAATATATTTTTTCTTCTCACTATTTTCCATTGGCATGGTTGCATATTGCAGTAAAAATAGTATCCTTTTGCAATAGTAATTAAAAAAATCACAAAAATCACTGTTTTTTATTAAAAAGTTTCCCCCTATACTGTGATTTTAGGACATACATTATATATGCAGAATAAGTGTGATTAATTACAATAAAATTAAAAACTTTATAAATTAACAGGGCATGTTTTCCTTACAGCTGCAGTCAAAAAGCTTTTTTCCCCTTTCTTCTTTCAAACCTTCCAACAGATGGACATTTTAGGTTACAGTAAAATGCTTTTTGAAATGGATTGCATTTTTCTTTAATAAATAACTGGTCACAGTTCCCTGTTTCAGATGTTGCCTCCTCTTTACAGTTGTCAGAAGTATTGAGGGATTAGCTTGCCAGTAAAAGTCCACACTGTTTTGAGCTCGTCGCTCTCTACAGTCTTGTTTAATTTCCAGACTGGTTTCTGAGGGGGGTGTTTGCTCTTTGCTGCAAGAAATCCAAGGAATGTCAGGAGGATGGAAATGAAATCAGTCAATCAATAGGTTGCCCTTGCTCTCCTGAACGAGATGGAAGGCTGATAAACTAAGGCAAGTATTAGATGATTAGACTGATTGGCAGTGCCCTGGCCAGAAACAGCAGAGTCTGTAAAAATGAATAGAAGTTATTCAGGAATTCAAGGTTCCTAGAATAATGAAGTTGGGACCAGTTTAGTAGTAATGGYTGACATACATTAACTGAAGAGATGCTTATCTGTACACATAGTGCTCAGCCTTCCCTTACATGTATTATTTATTTAAACCAACTCTTATTTCTTAGCACGAGTGCACTGCGTGAGTCTGAGACTTGTAGGAAGTTACACTGAAAAATACCAATATAAGARAAGTGTTTAAGTGGCAGAAGCTCTCAGTAAACAGGGTTTCTTGCTCTTCATGCAGAGTATGGAAATACATTACTCTGCATCTACCTTTCCATGACTGTTTAATCTTTCAACTGGTTTTACTGCATCATTCTTACTACAGTGCATAAGGGGGAGACAACTGCTAGTAAATGGATTTTCTTGACAGCTCTCTGAGATGAAAGCATACTGATATCTAGGCTTGTGGATATGTCATCCAAGTGAAAACAAACCAGTGGGAGAYGGCAAGTCAGAATTATAATTCAATAGGAAAATTAAAATAAATGCAATAGTACAAGAACACTGACAGAGTCAGGATCCAACCTGACACCCTGTTAGTCAGGGTGGTGGCAGCAGTCCAGATGAAGTGGTCCTGTTGAAGCGGTGATTCTGTAGAAGTGGCGGGTCTTCACCTGAAGGTCCAGCTCTCATCCTCTGGGAATCCAGCAGGTAAGACTGCTTGAGCTGTTCCAAACCCCAGATTATATCCAGGTGGGAATGCTTGGCTCCTCCCCCTGGTTGGAGCATCTCACAATGGGCTGATGTAATTCTAGGAGTCATGGGGTGGGTCCTTGATTGCCCATTAAACAGAGATAGTCCCCAGCGGGAGTTATCAGGGGTGAGCCATGGTAGGAGATAACGAGCACTGCCCCACCTGCTTTAACAGCCTGTGAAGATGATAATAGAATACATGCTTCTGGTTACATCTTACGTTGTAACCTAGGACAATGACTTAAAGTCTAAACTCTACAAGACAAGTCACCCAGCCTGAGAAGCCTGTGGACTAATTTACTGAACTTTTAGATTTTTGTGTTGCACACCCAGGACACAGGCATTCCCTGACTGCAGCTACAGCTGCAGACTAACCCTTTAATACAACTTAATTAGCAGCACAGCCCTGATGACTCACATGACATGACACACCATGTACATTAACTCAGGTAGGAATGCTCTAGGAAAGTTGTAAGACAATCACGAACTGAAAGTTCATACTAAAATACCTTTAAAAATTACTTAATTGATGTCAGTGTATCCTGTTTAGCTCTGGGAGCTCCTAATTTTTGATTACTTATATATGAAGCTGTAATATTACTTTAAGGCTTTGTTAATGGTTACCTCCTCTGTTTTTTTTTTCTTCCGTCCTTTTTTCCCCAAAGCACTGTATTTAATCTCTGGTGAGGTCAGGATGAGCAGTGACAGCATAGAACAGACAAGGTGGGATATTTCTCACCTACCACTTGACATTCAATGATTAGACCTCTAAAGCTGAAGCATGCACATCCCTTGGCAGCAGACGGGGGAGAAATGCTGWCCTTCAAGGTGCCTTACACCTGAGATCTGAAATAAGTTGAAGCAAGATTAAGGTCTTTGCTTTATGTTTATCATTTTGAGTTTATCATGAACATCACTTTTTTTTCCCCATGAGGCAGAAGGATGTTCTTCAGGGCAGATTTAGTACCTCACATGTTTGGGCCCAGATTCTTTAATCTTGACCCTCTCTCACTTTTTATTACTCTACATTGATACAGATATGTGACTGTGTCATTTTTGCACAGTCATTTGTGGGAATGCTTGCATATGAAATGAAAATTAAAAGCTTTCCTGGAAAGAGACAGCTTCTAGACCTTTCAAGTACTTACATTTCACTAGCAGTTATATTGCTCATTTTTATTCAATAACTACCCTGAAATTAAATGTTCCAGTGTTTGACACTATACAAATAAATGCCACTGAGAGCAGTACATCTGGTTTCAATAACAACAGCAATAATTTCCAATATTTGTTTTCATAACGAAGGACCAGAGTCCAACAGCATTACTGGTGAGAAGAGCACTGAAAGTGAGAAGGGCATATAATTTATTGCTCACACAAAAACTATGTTAAAAGAACATTATTAAGGCTGTAAAGTCAAACACTTGAGACTTAGGAAATGCCAGAATTAAGGTGGTCTGTGCAACTTTAATTTGACCTCGTCAGTGTATGCCTCCAGATAGTCTTTAGTTACACAAATGTATGTGATTTCTCTCCAAGACACCCACCTCAGTAAGTGCACAGAGAGTGTAAGTTGCCCATTTAAGGAACAGCTATGCAATACTTATTTTCCTTCTCGTGTCTGGCATGTGATACTTTTGCTCCGCACCACGCCAACCTTGCTCTGAAGGAGAAATGGGTCGTTTCCTTCCATACAGTTTTCTCTTTCTCATCGTTGCTGCAACTCATTACTTTGTAGCACCATTTTTGTAGAAATCTGTGTCTGTGTTAATGCGTCTATGTGGCAGAGAGGGGGCTGATAACCTAACACTCACACTGCGGAGGATTTGCTACTTCTTGTCAGCATATTTTGAATACCTGTGAGCAGCTGGGGGACATTAGGTGGAGGCACCAGCAGAGCAACCTTCCAGTTCAATCTCACCCAAAGAAAACTGACCTGTGTGCTGCAGAAGAGTGCAAGAATGCAAACCAAAACGTGGCGAGTGAGGATGACTGGGAGAGCCTCTTCAAAACCACACTGCAGCGCAGACCTAAGAGGCTGTGTTAGGCGCATCCTGTGAGAGGACCATCTGTTTTACAGATGGAGGAACCACATGCACAGAGGTTAAAACAAAAAGCATCAACTAATTTTGGGTGCGAATGTGAGATAACAGAAATTCAGTCCCTTCAGACTTACCACTTAGAGCAGTCTCTTCTCTGTCCCTTCTCTGACATTTCCTTGCTGCAGTCACAGACCCGTGGACCTGATATTTTCCTGTCTTAGTATTTCATCCCTGTTTTAATTCAAGCTGACCCCTCACTGCACACTAAAATCAGTAAGTCACATAGCCTACTTCCGTATTAGAAAATTACACACAGACAGGGCAAGGGTCGTAGCTCATCTTGCTTCCACATGGCTTTRTTTTCTCCCTCCCTCTCAGCAATCCCAGAAAGCCTCATCCATATTGCTTACTGGGTACATACTCTTGCTCATGTTCTTGTCTTGGGGTGACTCTATGATGTGTATCCCCTATCGAGCCCCATGCCCAAAAAAATTAATTTTGTGCCTTTTCAGTGCCTTTAAACTGAGCTTGAGGAAAAAAAACAAACGAACTTTTCAAAGTAGTTTCTCAAGGACACAGAGATTACACTCCTCTGCGTGCTCTGGCTGCAGCAGCGGGAGGGAGCACCCTGCTCACTTTCTTCAGCCAGTGGTTTTGGTTTTTTCTTCTCTTCCCGGTGTGAGATGGAGAGCTGAACTTTGTTTCCTGGGACTTTGGTTTTCCCCTTCTTTTCTTCTGGACTGTTTCAACAACATCAGAACACATCGGGAGAATTTCCTCCCCGAGGCCCGGGGGTGGGCCCTTGCTGACCCAGCTCCGAGGAGGAGAGAGACCACACCTACAGAAGGACTCTGCAATCTTCCCAAGTTTCTCTCTATAGTGAGAGATTTCATTTCATTATTTAGCATCATTATCCTTTTCCTGTGTGTTTGTTAAATAAATAGTTTTTATCTCTTTCACTTTCCTTCAAGGGAAATTTCCTTTTTTCCCGAACCTGGTGGGGGGAAGGGTGGTTGTAACCTGGTTTTCTCTCAGGGGATATATTGCTAGATTTCAGCCAAACTGTCACAGTTCTCCTCAAAGCAGTGACTGACCAGCTATTCTTGTTGGGACTATTTTCTTGTCTTTGGCATGGATAACCATGCAGTTGCCATAGAACAGGGACTATAACTCTGTTTTCTTCCCTTACCRACATCACATTTCCCATACGGGGACTATGAGCTCATACTTTTTTCCATGTCCAYAGAGCTTGAAATAAATCCAGCTGTATATAGCCAGGAAATTCCAGCACTTGGTATTTCCATTTCCTTGAAACATTCTATTTGTTTTATCTGCATTTAATTTCGTCTGGAGGTTGGGGCTGACAAGTTGCTGATCTGTAAACTTTGCTTGGTTTCATCCCCAGAGCACCATGAACTTTCTCTGTGAAGGACAGATGCGTGCTCATTAATACCCATGCAGCTTGCACATTCCTCATCAGACAGTGTGGGAACATGGATTTTCTTGTCTCCCTTGCACAGATCCCAGTGGTACCAATGAAATAAGAAGAAAATTCTTTATAAACTAATCAGTGCATTTGCTGCCACATCGCCCCAGAACAGTAGCACATCTGACACTGCTTTGAGTTTGGACTTGACACTGGACAATGTCACATTTTCCAAATGTCCAGAATAAGGTATGCTGATACCTCAGGCAGACAGCAGGTATCCAAAATTGCCTATCCTAAAACAAACAACAAGTAGCACAGTTTATTAAATTACATTACTTCAGCTCTACTGAGCTGCTTTTTAAAAATCAAATATCATAATGCCAAAATAATGACTAAAAGGAAATTGTTAGAAACACTTTCTTGTCCTGAACATGATGGAAAATGTTCAAGTAAATGAAAATCTTCCTGTCTACAAACCACAGCGATAAACTACCATCACTATTTTTCATAGTGGATCATTGTGCCATATGGGTTTTTAATAAAATATATGACCTGGTCCAAACCTTGGCTACTGCTCTCATCTATCATTTGTTATAAAGATGGCAGACATGTTCGATTTCTCTCATTAAACTGAATCCATGCCTCTCTTTAGGTTATTGCTCTTTCAGAATCACATCTACCACATTCCCAATTGGTTTTAATTATCTTTCTTGCATTCTCTTTCTCAATATACTTTTTTTCCRAATGTTTTAAATTGTTTTATGTTGATGGCAAAGCATCTTGCTGGGGCATGTTTATTGAAACATGCTACTTAAGAAGCTAATTATAGGGTAGACTATATTTTTCTTTTAGCAAATGCACTTGACTATTTTAATTTCTTGGCAGAAAGAAATAATTAACAACTATCTTGAATGCCGTACTGTRTATATGTGTGTGATCTTGGTGAATAGATGCTAAGGTTCATGACCCTGCTTTGGTATCCCTCAGATAAGGAAAGACCTTTAATCACTTTGGAAGGAAAGCTTGYATATGTGGTAATAGTAACAAGGAAGTAGCAGATTATTCAGAACTGTTTTGTGAGAAAGATATATAAGGAAGAGTGTATAAAAATTTAAAAACTTGGGCTAGTTTCCAATCTAATGCAAAGCTGTGTGGTGTGGTAGACTTAGTCAGAATTTACTAAGATTTACTCTGGGAAATATGACCCAGATGGCATTGTTTCCTCATGTTCTCTCTTATTTGTCTGCTCATTTTCCAGCCGATTCTACCGGTGGTTCTTTCCAAACAGGCAAACGTGGAAGCAACCAGACAGGAAAAAAAAGCAGAACGTTAACACCCCAAATGAGAGCAGCTGAAGTTATTCCACGGGTGAAGATGAAGATGTATGGCAAATGCARACCACTAACACAGGGATTGGAGAGGACTTAACATCTTGTTTTCTGGTGGTTTTCTCTAAGTCCTACTTTATCTTTTTCACTATACACAGGAAAGAAACKCCCCTTTTCTTGCCCAGACCACTTCATAAAGAAGACCTTGACTGCTATTTAGCACATCTTCAGCACATCTGAGGGAAATCTCAGTGCCACATAAGCAAAGTGCAGGAAAGCTCGTGGTGAGAACTTTCTAGAGCTTTAAGTGTCAGAGTATTTTTAGACAAAACCAATTGTAGCTGCCTTGTACTGTGGGTTTAATGCTTGCTATTTTCAGCTTTCTCCATTTTATTAAAATAAGTGTCCCTAGTATTTTTGGCCTGTCTGCTTTTAATTTTCTCATATATTCCATTTCAAGAAACACAGATGCAAGGACAAAACCTGATTTTTTTCACTGAAGTGTTTGCCTTTTAGGGCTAGGTTCAGACAGCTCGCTTTAGGTGCTCAATTCAGATGTCTTGCTGCCTGAATAGGAGTCATCCAGCCTTGATGGATGAGTACTCAGGACTGATGTGTATGCTCACCAGAGGGACAGAACACGGCAGCATCATGGTAGCTGCACCTCTCYGGAGCTCATGAGATCAAATCAGAGCTGTGCATTGCATGATTCCCATCACATTGGGTGCAGGGTGCTGAGTTTCACGGAAGAGCAGGTGATTGCCTGCTGTGCTTGTGTTTCTTTGAAGTGGGGATGAAAAAAGCACAAGGTCCTTCCATGCCACATCACTCAGTCATGAGAGGGTTTTGCAGGAGTGAGGCAACCTAATGACCCAGACAAGGCTGCCTTTATGCAGGTGTCTAGGTTGTGGGATGTGGGTGATCTCATAGATTAGCCTCAATCTTGGTTTTAGTCACATAACAAAATGTTTGCTGTGCCTACTTAGCACTATCATACCAAAAACATGCCAAACATGGAAGCAATGAAAGGCTGAATAGCAGAATAACACCTTTTAAAGCACATTAATAAAGTTTTCAAAAGCAAAAGTAAGTGGAATTCATTGGTCTAAAATACAACCTCTAGTCTTTTAAAGGCTGGCATAAGCCTATAACCATAGATTTTGGAGTACTTAAATGATTGTAYAATACCAAAATGTTTATATGGGCATGCATACAGCTAAATTTTAGACCTGTTGTGCTTTTCAGTATGATCTAATGGCTGCTGCACAGAAGCTGTTGTTAGGACTCATAGGCTCTGTTTCTCTTTTCTGCCAAGATTTACAGCTAATGAGATGCTATTTTCTGCACTCCTTGGCTAGTGCAAAACTGTATTTGTTAGGCRTTGTTTTTATGATCTAAGATTTACAATTTCTAATGATCATATGCAAAGAAAACCCTTTATTCACTTAAGCACCATGGGAGACTGCATGTAACAAAATCACCATGTAATTTTCATTACAGAAACATTGTTGCTTTATAGCCACTGTGATTTTTTAGGCTTACACAAAGAACCAAATCCTGATCCCTTGGCTTGTGCTAGGCAAAAGCTTTGCAGGCATCCCTGTAGAGTAGATTTTAATTTTCATGAATGATTTTCTAAGACTTTGATGAAGCAGAAGTAGCCTGAAAACTGATAAAAGTGGAATGAACATTGTTTTCCAGGAATGAACATCTCATTTTCCAATGCCAGGGAGCAAAGTGGTCTATTGTATTCAGGTGTGYTGATTCAGCCTGGTTACTTGAAAATAGAATTACTATTCTAAGTAAAAGTATCAGAAAATATCCCAGAGAAAACAACTTTTTTCATGGCAAAGCTGTAAAAACCTCATACTATGCCTGAATTTATACAATTTACAGTAACTAAAGTCAGTTTTAATTCAAAAAGAAAGAAAAAAAAGCTGTTTCAGAAGTTAGATGCTAATTCTGAGAATTCACTTTCTTTCCTTTTCCATACGGACTCACTGTTTGGAAGTTTATGCAATGATTTCAGCTCACATAGATAAGATGTAATGCTTGTTACATCAGTATTTTGAGCAGATTTGGCAAAAGTGAATGGGTAATTTTTCAGTATATTGCTCAGGCTGAAATTAAGATATTGAGTTCTTGTGATTTCTACGCATTTTTTGTCTTGTGATCTCAACTTTAGAGGAATGCACACTTACATCTTTTGCATGTCTTTTTGAGCAGACAAACCACTAAGAAAGGGCAAGGAAACCTCTGGGACATTGTTCTCGTGACACCAGACAGATAGTGCTGTACCACATTAATATCCAAGATGGTGATGCAGTATTGACAGTGCCATCACCACAAAGGCCAACAACTAATAYGTGAGTGTGCTACACCATTGTAGGGGCTCGAGTATTTTTATTCCAAGGTTCAACCCTCACAGGGTTTTGTTTCGATAAGAGTACAGATTGACCTAAGTGTATCTAAAGCACTCATGGTTTTGTGTTCTTATTGACTGCATGTAGCAAGAAAGTAAGTTTCTGGACCTGGATCTTTTACAAATTTTTCATTTTGACTATCACAGCCTCCTTTATGTTGTAAATAAGTCTAATGACAAGGCAGTGAAGCTTTTCTTTCACACAGGTCTAAAAGACTAATTGGTCTCAACTGTAATATGGGCCCTCAGCTGGTATAAGTAATTCCTCTGGCCATGTGCCATAAACCCAGACCCTTGGTATGGGTTCTGTAAATTCCACCTGGCCAGTATATTTGCTTCCTGGGATACTATATACCTATAAACATGATTATTCGGTAGTTGAGGACAAGTTTTTAGATGATGTTTGAGTCTGACAAGAAACACTGTCTAATGTACTAAACCTGCAGGTATTTCAGTTTGTCTTAGTCAAACTCATTTTTTTTAGGCAGTCACTACTGTCCCTACACCTGGCTTTGAGCTTATCCAGCCACTCTGATGAGAGGAAGAGCATGTTCACCAGGTGGAGAATGTGGGTGGCCGGCTTTGCTTGAGGCACAGAGGACAGTCAGGCGGACATGGATGGGGGCATCACAGTCATGAGTTAAATTTTCTGAAGGGATGGGATGGGCCTTTAAGACCACGAAGGGATCACAACAGAGAATTTTGTGAATTTCTACAAAAGAGCAAAGACAAAAGTCTATGTCTTGCAAATTGCAGCCGATGAAAAAGCACAAATGACCAGAGCGTTGTAAATATTGGCAACACTAAATATTCTGCTGGCCACTCTTGAGAGAAACAAGGCAAACACATGCCCTCCAAAACCCATAAAAAAACCCTATCAAAACGTGTATAAAAACATGACATACCATGTGCTGCTTCTGTTTTTGTGTGTTTATTTGTTTTTAAAACCTGATTTGACATTTTATTCTAACAAAGACAAATGTTACCTTGCTGATTCTGAGAAGACAGCTTGTTTGATGAAAATTTGTACAACACTGAATGAAATTTAAAGTCATGGTTTATAAGGGTGATACAATCAACCAACCAACCACCCACCCACCCAAATACAACTAATTCAGACATCTGTTTCGCCTTTTTAATTTATGCACATGTTGAAAGATATGCTCTATTAAAAACCTTTACTCATTGATTTAGGGTGTGTTTAGTCTACAATCACAGAATTTGCTAGTGCAGTGTAGTGATTTCTGAACTAGCTTTCGTCTAGATATGCCATGGATAAATCAACCTCCACAATATAAACCCTGGGCAAGAAGTTTAATTAAGAATACTTTGTGTATCTGTACTTCATACAGCTGTCACTTCTTTGATTGTTATGTAGTAATTGTCTTAACTGTTTGGCCATCATTTATACTAAAATCATTCATATCAGTTCATCAGTACAAAAGCACATTAGTGTTGCCTCCATGTTGCCAAGACCTGGCCTCTAAGCTGGGAATTCCTGCTAAGGTTATCATGAAGAGATTAAACAATATTGACAAGTGGAGACATTGGTAGGGACATACCATGAGTAGAACAAATTGGTACAATTTTGCCATTGGATACCTTCAGCCAGATGGAAGACATCTCCCTCACAGAGCTTGCTGAGTAGGAGAGCAGAGTTATTGTTATATGGCATAGCAAATTCAAGCCAGAGGACAAGTTACCATGCAGAATGAGGACAGGAGTTTTGGTATAAATGTTCATGGATCTCTGCAAACGAAAGCACGTATACAGCAGAAGACAAAAGAGAAATTTGCTCAGTAGTGCTGGGAGGGGCAGGATATGTGTTTGTGAGTGTGGGATAAGATTCAGCAGCTGAGGTCTAAGTCATTGCAGGGCACAAGAGAAAAATAGGCTGGACCACGACTGTCCATTTCCAGATGGCAAGTGACCCATGTATTAAGATATCAAGATACCCAAATCCTGGAGAATGTAGCAAATTGAGTCAGGCCCACTTGGGTTTCTGGAAAGAGCTGGTGGTTGCGTGAGAAAGTCAGGGGGCATGTTTTAATCTTGTCCGTCCTCAAAAGAGGGAGACTACAAGATGAGAGCAGGAATAAAATAAGCACATAGACAATCTTGAGTTCAGCCCCTTTGGGCTGCTGATTTTGCGACATTTCTGGATTATTCACAAATTACTAGAGGTTCAGACTTGTAGATCACCAGCATTGGAGAATCCAGCAGTAAGGTCCTCGCTGAGCACACTGAAAGGCTCTGCCGCATTTTGACTGGGCCATACTTTGATTTTCTAATTTTTTACAGTCTATTTGGTTTGTGGGTGTTTTTTGGTTTTTTGTTTGTTTGGTTGGTTGGTGTTCCCACATCCTCAGCTCTGGCAATAGCAATGGTATTTGCTAGTTAGATGCCAACGTGGTGTGATTTTCCAAGGGCAGATACAAATATCAGCTTTGAGAAGTGCAGAGAGCCATTGTACATTTCAGGGAAATATTAACCTGAGTTCTAATTAAGGAAAATGAATGACTAACAAGGTGCTTTTGGCTAGCAGGAGAAGTTTAAGAAGCTGGGTGAAGAATGATCATTGTATGATTAAATTTCCACTTATCTCTAATGTGAGCAGCAAATTCCTCATTCAAGGGAGATGAAAAATACCTTACTTAAAATGTACTTTCACTGAAACTCATAGCGGTTCTGCCTCTGATTTTCAAACGGGCCAGTGCAGCCAGTGTTGTGGTTTTCCAAATGAGCTAAGAAGCTGGTGCTGTTACCCCTCCCCAGTGCACAATCACCTTTCACAAACGCCACTGTCTTACACAACAGTGCCTTGCCTCCACCTGGCATCAGACTGGCTGAGCCCATTTTGGCAGCCTGTGTCTGAAACGCATCTTTTGTCATACTTCCAAGCTTGCTGGGGAGGTCCCAGGGGCAAGGCCCTTGCTGGCTGTGTGCCCATGCCACAGCCTGTGCACTGCCAGTGAAGAGTAGCAGTTTCTGCATGCAGGGAAGAAGAGAAGACGCTGATGGCCCTGTGGTTGGTGCAGGAGAAAGCTGCTTTCTGTTGCTGGGTCCCCTTTGATGGCTGGTTTTGGTGGGGTGAGGTGTAGTCACATGGGAGGGGGTGGGAAGGGAGCAGAAAGAGGAAAAGGCTTATGTGCTGCTTCTGTGTCTGCAAGYGTTGGTCCCAGATAATGTGGTGCTGTTTTTGAATTTTAAAGATGCAGGAATGATATAGATCTTCCTGCTTCCTGCTTTCGGTAGCCATCTTTTCTGAGTGAAAATCCTCTCTTACCATACTACAGAAAGTAACCTCGCAAGCTTTGAAAATTTTGGTGCATCATGTCATGCTGAAAAATCCGTGAAAACAACACACATTTTTCCAAACCAGGCACTGCCAAAGATATTTTCCTTCATGGTTCCAAAAATGAAGCTTTCAAGTGCAACTGAGAATTGTCCCCCTTTCCCTGGATTTATGGATGCAGGATTTCACTTGCAACAACAGCTCATCTTCTGCATGGGAGCTTCCGTCACGTTTTCACTCTGTGCCAATCCATCCCCTGTGGAGTGAGTTTATAGCAACCAACAATAAGTGGAGAGGATTGAAACAGATGTAAATAAAAGGCTGGTGAGCATTTTTAGCTCAAAACAATGAGCTGTGATCACCTGTTTTCTAAGCAGGCTGAATGGCAGAGCTTGTACTTCTTGATCATCACTAATAAAATAAAATATTATTAAAATATTATTAAAATGTTTTGATTGCCAAAATTAAATATCTGGCCCCAAATAGTGCTGGGTACTTCTTGCTGTTCCTTATGAGTTACTTTGTATGCTGATTTTCTCAAGAACAATCAGTGTGTCAGATATTTTAGAAYAGATATTATATTTTACAGTTTAAATGTGCATGGATGTATTTAATATATCTGATATAGTGACGTTGTCCATATGTGATGCATTATATATGATAATGCATATATTAAAGAGTCTTTTATAGTCTCACATTATATTTCCATTGTGTAGGATGGTGTATTATTTATTCACACACTGGTTTCCACGTACATGTGTGCAGCAGCAAATTTGCATACGTCGTCTGTCTGATATAGTAACAAGCACGCACAAATACATGCCCTGAGCACAAACGGATAGATATTAAACATTTTCTGATACTCTCTTAGCAACAGCATTTTGTTATTGATCACATCACAAATGTGAAACACTTATTCAGCATAAAATGTCTCTGTGCTTTCTGCAGTGGCTGCCATTTTTTTTTTCTTCTTTCTTCAAATCCTCTGACCTCCCTTGGGAAGGCTTTTATGCACGTTCAGTATGCTCACACAACTACTTCTACCAGCACCGTTACCATAGAAACCAAGTGATTTCTTTTTTTTTCCAACCTCCTTCCTGTCAGGATTTGGACCTAGTGCCAGACCTTTCTACCGTTAGGAATAATATTTTTTCAATATTTGGACAGCTCTTTTAAAGAAAAAAATCTGTTTATGTTTTCAAGATGTGGTACTTTGTTTCAGGATACAAATTTTCAGGTACTAACATCAGCCAGTTGATTCACATACTTTAAGGAGCTAAACAGCTTTTTCTTTTGCAACATTTAGACCATGACATTTTGTAAGGAAGATGCCAGATTTGCTTATTAATTGTAGACTTCAACTCAGAATGTGAATGAAGGGATTTATGTAATAGGTCAGTGAACGTGTCTCACGTTTTCATTCTTATAGAGCTCATTTCAACACATTTCTTCAGTATACACACAAATAGCTTCCTAACCACAGAGATGTAATTAATTACGATATAATTTTCAAGTTATTGATTGGCATAATTTGCAGTCCTCACGTTAGCAGCTTCCTCATATAAATTTTTAAGTATTTTAATTCTCTGACTACATAACATATTGATTTATTTAATGAACATATGCTTAGTTAGATACACAACAGTATATATTAATTTTATAACTGCTCTATTTGGGCTGAATACCTTATTTCAATTAACATGATGTAGAGAACACAGCTTTGCACTGAATCAACTGACATATTTTAAGTGTAATTTGAGTTAAAACACACACACGTGCACATTCGGTTATATCTACAATTCAACACAGATATATTGATAATTTTTTTGATAATTTATCTGATAATTTTTAGTTTCTATAAAATATTGTACTGAAAAGCAGAATCACAATCACACATTTTCCTGTCTGATTTCAACACCACCTTGTCTTTTGGATGCAAATATCATGTTACACCAGCAAAATGCAGGAGAAGGAAGAGCTAAGATGATTTGAAGGTGCATTTCTCTCTTGTCATCAGGCAAGCACTGGACTTGCAGACCCTGGTCCAAAGCAACCAAATCTCCTGTAACAAAATTGTCAAGTGCAAGGCCACCAGAGTGGTGTCTGGTTATCTTCTTTCCCTTTAACACCTCTTTGGCATCAGAGGTAATTATAATCGTGTAAACATGAAAAATAAATTGTAAGCATGTTTCAAGTGCATTTATCCTTCAGTGACAGAAGAGGGAGCAGTTCTTCCTTCKCACTGTCAGAGATCCACTTGGCACCCATCCCCCCTGCCCATGCCCCTCTTGCCAAATGCAAACCTGCTCGATCATAATCCAGACACGGCTGGGTTTTGCTGTGGGGGCAAGCACCAAGACATTTTGGGGTCGAGGGTGGAGGGGGGACAGACCACCCACTTAGTCTCTGGAGGAACAAAGCTCAAATTCTTTCTGGGTTGCCACTTTCCCTAAGGATATAGTTAGATATCAGGATCTTTTGTATCTTACTGTATATTTTTATTAGTAACAATGCTTTTTTTTTCCCACTTTTTTTTTTTTTTTAACTCGCCTCATCACGCTACAAAGAAGCCATGGTGGTGTGTAGTCAACTGGAGTGAATGTGTGCATTCTCCAGGCCTTGTTTTTGTGAGACTTTGTCCTGCTGTTGTTCCCACTCTGAGCTGAGCAGAAACCACGCATGTCTGAATAACGGGGCCCTTTCTGCCTGTTGTAATCCCGAATTGTTACAGTCTAGGGGCCAGCCATGCTGTCACCGTCACAAATTGATTTAACCATCAATTGCAGTGGTCATTAAAGCTGCTAGAAGTCCCAGCCAAGCTGATGAATTGCAGCTGAATGTGAAATGAGCCTCCAAGCCCGTTTCCCACCATCTCATATCAAAGCCTATTGTGTCCCTCCAAAGTAAAGGGTCGGAGGTTCAGCCTGGAGTTCAACAATGGGCTCAGTCAGAAGATAGAGCCCCCTTCGCCCTGGTATTCCCAATTACAGTTTTCTTTCCATACCTTATTGTGTAGTATTTGCATCCAACTAATACGTGGAATTATTGACATACCCCAGTGTCAATGGAGCTTTTGAAAGGTTTATCCCCCAAATATATGGAATCCCAAGCATCTGGTGGCTCCCCAGTAATGACAATGAAATGATTCCCTGGTTTTCCTCCTCCGGCAGTGTAGTCGACTGATCTGAGCTGAAAGGCTATCTTTACTCAGCAGAGATTAGCTGCTTCCAGGCCTCACACAAAAAACCCCCTGGGTCTGCTTCTGGAAGTCCCTTTCCTTCAGATGTGTTGTTCCCTGGACCTGTCTTGTTACTCATTTTTATATGGAACTTAAATCTRCTAGTCTTTTTCTTAGTGACTGTAAGTAACAGGAGGAAAAAAAAGAATAATGAAAAAAATCTAATGTACACAATTTTCTTTTTCTTTTCTTTTTTTTTCTTTTTCTTTTTCCTTTTTTTTTTTTTAATTCCCTTGCTGTGTCTTGCATTTTTGATTTGTTATTGAGCCACACACAGTAGGCACTACTAGATGAAACCACATCTGATCTGTTTGGGGAGATGGTGTTTGCACGCTGGGCAGACAAAAGCTGGTTTTGCCTGGAGCCTCTGTTCTGTCAAGGGTGCTTTCTCTGTGGGCAAGGGACTCCGTGGCACAGGTGACAAGAGAAGTGTGAAGAGAGATGCCATGGCTGTGCTTGTGAATGTGCAAAGTCCAGGAGGCCTCCTGACATGCACACAGACAGGAAAAAGATGTGGGAGGGAGGGGGGAAGATTCAGTAAAGAGGTCACAGGTCCAGACTACTCCAATGTATTAATAATGAGTCAGTAGACAGTTCTAGGCCTGTATTTCCCTAGGCTGTATTCATCATAGATTGGATGTCTCCACTAAATCTGTGTGGAGATGCTGTTAGCAGAGGACTAACCCACTGTTGGCCTGTGTTCCTCAGTGGCTCCCAGGGAGATCAGCAGATGCCTGGTCTTGAACTCTTTGCTGTCCGAAGGCAGAATGGACCAATGGATAAGAAAAAACATACACTTTTTATTTAATAGATCCTTTAATTCTGATTGTGTCACAGAAGAGCAGTGCTTTTGTTGAACTCTTGGATCTTTCTTACCTCTGGACTTTTCCACTGTGTGTAGCAGTAAACTTTCCTTAATGGAAAGTAATACCATGGGTGATTTAATTTTTTTTTCATGTTACATGTTCCAAGTGAAGCATCTGAAAAGTCCATCAGTGTATACTAGCACCAGCTTGTCTCCACAGAAAGCTGGACTGAATGATTAAAAGATTAAAAAACAGAGTGATATTCTGTTTGTCCAATTAATGGCCCCAGGTAGTAATTTTATGTCTCCATGAGACATGAATCTGAGAATCTGTGATTTAAAAAAAAAACATTACCACTCTCCATGGTGACACTCAAGAATTTTCACCTTTTTTTTGTCTTTAAAAAGCAGAAAACCAGCCCCAAATAGACAATAACATGGCAATAGGAGTTTCCTCTGAATTGGAGACATCCAGGTTCAAAATCTCTCAATTTTCTTCACAGCACAGACAAGTATGCTACCCATTTGATAGTGTGAAACTATTCAACAATAATTTCCAGTTGTTTTCTCTCAATTTCTTTCCTGAGTAAGTAGTTACTCATTGGGCCAGAGGCACAAACTTGAGWCTCTCACAAACTTGCCTTCTGCTCTAATCCCTAAGCAAGAAAGCAAGGCACTATTTTGGCCAAATAAATAAAGGGGTAGTCTCAGCCTGCCTGTGCAGCCTGAGTGCCAATATTCAGGGAGAGGATGACAGAAGGTAAAAACTGCATGTGACATCTCGTAATTATGCTGTTCTCTATGCATATGGAAAGTGTTGAAATGCTGCAATGTGAAGCCTGAATAATAAATGGAACAGAATACAGATTTCTGTCCAAACTTCAGTAACATCGAAAGGTGCAAGTGAAACAGCTCACAAGTACAGCTACTTATTTACTTTTGAGACAAATTTGTACTCGGAGACCTTCCTTGGTTCTCTGCTTAGCTATTGCAGATATCATTCTGTCTGATTTCTACTAAGTAGTAATCAGTGATATTGGAGCTCTGCTCACRCAACTTTCTCAGTTTATACAAGCCTGGAAATGGGATGGCCAGGGTTCACATCAACAACCATAGCCCATTATCATTGTCCAGTTCCAAGGGAGCAAGGCTGCACTGAGATAAAACTTTAGCAGGAATAAAGTTCCCTTCAGCTCAACTGTCAAAATTGCCTCTGTGTGAACTCCTGCACAAATCAAAACTGAGAGCAGCACAAATTCCCAAGAYTCAGAGCTGGCTTGCTTTCTCAGGACCTGAAAGGCTGTCTGCTGCACGATTACCTGAGGGATCCTGTCCCTGTAACATTTATAGTAGTTCTTGGAAAAGGGGTCGTTTCCTTGTGGGCTGTGRAGACACAAGGGAATCAAGAGATCTTCCACTCTGTTGAAGAATAAAGATGTTTATATTCCAAACTTGCCTTCCACTGAAAAAATCAACCTTGTCCTAGCAAAATTTATATTAATAAATACATACCTCTAGATTTTGGTAACATTGGATTCACTGATAGATGAAAGCAGCTTTTGTCCTATAGGACAGGGTCCTCCAAATCCACTGAGAACAAAGATTTTTTTGCAATATTCATCTACTGCAAAGAGCAGACTTAGCTGTTCACAGAAAGCATTTTTTTTCTAAGAGCATTGGACTGGAAGAAATTATTTTTCTTACAGGTTAATGTCCTAGRGCCTCTAAGCCACCCCCTCACAGCATCAACCTGCTTTTTCATGATGCCTGTGAKGGCACTTCTACACATCAGGAGCCAGAATGAGTGTAGGCAGCCACCTATGCACACCCTGCTTGGCCATCTAATATGAACAGCTGTCTTATGTTCACCTGGTGGCAGCCCTCACTCACCTGAGCTGTCCTGTCTGCTGGCTGGTAACTTTTGCATCACTTCAAGAGCCCTGCAGACTTCTCCCTTTACCTGTCTGATGGAGTTAAAATGGGCACAAACTGAAGTGCAGGACGTTCCCTCTGAAGATTAGGAATGGCTTTTTCACTGTAAAAGTGACAGAACACTGGCAYAGGTTGACCAGAGAAGTGATGCAGTGTCCATCCTTAGGGATATTCAAAAGCCATCTGTATGTAGTCCTGGGAAATCATCTCTGGGTGGCCYTGCTTGAGCATGGGGGCTTGGACCAGATGACCTCCAGAGGTCCCTTCTCTGGAGACTGTTCTGTGATTTCGTTACAAAACAAAAAAGAAATTTCAAAAGTTATCAGCAGGATAGACTGACAGGCAGACACACAGTTCCTCTCAACAACTCCATGATTTTTTTTTTTTTTATGGCAAGCAGGGTGAAAACTTAAAAGTCTTTTGCAGAAGAGTTGTCAGGATGCAAAAGGTATTTTCATAAGTACTGAAATATAGAGATATTGAAATTATTTTTGCAAGGAAAGGTATTTTCAATACTGGTTTTTTTTAGCTGTATGGCACTGAATATAAGCTAATTTTTCCTCAAGGTGGACAATTACTCTGCAAGTGCAACTGAAATTAATGCCCACATACATTATYAACTTGATGTGATTAACTTATTAACTTTTGTAGTAAACCTTTCCTGAACTATATTCACTGTGCACTCTAGAGTTCATGGTTAATTGTATAAAGTAATATACTTGTCATTTGTGTTTTTGTGATCAACAAATGCAAATAAGAGATTAATAACAGCAATAATGCCACATTAATGAACAGGTATTTTATATAGAAATCTATTTTACATATGCAGTGTTGAAGAAATAAAGCCATTATTTCACTTTACAGAAATTTGTTTTATTTTTCATTTTTTCACACACAGAGCATTGAAAAGAAAAAGCACTGTAAAGATATCCTTGAGCTAGCTGCATCTGGAATGTCACAAGAAATCTGGATCCTTAATATATTTTTTAATTTTAAGATGGTAAAATAAGAACGGAAAGCCTTTGACACTAGGTGAAACCAATCACTGRAGTATTTACAATTCACTAAGTCAAATAATATGCAATAAGTGGCAATTGCAATGGCAGATTTTCCCTGTCTTCTGTGCYTTTCTGAGCATGACATTCATTTGGTGATACCTGAAACATTTACAAGAAAATTTCTGGGTTTTTTTTGTTTTCATCTGATCCTGAGATCAGCTTGGTTGGTCAGACCTTGGTGCTGATACCACCAAGGTCATGGGTTGCTCCACATATGGGCCATTCACTTAAGAGTTGGACTCAATGATCCTTGTTGTGTCCCTTCAAACTCAGAATATTCTGTGATATTGTGTATTGTTAGGTTTTCCCCTGAAACCTGGAGACAGTTCATTAACTTTCAACACTTACTCACAATGAAAACATGACAATTGGTGTTGCAAAGATGTTGCAGAAAATGTTCACGCTTCACAAAACCGTGGGCTTCGGTTTGGTTGCTCACCTAGAACATGGATGTTCTCTGTGAACTCCCTGAACCTAACTGACCTGCAGGGCTTTGTTGGATGTGTCTAAACAAGCCACTAAACCCCTTTTTGTTCTCTTACTTGTTAAGTGTTTGTGGCTGTAGAAGTGCCTAACATCTTTGATAAACAGAAGATGAACCCAAGCCAGCCTGGTTCAGTGCCCTGTGCTTCTCTAAGATCTCGCAACATGCACATCCTCATCATCCTATCCAGGAGGCAAAGACCCCTGCTAACTTTGACAAAATATAAACAACCTATGTGGCTCTAGTTTATGAGCCGGGGCTAATGCATCACTTTTAGATGTTAAGCCACCACTGTGTTTCCGAGCCCATCTTTTTCAATTATATTTGTCTATGATTCCTATTTTCATGTAGTTTTGTGATGGCAAAGCTGTTTGGTAACGTTTTTATGTACAACACTGGGGCTTATGTGTTTTTAATTTCTTTTTTTTTTCCCCTACTTGTAGCTGTACGAGCAGAATAAGAATCATTTCCCTCAGAAGAAGAAATTATTATTTCAGTTCAGAATCCAGGAGTAATTGAAACAAACTTGTCAAACCACTGTAAGCAGCACATAAATAAAAGTCAAGGTCGGTATGGCTGCGGCTGTCCACTTGCTATTAAGAAAAAGGCATATTTCTGGGGGCAAGGCAGCAGGACCTGAAAAACTCTGCTGCTTCTGTACATGCTCAAGGTAAAAGACTTAATAAGTTAGGGTTGTTTCCCAATAGAGGTTGCAAAAGGCATCCATGGTTGAATTCATGAAAGGAAAAAATACATTTTTTCCTGTTATTTCCTTTCAAAATATCCAAATGATTCTTTGCTCTTTTTATCGTTCTTTCAGGATTTCTGTTTTGGGTACACTAATTCAGCATCCTGCTTTCTTTGAGGTGAATTCCCAAAGGAGGAGCGGAGGAGACTTCCCAGGCCACCACAACACAGAGGGCTGGCACTCAACCCTAATCCCAAACATGCACTCAGAGACATGTTTTAATTTCCATTTCTGCTGTGTTTCATGTCATTCCCAGGTAGCCATGGAGAGGTTTTTCCAAACACATGGTCTTGTTATGGGTGCAAGCCAAAGCGTAGAAAAGGCTGTGCAGACACTCCCACTGATATTCATGGTCCTGCTCCATCTGCTGCACCTGAGGAGCCATCCATGCCCACTGCTTCTGCATTTCCAGGAAATGCTGAAGTCATTTAGCATTTATATTAAAATGCATCAAATGTAAGGGAAATGGTGTATCTAGGTTGCCAAAAATTTATTATGCAGTTGGCTATAAAAGTAGGTGGCAGGCACAGCGAATGCGATTACTGTATTCCAGTTTTGCCGTGGTGCCATTTCCCCCTGCCTCTTCAAGGAAASTAGCATTAAGCTTTAATAAATTGATATGATCTGTAATTAAAATATCAGACCCAATTGGCTCCTGAATATATTACTTGCCCAGGGATAGGTTCAGTGATGTGGTGACTGACATCATTCTGCATTTTGAATGTCGAAGGATTATTTTCTACTTCAGAAGCCTGATTTTCAACAAGACTTCAACTCCTAAGTTGCTTGGATATTTCTGAAAAAGCCATACCCCCTCTTTCTTTTGGAAAGGAAAACATTTTTGTAAGAATACAGCTGATTAAAAGGCATGGCAATGGAAACAAATAAATAAAACTTAGTACAGATTTAGACTAAATAGAAATGTTGGGATTGAGTTTCTCTCTGGAAGAAAACCCTGCTGGCGTCAGTCAGCTTACAAGTTACCACACTGTTACATTCTCATGACTTATTTTCTAAGCCTGGTAGAACTCTGGAAAACAGATGGAAGGGGATCAACTGTGGAGTCCTGCAAATTTCCAGGAAACCCTGATTATATAATTTATGCTAGTCATTTCATCAAAGGGCCAATTGCTACTGAAGACCAAAATAATACAGAAGAACCTTCTGAGCAGACAAACGCCGAGCAGATGCTCAAAGGGAGGCAACAGCTTGTCAGAAGTGGAGGTAGTTATGGAGAAGTGAGAGTAGCAGCCACTGTGGGACTAGAGACTGCCCAGCTTCACTGTGACAAGCCTGGAAGCTGTAAGAATCAGCCACAGAGGGGAGTCTGCTATTCTGGAAATTTTACCTGGAGATTTAGCAAGTGGAAAACACTGGGATTTCCACAAAGAAAGTGTCTACTCTCTGAGTGAGACCAGTTAAGGAGGAGATAGAGCTCTGCCTACCTCTGAGCCGGCCTTGGGTSTGGCGCCATGGCTCAGCAAAGTGTGCTGTGGTTTGATTTCTCTTCAGAACTAATGTTTGAAACTGTTGGTTTTGATTGATTTTCTGTCAGTTCCTTGCCTGTGCTTTTTAGCGGGAATTTCCAAAAGCAACTTTGGGGCTAGTGGAGTAATTCCTGCAGTCCCTGGGAAGAAAGAGGATTCTCCAGAGAAAGCACCAGATTCTACTACACTCACTCTGAACGACCCTCTGGAGAAGTCTTATTTTCCCCATGGGCTATCAGGAGACGCTGGGGACATTTATCTCATTAGTAATCTAAAATGGCCTTTATGAGAGTTTCCCTTGTGTGTTTCCACAAGTCTCTCCTGCTTTTGTAAGTTAACCAGAAACCGTGGGATAGATTCACTCCTGCTACMACCAAGGGCCCCTTGCATCTTCTGCTCCATCTCAGTAAGAGGTTAAATTATGCAATACTTTGCTACATTTTACTCTATGACRTCAGTATTCTTGCCATCATAAAAACAAATCAAAACCAAGTTTTCCTCTCTTCTCATTAAGACATGCACTACGTATTTAAGATTGCCTCTTGAGAAAATTTTATGGACAAATATTACAGAATATACAGCAGATGCTTATGATCGCTAATTCCAAGCGAGTTCCAGCCTGGAAACTTAATTGAGGCACATTTACACTGGTTTCAGGGGAGCTTTGCCCAGATGAGTGTTTCGCCAGTTCCAATCCATATTTGTTTCTGAGCTCTTTAACATTTACATTAAGTACAGATGGACTCAAACAGAATCCAAATCTAAATTAAATCAAAGTTTTGATTACCTGTCTCCAAATGGTCAAGCTTTTCTTGCATCTAAAAAGTAAATAGTAGATGATGAGGTGAATGTTTTTCAGAAATGCTCAGAGCTGTCTGCAGTTTTACTAGAGGTTTCTGGTGCTCATTGTTTTTTGTAAGGGTGACATTCCTATAATCCATCTTGCCTAAATGGGGGTACACAGTAAAAGTTTCTCTCTCTGTTACCCAGAAAGAGAAACCTAAACCCAGAAATTCCTGCATTCTGTTTATACATATGGTCACTAGAGGAGAAGAAGAACAGCCTGTTTTGAAACTTCAGACACACTCAGAGTTAAAACACTTCTCTGACAAATCTTGTTTGTTAAGGGGCGGATGGTTTGAGTACAAAAGAATGTGGCTTAGATTTCTCTTACCAATATAAGCATTCTTCCATTTACATGTAAAAAATTTATAGGGTCTTGCCYGCTTGAAAATATAACAGCACATTTATCTAACAGAAAGGAGGGKTTTTTTTGTACAAACTATATTGTGGAATGATCTTGGCATCAAATGACCTTACAGAGTGAAAYGAGACAGAAATAATGAAAACAGAAGCAACAGTTTGTTTTCCTTTTCCAGAAACTCTTCACTGGCAGCTCCAAATCAGAGCTTTAAAAAAAAGTCTTATGTAAAAGTAATAACAAGGTCAAGAATTCGATTTCTGTAATTTGATCCATTTTACAGAATTATTTTATTTTTCCTCATTAGAATGTAAATATTACTCCTGAAGATTTGTTTACACAAGCCTGTTTTAGAATGTATATTACAACTAGTGGTGTCAAATCTGTTCTGAGTTGGTGGGAGTTACAGAAGACTATGATCTATGGATAGTTAATTCCATTTTTTCAACAAGTTCTGTAGGAATGTGACACTCATGAGTAGCCTACCTCCAACTGCACAGGCATCTGTAGATGTCTTTAAAAGCAGTTAACAATGCTTCACTGCTGGAATAAGATGGCAGAAAATCCATGGATGGATACAGCTTACAGAGTGCAGTTAATTATATAGATTAAGAAACCTCCATAGCTTTCTCTGCTTTTACTATATGCTCTACTTCTGCTAAGCAGGTTATACTAGTGCTCTGAAATTCAATTTCTGTTGATAAGTTCCTAAAAAAGCCCATGCTAAAACCAGTACATCTCTTTAAAATTTTTTTTCTGGTGAATATCTTATTGGCATGGGAAGAGCCATGCTAGGTCATAGCTGAAATTCATCAAGCTCRTTACCCTGTGTTAACAGTTGTCAATGAATTACTTAGGGAGAAAATGTAAAAAATGAGGAACTCATAAGCCAAATAAGCTGTTGCTCCTGGAAGCAGACTAGTGGAGAAGGAAGCTGACTACACAGGGAATGATGGTGAATTAAGAGTAAGGTAGTGATGGTGAGGGAAGAGAGTAATGATCCTGTAATTCAGGAGAGAACACCTTAGGGGGGGTTTGGGAATAATAAAAGAGAGAGTCAGAGATGAAGGGACCCCCTAATCCTGCATAGAGCCCTGTGACACCTGCAATGTCCCAACCTCAACTGACACCCTTCATGAAACAGAACTCCTCCAGTTTTCCTTCCATCTCAGTCTTTCTTTACTTTCTGAAACTTCCCGTCTCCAAAACTCACACTGTTTCTCCCATTCCTTACTTCCTGCTTCACCAATGTATCCTTGAAATTCACTCTGATGTCACCACAAAATTCAGCTTTTTGCCCCAGGGATGCGGATAAGTAAGTTTCTTTGTTTGCTTGTTTTCTTTTTTTGTTTTATTTTTTCCCCCTGGCCTTCAGGACAAGAAAATATAATGCATATGCTATTGGTAAAACATGAGCTGATTTTGAGAACAAGGGTGTTTGCAGCAAACATTCCTCTGATTACCTTTCCCTGCTAATGTCTTTTCAGTGGAGTCTCAGGTGCTTAAAATGGAACAGTCTGGAAGGTGGTGAAAGTGGAATAGAAGTTGCCTTTTTCAATCAAACTTCTGCTGTAATTTCCATTCATTTTCTGAGCAAAAAGCTGAGATCACGACAGACACAAGATAGTATTTTCCAGCTATGAYTTGGCTTGTTTACGTCAGCTGGAGTAGGATTTCAAACCATTTCACATCATTAGTAGAGAAGATTTCTTTCCTTCCTTCTAGAATGAGCAGTAAAATCTAGGAGAATTTCTGGAATAATAATGGGTAAGAAGTGATTGAGGCATAGAACTGTAATTTTACTGATTTAATAGTAAAAAAAAATGATTTGATGCAATTTCATAAACTTGATGATATACTAAACGACAGAAGATGACAAAGATGTTCCATATCCTAGCGATAAAAACTTGAGAGGCTTTTTTTCAATCRGTATTTCATCTCATAGGCCTAATTTTGAAGGAGATGCTGAGTGCCACTGATTCCAATGGCAATGGCTATTTCACTTCGTTGGATTGAAGCCTGAACTGGTAAACTCTGCAGGGAAAGGTGATGATTTTATGTCCCAAAATCACRGAATTGTTGGTGGTGGAAAGGAGCATCTGATTCAACCTGCCTCCTCAAGCAAGGATGCCTAGTGACAGCAAGGACCATGTTCRGATGGCTTTTTAAGATCTTCAGCCATGTAGTCTACAYCACCTCTTAAGGCAAGCTAMGCCAGAGGTAAGTCGTCCTCGCAGTAAAAAAGTTATTTCTGACRTCCAGAGTGAACCTCCTGTGTTTCAGTTTGTGCCCACTGTCTCTGGTCCTGTCACTGGGCACTCTGAAAAGAGCCTGGCTCCGTGCTCTGTGCGCCATCTTTTCAGGTATTTGTACACATGATATGATCCCTCCTGAGTCTTCTCTTCTCCAGGATGGACAGCCCTTGCTCTCTTACCCTTTCCTTATAGGAGAAATGCTTGAGTCCCTTCATTGTCTTAGTGGTCTTTTGTTAAGGATTCTCTCTGGCGCACGCTGAGGAGCCCAGAGCTGTACCCAGCACCCCAGGTGTGGCCTCTCCAGTGCTTAGGAGAGTACTTTCTCATTCTGCTGGCAGAACTTTGCTTAATGCAGCCCAGGATACCATCCTTGTGGCCTTCTTTGGCGCAAGGGCATGTTTGTGGCTTATCTTAATTTGGTGTTCACCAGGAYATCCAGGTCCTTTTCTGCAGAAAATTGAGTGGTCCCTAGACTATACTGGTGCGTGGGATTTTTCCTTTCCAGGTTCAGGACTTTTCAGTTCTCCATGTTGAACTTCAAGAAATTCCTGTCAGACCACTTTCCCAGCCTGTTGGGGCCTGGATAGTAGCATTCCTCTAGTGTTGGCCACTCCTTCCAGTTGTGTATCATCAGCAAACTCCATAGTCCAGATCCAGTCCACGTTAATGAAAATGTTTAACAGGACTGGACTGAATATTGGCCCTTGGGTGCACTGCTTGTTGCCAGCCTCCTTCTAGGCTTTGTGCTGCTTATCATCACACCATGTCCAGGTCATGTCAGAAATAACCACAGTAAAAAGCAACTCTTCCCATGGTGGCTTGTACAATAACTAGGTTGTAGGCACCAGAGCAGAGCTAGAGAAGCCCAAGGACATCTTCTTCATTTGAATGTAAGTATTTGCAAAGCTTCGAACTTCTGTTGGTCTACAACATGGGTCATTCACGTTTTGGTGGTTTCTTTGTACATCTTAAATCTGTTGAACTGGAAACTGTATTTTAAGCTATGTGTTGGATAAACAGTCTATTTGGAGAACTCTGACAGATGATTCATTCCTTGGAAGACTAACACTAACACTAATTTTGTTGAGAAATTTGAAGGGAATTAGGACCATGACAGAAAAGAAAATGTCTAAATTTTATTAAAATATTATGAACATGTAAATCACCAATAATCGCAGAGTTTTCTCTATGCAGGAAAGAGTTAAGATATATCATAGGTACAATTGTAAGCCATACACGTCCTACATCTAGTAAAATGTGATTTTTTTTTATGGAGAGAATTAAGTGACACCTCTTGTGTGCTTGATTTTTGTCTTAATGAAAAGTGTCAAATGCAATAGCTAACAGAGGCATCTTTGCCTTTCCTTTTTGGATGTGCTGATCTCTCTTTCAGTTGCTAATGTTTGCAAGTTATTTTACGTGAGTAATTGCTTGTTCTATTTCTATACATTTTAGAATCATAGAATCATGGAATCATAGAATATGCGGAGTTGGACCCGTTGAGACCAACTCCTGGCCCTGAACAGCAYCACCCCAAGAATCACAGCGTGTGCCTGAAGGCATTGTCCAAATACTTCTTAAACTCTGCCAGACTTGGTGACCACATTCCTGGGGAGCCTGTTCCAGTGCTCAGCCACTCTCTGGGTGAGGAACCTTCTCCTGATATCCAACCTAAMCCTCCCCTGTCACAACTTCAGGCCATTCCCTCGGCTCCTGTCACTGGTCACCACAGAGAAGAGATCAGCRCCTGTCCCTCCTCTTCTCCTCATGAGGAAGTCGTACACTGCATTGAGGTCTCTCCTCAGTCTCCTCCAGGCTGAACAGACCAAGTGRCCTCAGACACTCCTCACGTGGTTTCCCCTCCAGACCCTTCACCATCTTTGTGGCCCTCCTTTGGATGCTCTCCAATATCTTAATGTCTTTTTTTTATTGTGGTGCCCAAAACTGCACATAAGACTCAAGGTGGATTTAATTGAACTTAGACAAAAGGCTTCTGAGGTTATGGGGCATTCCCAGGTGGACTGATCAAGTGATCCCCTGAGCTGACTTTCCTCATGCTAAAAATCAGGCTAGGTTTTGTTTTTTTTTAAATTATYATTTGGTTGGTTGATTCTAATTTATTAGATCAAGGTTATATTATTTTAAATTCTTCAGAACAACAGAATCATTGTACAAATAGGACCTGAAGTTGTTATTAATCCCAGGCACACAACCCGAACACATGCGTGAATAAGTCAGTAGCTGCATGCTTGTGCACACAAAGTCTCTCATTCTCCCTTTCTTTTTTGGATTCATTCTCTTCTACTCRATTGGTTTATATTGCTTCAATATTTTAGTTGATTGCTACACAAAAGTCTGTAAATATATACAACGGGCTTGCCAGGTACAAGAAATACATGCATGCTTATTTTCTAAGGCAGTGTTTTCTATAAAGTCTCAGTAGCCAAATTACACAAGCCAACAACACAAATGCAAAGTGATGTGCTTTTTGCGGCTGTCTTTTTGAGGAAAATGGGGATCTCATTTATTTATTTCTTTCTCTATTTATTAATACAGTATCTGCAAAGCACCTGCAATGGCAGCCTCCTTGGCAGCCTGACTGGCACCCTGGTTTCTATGGCAACTGGGAAAAAGGGAACTTAGTGAAATGAAAGCGGTGAATGCCTCAGCTTTACTGGTAGCAGGGGAAAAAAAGGAGGCCTCATTTACATTCTGGTGCATAAATCAGCTAAGTGATGTTTCCTGAATAATTTCTGATGGCTTGAAACTGCACATTCATGGGGAGATTATATTTTGTTTTTAGGGAAAAGCTGAAATTCCCCACAGCAGTTTATCAGTAAAAATTGAGGTGGGGGGAAAACACAGATGAACAACTGGAATACTGAGCTAATTGTTCTGTCTGCTCTAAAAATAATAAAATRGACTATTAAATTATAATTACTTAAGCAAGGGAGTTGGTTGGAAAGTTTTCTTCATCTGTGACACAAATATATTGTGTTGAGCAAACATCTGCTAAGCTAAGTGACCCATTTCTAAACAAACAGCTCAAGAAAAGGAAGAAATCTAAATGCAAACAAAGCTCCTCTTGGTATCTTAGACAATTTCTTGAACAACAATACATTCCAAGGGGATGTGCATATTCTCTGATTGTAAGACTTCTGCCCTTTGGTTTATTGCTTTCCTCCATACAAACAGAGCCTTAATCCTGAGGCTTTGAAGTGTATTCGCACTTACAAGAGTGAAAGCTAATAAACATAGACATCAAAGTTCCTTACAAAYAATAAAAAAGGTATTTTTATATAGAATTAATGAATGCCTTTGTTCCTAAAATGTTTTAAAGGAGAATTATCTTATTTTCAGAGATTTAATTTTATAGCTAATCTATCAATTTGTGAAAAATCACCTTAAAAATAAAAATTGTCTAACATGCTCAAAACACCTTCCTGGATTTAATTTTAGACTGTCTGTTAAGCATATGCGCAAACCCAGTCAGAAGGCCAGAAGTACTTACCAGTCCACTATTGCCACCCTTTCAGGATGAGGCTTTGGTCTGGCAGGGTGAATCCAGGATTCTTGTAGAGTCTGGAAAAACCAGGCACAGATGAAGCTCGGGGTACGACAGCCCAAAGGGCTCCTCAGCTATTCCCAAGTTGAAGGTGGCTGCTCTGAGCCTGCCAGGCTGTGGGCAGGAAAGCGAACAAGTTCGTGTGGGCTTCAAAGTTCAGCGTCTTATCTCTCCTTTGACCCAAGAGTATGCCTTGCAATGGAAGTGACCTCCTTAGGAGCTCCTTTGCCAAGACTTTTTCAGCAAAAGAAACTAAATTCTGATTTTTCTTGTATGTGTTGAGCTCATCAAGACCAATTCCACTGATTCCCCTGGAAAACATGCCAAGATTTTATAGCTTTAATGTTAAGCAAGATATTTCCATCTGAATTTTGTGACATTTGATACTTCTATTTAAAGCCAGTTTACTGGAATCATGAGATCCCATGGAAATGCCTGTTTTAAATTTTTTTTAAAGAAACTTAAATATTTTGGTTTGAAAACATGACACCTAAAGACCTTGAAAACATGAGGTAAATAACAAGAAGAAACAATTAGAATAAATGCATCTTGTCTTTGAAGATAAAAGCATGAGTGTTTTTGAAAGCATTCTGAGTCCTTTTTATCATGCATGGCTGCAGAGGATTAACTTACCAAGAAAGAGCTACCAGACTGTTTGGGGATTTTTGAGAGAGTTTATAATTTTGTTTTTCTGTGTGAATGCATGTAAAATATAAAAATACACAGGACATGCTTGATTACATCACTGTTTTACCGTAATATGAACCCTGTTGATTTATTTGCAAGGATACCTTTCATTTTGGGTACATAAATGCCCTGATAGATATCAGCAAAGAGCAGATGGCATCACAAAAGACGTTGGAAAGCCGCCTCCCTCCTGCCAGAAGCTTTTCACACTCTCACTTTGTCTGGCTTCAGTGGGATTCCTCAGTGGGAGAGAGCTCTGTCTGTGCCTGCCCTGCTGCTGGTGGAAGTGGACTCACATAACCAGTTCTGCAGTGACTAGTGCATTTGCTCGATTCCAGTGGCCACAGCCCTTTAGGAAGGCCACGTCCTGGCATCCACCTCTGGAAGGATACATATTCAGAGCTTTAGAGCTGGGTAGCTGGGCTAGATGCTGGCAGTGCATAAGCTCTAGGGGATGGCTCTCAGGACATAGCTGGAGCTCAGTAACTCCAGCAGGGCAGCCTCGAGCCATTGGCCTGGCACAAGCGCAAGGGCAGAAAGGTCGCACAGAAGAGACTGGAAGTTTTTCGGTATGACCGCTGGTGAGAGTGGATTTTTAGCAGGTTAACCCAGGTCCAGTCTGAATCCAGTCTGGTCCTGTCCACACCAAACGAGCTGTGGCAGATGGCAGAGATCTCACAATGCCTCTTCCAGTCAGAGGATCTTTCTGGGTTATGACACTAAGCAGACAGACACTGGAGTCTAGAAAATTTAAGTGTGCAAAAAAAATCCAAAGCCTGGATGACTTTTTGGTCATAGTCACTGTGTGATGAAGCAAGCTGCCAAAACCAGCCTTAGCCTTGTTAATTAGGTTGTTTTGGGGACAACAAAATAATCTTTCCTGCCTGCTTGTGTTGCAAATGTGGATTTTCCAAAGGTTTTTCATTTTTGTGTTGCAATGCTCCAAATATTAACAGGCATAATACCACCATTATGTTTCATGGTTAAGATAGCTTCTACTAAATTTTACAATTGCAGAACTTTGATTTTAGTGCATAAGCACTACAGATCAACTGTCCTATTTGACAAATAACTGCAGTGATATTCAAGCAGTTCATTATTTGCCCAGCTCTTCCACTGCTACAACAATAGGAAAACAGTATAATACAAGTGTTGACGCACAAATTGGATGGATTTTTTTTTCTGGAGAAAGAAGGATTTTTTTTTTGTAAGATATAACTAGTAGAAGGAACTCATTACTCTCTTTCTTGAACATTGTAAAAGATATCTCCCTACTTCTGCCTCCCATATTTTTGGGGAAAAAAAAAAAAGTGATAGGATTTACCTGCTTGCTTACCTTGTATTTTTTTTCTTATTTTTTCTAGTGTGACACTGGGAACTAGTTCTGCTAGAACTGCTAACATATCAAATCCCCAAATAGCTTCAAACAGCTACAGATTATGCTCTAAAAATGAAGAAATAAAGCCCCCTTTTTTTCCCCCTTGAAAGAGAAAGAATTTTTCCTAAGACTGTGGGAGTCTGGAAGTATCAAGACACCAGGGAATCCTTCATATTTTTTTAAATGAACACGAACATATAATGATACTGTGATCGTCTGTGCATTAAATGATGAGCCTTCTCAATAAAGGCAGCCATAGGCACTCTGTTTAAATAGCCCTACAAAATGTGTTTACTTCCTTCTTCCAAGTGGGATAGACAAACCTTTGTTCCTAAACTGGAGGTCCCAGGCACTAAAGTCACAACACTCCTTTAATAACTTTAAGATTTCTTTATTTTTTTCTTTTCTTGGAGAAAACAGAGGCAGTCTATGGTGCTGGGACAGCCTGAATTTTCAAAGTGGGAGGAGTGAAAGTTGTGCCAATGCAACATAAGATGCATTTATCTGCTGAGACGGGATGGGTGATGTGATATGCACAAAAACACTGTGCCATGGAAAGGTGTTTCACATGACCAGCCTTGCTTTTGAGTGATGTGGCTCTGACAAACTGCAATCTCATCATGTTCACCTGGTGTGAGTCATTCCACCTTTCTTTTTTTGTGTTATTTCCTACACTATTATAAACTACAGAATCTCCCTCTCTCCCTGCATACACAACTTTATCATCATGCACTGAATTCCCTCAGTATTTTTGTTCACCAAATAGTAGTGCATTGTGCTGACTTCCTCATATTTCCTCAGTATCTTATTTTAAACATTCTGCTGGGACTGTCTCAATATTCAGGTTACACCATTTGCTATCCTCTTTTGTCTCAGCCCCCAAGGAAGGTGATTCTTCCCCCCATCAGTGTGGGGTAAGAGAGAATCATTGTTTGTTTCTATTCTTTGGAGTGTATTTCACAAGGGATATTCTGTGACAGATTGATTTTGCCTCAGATCACAGTTCAGGCTCTGGAAAAACCTTTTGATGAAAAGGTGGGGTTTGATAGGTTGCTATATGAATTGTAGGTACCAGTCTCACATTTGTGTTTCAAATTTTACAACTCAGTGAATTAATGGGCAAAATAATAGAGCCTTGCAACTCTGCTAACAGATGTACAGGAAGCTATTCAGAAATGGGTGCTCTCAAAAAAATTAAACAATTTTTTTCACACCAGGTTGATAAGTATGTTGGTTTCATGTCCTTCCCTGAATTTCATGCAGTGTTGTGGAACAACAGTTTGTTTAAATAAATGGTTCCTTTGGGGCAAGAAGAGGGAAAGGAAAATACTTAATTTTTTTTACACTCAAGGTAGTGTATGATTTACATTATCTGGTTATCTTATTGCAACTGCTGACAAATTCCACTTGAGAAAGAAGGATTGATTTGTGGAAGTTGTAGCTGAAGGTAAAAAGCTGGCATAGTCTTGATTATAAGCAGGGTTGTTTGTATGCCATATTTAAAATACCTAGCCTCTTCTGCCATTGGGTGCATGGCCCTGTACCTCCTTCTCCTTAATGATGAAAGAAATGTCTTATTTTTCTATCTCTGCCAAAAATCGTGGTCAATTTTTGTTCTTTGTCAATTTTTGTATAATTTCCATGATTTCATTATCCTTATTCAAGAGCCAAACTGATTCCTTCTATAGTTTCTTTGATAAATCATGTATGTGATTTTTGTGCTCTTAAATGGCAAACAGATTACAAACTTGATAGGTCTCATATAGATATGCATTGGAAACCTGGAGCTGAGATTTCTCTGACCCACTGTCCACACAACATGTTGCCCTTCAGCTTGTCAACAATATTAAAAAAAAATCTTGGCATTAGTCATGAACTCTCTATGTCATTAACACTTAGACAACTGACTAGTCAAAGAAAACAAACTAGCAGGAGGCATCAGAATAAATCAATGCTTTTGTTTCTTCTACTCAATTACCCTTATTGCAAATGAAAGACCAGTTCAGCTTCAAACAAGACTATAAATTTTTTTTGAACAAAACTTGCTCTCCAGAACAGGAGCAAATGTACTTATTTTCTAAGACAACAAACTAGATTTGGTCTCATTTGCAATTACACATAAGCCTTTGAATATGAGGCAGCTTTTGGCTGTCTTCTGGGTCACATGGCATGAGGCACCTCAGTTTCCACATGAAAGGCTCCACCCTCAATGCTCAGTCCCAGCAGACTGTGCCCAGCAGGCAGAGGCTAGAGATGATGATTTCATCAATGGAGTCGCTTCACTGCTTTGCAGCTGCAGAAAATCGGGACCTCCTTTCTCTCTGCCTCACTTTTCCTTTGTAAGCAAGTGGTAACACACACATCATTACTGGAAAGGCTATTTGTTTGAAGTCTGTGCTGCTAATTTTGCCCCTTCTCCTCCTAAGAGAGATGAGAGCCTCCTAGAACACAAGTTGCCTTCTGCCATCTACATTTTCAGCTCATTTCTCTCTCCCATCAAGAATCAAATTTTAAAAAGTCTGTGAAGCATTCTGAGGAATTGCTGGGTTGTTGGACTGCATGTGTCCTATATTTCTTTCCTATGCTTTTAGTAGAACTGGGAGCACTACCTTGCAATCTTATGGCTTGAATGTTTCTGTTCAGTAGCTGTACTCAATAAGAACAAAACCCATCAGCTTTGCATGACCTTATAGTTATTTTATCTTTCTAACACAATACAGCACTGTCAATAGCTGAGCACATCAGATCTAGTGGATTTATCAGGATATTCAGCTTCTTCCTCCTGTTTCTACTGCATGACTGGTCTGATAACAAGCAAAGCAGGTAGCTGCCTAGGGCACCAAGCTGAAGGGAATGAGATTGCTGCTCCTGCCCTCAAGCTTGTGCTGCCATTTGCAGATATCTGGAAACCCCCAGTTTGCTGTGGGTGCTGCCTTTCAGGGAGTGTGTGGTGGATCCTGCGCCAGTGACAGCAGAATCAGTGAGCTTTGATTCTTGCTCTGGCCCCCACAGCATGCGTTGACCGGAACTGAAGTTTATTTTTTGCTCCCAGTACTCTGACATCTCTGCTGTCTCCCCTGGCAAAAAGCAATAGCAGTACAGTATCCTGGGACTGCATTCAAATTTCCCTGTGTTAAGTAGGTCGGAATTTTGATTATTTTGAAGGCTTTGTTTTTCATTTGTTTATTCACCATATTTCATTATCCCCAAAACAGTGTAGAAAGGTCCCTGTAGCAAAGGCCACAGTGTTTCTTGCAAATAGACTTGAGATAGAAGCTTAATTTGAAAAACTTCTGTATGAATGGTTGTGATTTTGACAATATTACAAAACTTGACAATATTGCAAATGATAGGCTACTTCTGATGCTGACATATCTATTACTGCAGTGGTTTTATATAAACATACATATGTACATACATGCCTGGATGCATGCATATATATACATACAAACATGGTTGTTTAACCAGGATGGCTAATGGAGAGACAGAATGCTTTTCACAAGTAGCTTTAAATGTGGTAGTATGATTCTTGAGGAATAAAACCATTAGAGATTCTCACAAAACTGCAATCAGAGTGGAGAAAAATGCCAGCGATTCCCCACTTTCCTTTATGCTGGTATTTGTTATGTGAGATTACCATGATCAGGACCGGTTGCTAGTATCCTAAACTGTCATGACTGTATGATGAAGGTGGGGAGCTGAGAAAACACAATCTTTTGAAGTGTAATTAGAACTACTCTTTCTACAGTGTTTAGTGTCTGGATCAGAGCATTTGCACCCCAACTTTGAGTTGTGTATGGCGGTATGGGACTTTTTYCCCCCTGGCTTAGACTCCGCTATAAAAATAGTTAAATCTCAGTGCAAAGTTAATTTAAAAAATCCAATCTACTCCATTCTTTCATGGGAAAAATCAAATAAAATAACACATTCCTATTCATACTTCTGGTGAAATTCCAATATAATGAGTTCTGCTGGTGATGAGCTACATTTAATTTCAGTTTTGTGGGCACAGTTACTTGTTAGTTGCTCTGTTAAACCACTGCAATCCAAGAGTGTGTGTTCGAATACTTTCAGTACCACATTAGACTTTTATATCCTGTTTTCCACAGGGGGTGAGAGAAGAATTTAAAAACAAATGCATTCAGGTGAGTTGCTAATGAGCTTCTAAAACACCTCTGATTTTTTTTGTTTCTGTTTTTTTTTTTTTTTAAAGGGCTTTGTATGTTTACCAGCCACTTAGTTATACCCCATCCTGATACTGCATTAGGCTGCAAGCATCTGCAGGGGCTGTGTGATTACTGGAAATATACTAAGCACAGTTAACCAGAGAAACAATTTGGCCATTCATTTAATGGCAGATCTGACAGGAAATTTTATTGATGGTTGTGGGTGCAATGTGACAATTGTGGCACAGCCTCAACAAGAAGAATTGTATGCTGTTTTGGATGCACAACCTCTCTGCTGGAATAAACAAAGACTGTTTAGAGCATCTTCCTTGCAATTCTATCTCGGACCTGTCGCTAAAGACCACTAAAACAGTGAGAAATGCCAGAGACCATTGTATCAGAAAAGGACAGGAGGCATTGCTACATTCACTCCTAACTTTTACCTGTTTCATCAACCCAGTCAACAAGGGAATCTTAAAGGTGGCAATCACAGGCTTTTAAAACTGAGCGTTGCATATATTTTTAAAAGGATAGTTATCCACGGCTTAGGAAAAGTAAATTATTCTTCATCCTTGAGGTAAGTATTTTCACCAATATTGGACTAGGCTTATTGAATTTTTATTGAGTTTTTTTTGAGACGGATGGATGTAAGAAATATTTTTCTACCTTAGAGCTGGCATGGTAACTTGGGCTACAGGTGTCCCTCATTTTGAATGGTATTTTCTACTGTGCAGACCTGCAGTTGCCCATCACATGAACTATTCTTATTTCAGAGTTCTTGCTGCGGTGTCATTTACTTAATACTAAATCATATTTGAACTTCTTTGTACTGGAGGAAAATATTGACTGATAGCGGTAGACAGATTCATAAACAAACAAGTCTTTTAAAGCTACTGCACTAGGAAGACATTTCCTTATCAATTCAGAGAAACTGGATACAGTCTTTAAAAAAATGCAAACTCTACCGTGCAGCATTAGGCAAACCTCTCAAAATRTGTTACAAAAAGGTCGTTTGAAAACACCATCTCTCTAACCATTTAAAACATGTGAGCAATGGAATTCCCCTGCTTCACTGCCAGCTCTCAAGTTGTGAGCAATAAAGACGGGTGGGGAAAATATTTTGCTAATAACAGTGTTTGCATTGAAATTGCTATCAACAGTATCAGCGCAGTGCCAAGAACTTGAAGTGCAGCCTTCCCCCACGGCTGCCCGCACGCAGCAAGAATGCATCCTTCTCCCCACGACTGTCCAGATGCTCATTACAGCACGATGATCTCGCCACAAGTGTCCATTGTACCGTAATGAGCACCACAACTCTCCCGCGGAGGAAATGCATCAGATAAGGGTGTGGGAGGACTGTGAGCAGCGCTGTAACCGCGGCTGTTCGTACTGCAGGTGCTGGGAATGATACGGAATCTGCTCTGCAGCACGAAGGGGCAGCTGTGTAACAGTGGCTATGCCGTGCACTCTGCAAGCCTTCCAAGACATTAGTCTGGTTTTATAACGTTTTTTAAGCACCCATATGGAATCGTTTCTCTATGGGATTGTTCTGCTTGGTTCAGAAATAGGGAGCCAGGACAAAAAACTGGAATTTATAGTGTAAAAAACAAATTTTGACCTGAAGCGAATTTACATTTCTTGCAGATGAAGAGGAGTTTGGTTAACAAGACAAATATTGTTTCCAGTATAAAACAGTGTCATCTTGTCTACTGGATCTTCTGATCTGTAAGTTAGACAGTCAAAGCACACTTTTTTTTAATGAAGCCATTTTTAGAGACCAGAAGTGATGGTCTGTTACCATCTAAAAATGCAAGTTTCCATAATTTAAATGCCAGCTGGACCTTTCTCAAGCAATCCCAAAGCTAGTGTAGCTCGGATATATTTTCTGTATCCTCGTGTAGGCTTTTCTAGGGTGACCGACCTACTCTCTGTGTAAACGCTTCATCTGCATTGTCATTGCAGATGACAAAGGAAGAACTTTACCAATATTTTTACTAGTATTTTTGAAACAGGAATATCTGAGAACGTCTTTGTAGGTGTGTAGATATGGAAGGTGGCTTGCACATCCACAGCTGGCTCCCTCTGATACTTATTGGCCACGTTCACATTATCCTTCTGGAGGGCCAAGACCCTTAGGGAGGCCGTTAGTTTTTAATAATTGAATGTTTTTCTTTTCCATTCAAAGTATTCAAAACAAGAAAACATGTTGCAATCCACCAAAGTAGAGTGGGTTTGTTTCAGGAAATTTTTCTCGTGTTCTGAGGTACTTAGTACGATCACAAGCCAGGATGTCGGAGGGACAGGTCTCTCTAGAAAACTGTTTGGGGCTTTCATGGATTGCTGGTCTCAAATTGAGACAGTCCCTCCCCGTAATGTCTGCCCAGAGTAGTTCCTACTAGCTGAGGCCAGTCTCTCTCTCAGAGGCAAGAGCTGAGTAATGTCACAATGTGGCTACCCTGGTTTTGGCTGGGGTGCAGTTAATTTTCTTCACAGTGGCAAGGTGTTTGGGGCTGTGTTTTGGATCTGTGCTGAACACAGGGTTGATAGCATAGAGATATTTCTGTTATTACTGAGCAGAGCTTGCACAGAGCCAAGGCCTTTCCTGCTTTTCATGCTGCCACATTTGTGAGGAGGCTGGTGATGCATGGGAGGCTGGAAGGCGACACAGGTGGGACAGGTGACCCCAGCTGACCAAAGGGAAATTCCAGACCATATCACATCATGTTCAGTATATTAACTGGGGGGAATTAGAAGAAAGAGGGGGACATTTGGAGTGATGGCATTGGTTTTTCCAAGCAGCAGTTATGGGTGATGGGGCCCTGCTCTTCTGGAGACGGCTGAACACCTGCCTGCCCGTGGGAAGCAGTGAATCAGTTCCTTATTTTACTTTGTTTGTGTGCACAGCTTTTGCTTTCCCTGTTAAACTGCCTTTATCTCAACCCATGAGTTTTCTGGCTTCTACCCTTCTGATTCTCTCACTGAGCCTGCAGGTGAGAGAATGAGAGAGTGGCTGTGTGGGGTTGGCTGCTGCCTGGGGTGAAATCACGACAGTGCTCAAATGAGATCTAGAAGCTCTATAGTGTAAGTAGCCAGGAAAAGAGAAAAATGAGACAAACTGGAGGCCCATGGTGAGCTAGACCAAGCGACTTGCTTTACTTGGACTATGGGATCTTTCAGTTTCAATGGAAAGGAGGCCTGGATGAGTGCCTGTATAAGCCAAAGTTGTGCAGAAAAGGGTATCCAAATTCAATCTTGCCATATTTGTGGCAGTTTGGAATAGGAATTAGTAGGCTTGGATTCTTTCAACCAAGTCTGTGATATGTCCTTCAAAAAAGATTGATTGTCCTCCAAAAAAGGATTGTCAGGAGTCCACAGATCTCCCTAATCCTCATCAGCCTAAAGACAGATGCAAAAGGTGTTTTAATGAACCAGTGATCCCCACTGCTGCTAACCTGGTCCTGCTCATGTACAGAGGTGTACAGCTATGACAGCGCTTTACCTTCTGAAGGTCTCCTCTCCTGTTGGGTAGTAATTGTTGTTTGATTGGTGTATTGATCGGAGGCCTGTTACTTGGTGGCCCATCATATACTTATCCGTCAATGTTATGTAAATAGAGGGTGATTTGGCTTGTCATCCAGTGATCAATAGCTGGATAATACAGTAGCTGATCTTTTTTAAGCACACAGAGTTGAATGGAGTTGAGCTAATAAATCTCACAACTCCAGTCAGTTTTCCAAGTTACTAATCTATAGTAAAAATACCACACAGCAGAAATCAAACAGCATGAAATAGGATGTTCCAGTGTATTGAATGATTTCTCAGTACAGCATCAATGACATTTAGAATAGTGAAAGGATTTGTGTAAGTATGGCAAAAAGAAATATTTTTATGCTCCTTTGGCCTGCACGCATCAAGTTTGACAGTCTGTTTATATCCCTTTCTGCACTCTATTGAGTTCCTAAAGAAATAGCAACCTGTGAAGTATTGACAATGGACAAACAAGCAAAAACTCTTATATGAGTATTCTATTCAAAGACACTTAATTTTAAACTAAATCCAAATTGGTTTTATTCATCAGCACTTTTGTGTGCATTTCTTCTACTAAAGATTTAAGCTACTTTATTGGCAACACCTGTGAAGAGCAGTTTTCAAGAATTCATTGAAGCCAGGTGTCAAAGTGTCCATTTACTACCGTGTTGTAAATCAACAATCAAAATGCTATGCTTATTACTTAAGAAAGCCTGGGACATACAGGGTAGCTGGTTTTGTGGGTGGATGAGGAGGCCGGAGGATGTTGTGAGGACCAGAATACGTCRCATTAAGTGGAACTATGCCTATAAAGTTCGTTCCATGGTGCTATGGCTGGTGTATGGGAACCCTGACTCCCTGCTAAATGTACACCAAGCACACTGGGCTGGGAGTCAGGTGAGAAGGGCTTTAGTGTTTGTTTGATGACTATCCTGCACTGTGGCCTTGTGTGAGTCACTCCACCTTTCTTTTTGATGTGATATCTATTGCTTTATGCCATATGATCTTTGCAGCAAAGACCTTGTCTTGGATTCAGAAAAGGACTAGGATACCTGAAACACCATATCCCAGAGGAGAAACCCTGGCAGCATCTAGCCTGTGCTGGAGGAAACACAGGGTCAATCTCAGAAACAAAGACAGAGAGTCTCTGATGGTACTGCTGTGCTCCTGCCCTGCTCTAAGAGCCCATACACGCTGAATTATTTCTCCCGCATTAGCCCAGGGGCAGACACAGTCCTTGCTGGATCAGGTTCTGTGAGGTTCTTGTTACAGATTTGCATGCAGCCCAGGTCAAGGAGATCCCAGTCTCAGCAGAGGCCTTGTGGGAAAATGGGAACACAGATATCGAGCAACAGTAGGGTTTTTTTCTGGTTCCTTGAGGGGTTTAGCAGGAGCTAAGTGCCTGGCAGATGCTGACTCTGGGCCATTTTTAGTCAAGCAGGATGTAGAGACAATTTGAATCATGAGGCAAGATGTCTAATGACTGCAAAACCCTCTAAGGAAAGAAGAGGAAGAATATTTTTGTGTGGGGTACTTTTATTTGGATCTAGATTTTCCACCTGGGGGCCTAACTTCCAATTCTCCTTAGGTACCTTTTAGATTAACCATTTTTCTTGACTCACGATTAATTTAAATTCTCACTTGTCTTTTATTTTAGTTCTATGTTCTATTTTTGGTTTAAAGACACTGATTCATAGCTATAACAAAATCTTGTGTGCTACAGTTCTCCTGCATAATTACTTTTTTTAATGTTTTCTATTTTACTAAACAATAAATAAATTTGTTTTCTGAAGAATTCCCTGTGCTGCACCTACTCTATCACACCCCAAATCCCAGCTTTTGTCAGAAAACTCTCCTTTCCTTTTTTAGTATTACTTGCAATACTAAAATTATTGTATTACATAAAGAAAACTGAAAGAAAGCAAAATCAATACAAGGGGAAAAAGGTAATCTTAGACAAACAAAATCTCACTTGCTGAAATTACTTTCACTGGTCAGGAAGAATGAAGCTTCGTTAGGATAGGAAAATATATCCAGGCTCATATTTCCTCTTCTGTTCTTACCTTCACTGTCTTTGTGCTTCCTTTTATGGTTGCCTCTCCRTGTGGAGCGCTTTGATTTGTATCAGATTTCTTGCACAAGGCTCTTGCCTTTCCTCTTTGTGACYCCTTGATGTACATTTCTGCTGTGAGATCTGGAAGGAGCCAGCCCAAATCAGCAGTGGCTACTGACTTCCTGAAGTTGCTGCATGYGAAGAGTGGTTTTAATAAGATCTTTGGTTGAAGAAAGATATTTTTCCTGCTTGCTGAAAAAGATGTCTGGTGACATTCCGTCTTGAGTGTCTCCATACATGTTTGATAGGAATGCACAAATCCAATATTATGCCTGTCATAGCTCCTGGATGAGTTGTTACCTCCTGGGGCAGAGCAGACTTTTAAGTCCCTGTCTCCACTCAGCTTCTTTCTTCCCATCTCAGGGCTGACTCCTGACATCAGCTGAAACCTCCCAGCTTTCACAAGCCCAGTTCCTGAATGTGCTTTTCTGAATGTGCATAGAGTAGAATCATAGAATACCCTGAGCTGGAAGGGACTCAAAGGAGGATCATGGAGTCCAACTCCTGGCTCTGCAGAGGACATGCATAAAACCGGGGGAGGAGAGGCTGCCTCTTACATTGTACTTGAACAAAATACAGCTTATAGTGGCCTGCTGGCACAAAAGAAGTACAGCTCAACATTGCTGCAAAGGAAAGAGGCTTCCCAACCTGAAAATCTAATTTTTAATTGTTATGCTAACATCAAGGAATTATCTTAACAATTGTACTGATCTGAGTTCATGGTTTGAAATTCTGCATTTCTCAGTGCCCAAATATTTTCATGCCTGTATGAAGGATTTTTACATTTGTTTTGCATGGATAATCCTCACAGCAGCTGGAGTATGGATTTCCACCTTGTATCCATGATTCACAGTAGAGAAAAAACCTACAAGGCACAGAACAATACAGTAATTAACTGGATGCTCTCCAGGGGCTGTCATATCATTACGCTGTCATACCATGTGCCTGTGTGGAAATTAATTTCCTGCCAAGCATCAAACACTATTTACTCTATCAAGTAATTTACACAGCCTTTTTACACCTGCGTGTAGACCAAATTTTAGTTACTCTTTTCTTCAGTAGTTAGTCCTTTCAAAATGCATCTTTCACTACAAGAAGCTGGTGGTCAGTCATATCTAACTAGCTTGCCTTACACTCGAGAAGTGACAACATTTCAGTTGTCCTTTTAAAGTGTTAAGAAAATAATAAATATGTTTGCATCACCAAAACATGTTAATGAATTAAAGTACTGATACAAACATCAATCACCCATATTGATGAATGAAAACTTTGAAGAATATTTCTTGAAGGAAAGGAACTGGACTGTATGTCTGCCAGTGCTCATTAATCACAATGACCATGCAAAGCATCTGCTTCACTTTATAGCATTTTCATGAAGAAAAGTGAAAAGTATCAKCACAGAAACACTAATAAAACAGAATTTTGTGTGGCCCGGTTATCTAATTTGCACTTTTATCTGCAGATAGCTCTGAAAATGTTCTCTGCTGGGTAAGATGGGTGTATCTGTTCCTACTTCTTCTACTAAACCTCAACAAAAGAGGTCATGCTCTGCTTCTTTCATGTGCCTTGAGTGTCTATTCCCTCATTTTTTATATAATTTTCAAGCCAGAGGCTCAGACAATAGCTGATATGGCTTATCTACAATTCTTTTTCCTATTTTAGTATGTTGGRAAAAGCAGTTCAGTTCAATCAAGAGATCTCTCTTAACTGTGTTTTCCACAATGAATTAAATTTGCTTTTTCAAGGTCTTTATCACATATCAAGAGGTTTTTGGAATTAACTACCACCCTGTCCTCCCCATCCCCTTCCCATATACTGTGTTTTAAAGCTGGTGACCATACCATGGTGAAGCCTAAGTTTAAGTGTTTGTGAGAGCATTTTGGTTAGCTTTAGCTGCTCTCAGTTCTTGATGCAGTATCTGCACTGATGGCACTGAAGACATTTGGTTTCCTGTACTAATTTAGCTCTCTGTTAGAAACATCACATCCAGAACTTTTCTAAGATGGATGCAGGCCACAATTCTCCGTTGAAAAGTTTGTTCCAGCTGAATCCATAACTAAAGTTTGGATAAAAATGAGTATTAAGTTATGAACCAACCTGATCTCTTAGGGTAAGAAAAGGATGATGAATTTACCTCAATGTTTCCTACAAAATTAAACTATTTTTACTGGTTATTTCATCTCAGTACAGATTTCATGTCTTGCAGATACAAGACCTTGTAGACACAGATGTTGAAATGCTGTCCATCTGAGAAATTTCTAACAATATTTTGCAGGTAAGGGGATAGTGAAACTCTCACCATTCATGTGGTCAGCCTGTGCACTTGTGCCTTTGCAAACAGTACTGTTCAGAGTCTGAGTATCTGAGCAGGCTACTAGCATACCATGAACATACTGCTTTTAAAAAAATATTTCAAATAATAAAAGAAAACTACCTAGAAATGTAAAATGTATTTCTCCTCCTCTGGCCATCTTCTTCTCCTTGGGAAAACATCAAAGAAGTTGAAAATATTGCTTTTCAGCCTGTATGGCCATGAGGCTTTTCTGTGTTGCTCAAAACTAATAATAATTAGAATCACACAGTTCCCTCAAACTAAAAAAAGAATGATCCTCTTCTTTCATGCATAGAGTCCTTTTTATTTCTGCTGGTATTTGACTCAGACAGTACTTGTATGAAATTGTTGATGAGATCCACAGGCAAGCAGGGAAAGTGAAAGAAAATAAAAAAATTTTTTTCATTTCAACTGAACCGAGGGCTGAAAAAAGGCATGAATATTTTTCCTCTGAAATACATGTATGACTTAGCATAATATGTTGCCAGCCTTGCAGCATCATTCTTTCTTTCACAGAAATCAATAGRGGGTTCTCTGTACTGTTGGGATTGAGCTGCCAAGCGGTGAAGAGCTGTGTCTAAAGACAGAGGAAGGGTTGAGCAGAAAACTGTTGTGGAGCTCATTGCCTAAAGGACACTGAAAGTGCTGAGCTGTACGTGGGTGACTAGTGAGCTCAAGAAAGAGAAATCTATTTAGTCAGGTAGCTGTGAAGTAGCCTTAAAGATTCTGGTTCTAGACAGGCATTTGCAATACAGAAGAAGGTTTGGGTTGAACAGAACATTTCTATTCTCCCAGGGCATTCATGTCCTTCAGTTATTATCAGCTGCTGAAGAGATTGGTGGAAAAAAGGGAGTTTACCTGGGTTTACCATGGTGCCACCCCTGTAGCTTTTTTTGTTTTCTTTGAGAATCACCTTTGGAATCACGGTCATTAAAAATGCTTAAATTATGTTTGTAACCTCCKGTCTGGAGCTGTGATGATTTCTCTCTAGCTGCAGCTCAGGGACTCAAGTTTAAAGCGTCTTACTCTTTCTAGGGCAGGTTCCATGTAACCAGAGCACATAACATTATTAATGCAAAACTTAAGCATGTGTTTAAGTGCTTCTRTGGGTGGTGGCCAGAACAGTCAGCAATTTACACACATAATGACCAAGTTCTTAACAGTGTTCAGCCAGGGCTTCCTTCTACAATCTAAGAAAAGAAAACCAGAACAGAAAACAAATATCTYGTACTTCAAAACCTGTTAGTTATTGCTGTGAACTCAAAAGCTAAAGTTCTCAGGAGATAGAAACCTCCTTACTAGGAATTTTTAGATGTGGGCCACACTGAAACTGTTGGTCAGCTCACATCCTCAGGTCTGGGTATACTGTGTAAGACTCCTCTTTCCCATCTGTCTCTTCTGAGGGGCTGAACTTTCCATATGTGCCATAATATTTGCCATAATTTACAATTACTTCTCTTATCCCCCAACTTATGTGGAAATCATTGAAATTCTAGAGGATTTTTTAATACATGCACTTGAACATTAATGGAAAATGTAGTAAAGCAGAAATAAGGGAATGTATGTACTGAATTCTTATTCATCTTTATTCCATCAAAGTTTATCTGGATTTCCACAACTGCAATTGAAAATTCATGGAGCTTAAGGGCAGAATTGATGCAAGAACTTTCAGTTAAATTTTCAAAATCTTCCTTCCTTCCTTCCTTCCTTCCTTCCTTCCTTCCTTCCTTCCTTCCTTCCTTCCTTCCTTCCTTCCTTCCTTCCTTCCTTCCTTCCTTCCTCTGAGTGTTGTAATAACAATAAAAATGACAAGAATGGCCAACAGTAAATTTGTGTCGTCTTTGCACTGAGCTTTTCTCAACTTCTTTTTCACGTTTCCTCACTAACAAATTTCAATGGTTTTCTCATTCAAATATCTAAATATGTTTACAGTCTAGGGCACTATGTGGCATGAGGCGTCTAAGCCCCATCAAGGAACAGGTGGAGGTCTAAAGCATCTATAGCCATTTGAGGGCTGGGGTGTCCCACCTGGCTTCTAAATGCTATTTCTAAATGTCACCCATAAGTCCTGCTTTATAAGATCTAACACAATGCAATCAATTGTGGGTGTTTCAAAAGTAAACTCTGATATCTAAGWAGCAGAAAACTGCATTGTCACTGTCTATACTTAGGCAGCTGAATCTGGAGCTGGATCTGACCCTCGGAATCCCTTTCATCTCCAGGTACCTCAGCACTGTCATGCTTGGGGATGTGGCAGTAGGAGGGATATATGCCAGAGGATTTCCTGAGTACATCCAGTCATTGCCTTTGGCAGGCCAAGCCTGATGCCTCTCTTGAGCCTCCTTCAAATCTAAAGCAGTGCAGGAAATATATGCATGGTAAAATGGGAGATTTCCAAAATAATTAAATAGTTTGAAAACAGAGATTAACTGTGTAAATAAAGACAGCACTGTTGAAAGGAAAAGACAAACACTGTGACCCACATTAGCTGCAAAATTGAAGCCAGTCAGGCTGACAACAGTGGTTTAAAAAGAAAATAATGCTCTTCATTTACACAGAAAACAAAACATCTTCATTATCACAATAATTTTTCTCTAAAAACATTTAAGGGGAATAGAGTCACACCTAGTAAGAAACAGTTTATAATCACAGAGAATCACRGATTGCTGCTGTTTGATGCTCTTTTCCCAAGTGTTGTACAACGTAGCCATGCAGACTACAGCTAATTATCTATGTCAGTGTTTTTCTGTTCTAATAGGAGGCTTGAAGCATCACTGCACACGGGTGATAGTTAAAATAACAAACCACCCTCAGAACCAATTTACAGTAGAATGGCATTTCTGCACTGAAATYGTAAACAAGATGCCCAGCAAATTAGCACCTTCCATCTTCAGTCTCTGCAACTGAAGTGCAGCTGGAAAGGATGAGCTGCTGAAAAAGCAGGATTAGGGGGATGGGGTGAATGGTTGTCACTCACTTTTTAAAAAAAACCTAAAAATTCACTTTTTAGAAAAAGTGAAGCACAAACTGAGCAGCACAGGAAATTRCTGCGTGTGCTTCAGAGAAGCTCAAAGGTCTGACTTTCTAGGGGAATGCCTGCCTGGAGGCTACCTCACCCCTAACTGCTGTTTACCTTGGCACAGCATCTCCTGCCTCCACCCTGRTGATGACTCAGTGAATCACATGGGAATTGCTGCATCTTAGGATAACTCCAAACTATTTCTAGTCAAAGAAGCTGAATTCCTCGCAGAGTGAAGTGGCAGAGGAGCAGGTCTTCAGCCTCTCCTAAGAACCCTCAAGATAAAGAAGATCTAGAGATTTTAATTTCTATCCTCTTCTAGGTCATCAAGAACCCTGTATTCCCTCTGTGGTCGTGCAGCTGCATTTGGTACTAATTTTACTGCTCTGCTTGTTAATAGCTGGGGATCCTCCTCTGAGAAAGAAAACAGCTATCAGGTGCTGTTTCATCCCGACTCACCTCCTTTGATAGTCGCTGGAGGTCAGTTCAAAGCTGTTTGAGATGCATATCCTGAAGTCCATCTTACACACAAAGAGGGTGTGGGTCTCTGATGAATTGTGTGCTATCTTTGCAAGCCCCAAATAGATGTTTAGGATACCCTGTGGTGCCTCAGAAGTCCCCACCTGCAAATGTGTGCACATCTGAGACCTGAGGTGTTTATATAACCCTGGCTCTTTAGTTTCATTTCCTCCAGGGAGACTGTGGCCAAAATTCCAGCTGGAATTTGAAAAGTGAACTGAAAAAAAGCATGTTAAGTGCAAATTTGTAAAACTGCCAACTTAGCATTTTGATAAATCACTCACTAATACATGGCTAAAGAACCAGTGAAAATACTTTAAATACTGACTTTACTAATAGCAAACACATAGTTATGTTTGCAGCCATTCTTGGATCCTGGACTGAAATGCTCTGTAGGTGGACGACCCAGCTATAGTCTGCATTTTCTGAGTTCCCCAAAACATCCTCGTGTCAACACTCTCCATGGGCTCTGATGCAGCTGGGATGGATGGAGATCTCTTTCAGCCACAATGCCAACCTCACGTGTGTGGGAAACCACTCTTCCAGCTTTTGTGGGCCAAAGCGTATCTTTCTTGGCACTATGTGGAATGACACAGCCTGCATGACAGTGAAACAGTTAATATCACAGTAGCAAATTCTTTGCCACTCTAACTTGCACATGTAATCACTTCCCCATCTTCTAGGGGCTCTCCTCATGAATAATAGCTGTTGCATAGCTGATTCAAATCTCTCAGAATCCCATTATCTGCAGTCTCATTGTAACTGCAGAAGTTATTTCCAATAAAGTAATTCTTTTATTAATGAAATCTAGCGTTACTGCACTATAAAATTTGAGCATATACCTCTATGTCTCATTCACTGCAATAGCAGTCATCATCTTTAAAAATTACATAGAAGAATGTGAGTTTCAATTATAAGACATCTCAGTAAAAATAGAACATGTAGACAAAAGCAGCTAGTTCAGGGATAGGAAATAGTGTGATTATAAGGAGAAAAGAGCGTGTTCTTTGCTATGTTTTTTTTCTTTGCCATTTAAATTGCACTCCAGATAGCATCTCAAGCAATATGAAGACAACCTTTGTCACTTCTCCTTTTTCTCTTACAATCACCATTGTGGGTACTCAGCCCTTGCATGTGACATGGTCTAATGCAGTACAAAGCCAGTTTTATTCCTTGTTTTTGCTGTGTTCCTCTAGACAATGTAAGGAAAAACCAGAGGCAAATCATGTGAAGTCAATCAAAGTGCTTGTGTAAATGTATTAGTCTTCACTGTTTCTATTGACTTTAACAAATCACTTGCATTTGTTATGTAGCCAAATGTGTTATTGTTCCATAAGGGGCTCATAGTCTTATACTGCTAAAGCAAGGAAATGTATTGTTTTAGGACGTGCTGGTTTCTTTGGGGATTAAGAAATCCCAATATATTTCAACATTTTCTGGAGTGACAAATGCAAATAGATAGTGTCTATAGTAACAGCAAACTCCCCTGAAAAGCACAAGGCTCCACACCCATTAAGGAAGGTTGGTGTCTCTTTCTRGATCTGGAATTTCAGTTCTGCTTTCAAAGCCTCTGGTGGGATGAAATAGAGCCATCACTTAGATACAACCGAGCTCACCGAAGTTGGTAAGAAACCTGAGATCCACCTCTGTTTCAGRCAAAGTGGGGATTGGAGCCGGAAGCCATTCCCTGAGCATAAAAGCCATGCGTGTAGGTAGGTGTGAGGGACTCATTGTTTTCATTGGAAATCTAGCAAGTGGCAGTGCTGCTGTGCTTTCCCTAACACATCATAGTTTTCACCGAGAGGACAGCCTGGTTTTCAGACAATAAAGGGGTCCATTTTTATTTATGAAACACAAAAAAATAAATAAATAGCCATGGAAGGAAGACTAACACTAACCTTAAACAAATTAGTGTTACAGTTAACAAAAAACATTCCGGATTTTTTCCAATCCCAACGCTAAGATAAAAACAGACACTTGAAGACAGGCCTCTGTAGCAAAAATGAATCTTTCCTAACTATTACTATTGTACTTTACAGAGTGCTGAAGATTAAATGCATATGAGGACTGCCACAGCCTAGGCTGCAAAGCCAAACAATCATGTTGTCATACATGAATTCATCTGGCAATTATACTTAATAGAAGACAGAAAATACACACATGCCATTACATGAAAACAAATATATACAAGACTTAAATCAGTGCAGACACCACCCTGCCTGAAACTGGAAACTATGAATGCAACAAGCTTGAGCTTTCTCCTGGAGAGCTTGGAGCAGGAACCCCAGCAGTGGTGATCTCATGCTGCTTTAAGCAGGCTGGGCTGTCTGTGGGGTGCAGAGCAGTGATCTCTGGAGAGGTGAGGCTGGGCCAGGAGCAGCACAGCAGTACTGGGTTGATGCTGTCAGCCCAGCCATTGAGTCTCCTCTGCCCTGGCAGCAGGCCAAGCTCTGTGCTGTGCTGTTTTGCACAGTGGAGACAAGATTRTATTGGTGATTTGAAGCCAATGGGAAAAAGAACATACGAATTAGCCAAGTAGAGACTTTCTGGGCCTGCAATTATTCAAGAGGTAAAGCATTGAAGCAGCTGCAATGTAGCTGTAGTGTGAGCAGGCCAAATTAGGATGTCATTAATATCAGTCTATGTTAGCTGCTGGGCCAGCTTCTGCTCCTGGTTATGCCCATTTGACCCCTGAAAGTGCAGGTAAATTTGACATACTCTTTACAAAATTAGTGAAATAACTTGGAACTCAATCAGATCTTACTAGGATGAATCTGTGCACACAAATAATCTTTATTTTACATACCTAATGGAGAAAAGATTAGTGAACTCTTTCTAACGGCTTGGGCTTGTCTTTGATTACAGGAAAAATTATCTAAGTCTCATTCATCATCCAGTGTTTGACAGCTACACAAACCTGAAATAACTATAATGTCTTCTGTCATATTATTTCATATTTATTTCAAAGTAGCTGAGAACACATTTGATTCACATTATTCAAATGTTGGAGTAAGGCTTTTTTTGCTGTACACCCAGCTGCCTGCACTAGATATATATATATATAGTGAAAACTGTGTGCTGGGCAGCAATTGAAGGTGAATTCCATGCCCTAAAGGCTAACCTGCTGCCCTGCCAAAAATGTTTGCAGTGATGCTGCAAACATGTTTATCTTTCTAGCTATGTGTGCTTTCTGCTTCATCCTTCAGCTCTTTCCTTGTAAAGGGGTTTCTTTCCTCTGGTTCCTGAGGTTAATAGCCTTTTGTTTTTAATTTTCATACCTGTTGCAGCAAAACTATGCAAACTCCAAGCCTCCATCTGGCTGATTTGGTTTGGTTTCTTCCCAACTGCATTAAAATGGCTTTTTGTGTATCATTACCACCTGGATTCATTTCTTCAGCCTGCTACAGTGCTAGCATCACATTGCAGCTGGCTCCACAGTGCAGCTGAAATCCAAGGAGTCACTAATTTAACACAGAGCTGTAGTGATGGCAGCACCCCTTGCTGGGTGCATGTTGAGAACCTGTACTCATAATAAAGTTGTTACACAGGTATCCTCCTCTTTGCTATAAATTCTTAAACTGTACCACTGAATTCACTAAAATGTGTATTTGTAGTTTTCTTGGTGTTGCCTCTGTCCCAAAGACAGACAGATACATTGGAGCTCACAGGGTTTGAGTGTCCTTGCACCATAGCCTGGGCATTAGYGGCTATTCTGTTTCTGTCCTGCTGTGTGGATAATCTGATGTGTTTGCTCAGTCTCAGAAGCTGCAGCAGCTTTAACCCTTTCTCTGTTATTTGGAGGTATTTTTCAAATCAACTATGTCTTATCTCTCATGGAAGCTAAAATCACACATCCCACCACTGTAATAGGAACCTCACAAATTTTGAGTTCCAGAGTTTCTAGCTGTTCTGTATAATTATCCCTTTCCTCCCTTTTTAAAAAAATACTATGAGAATCTCTATCTTGTTGAGAATGAAATGCACAAGAATTTAGTGTGTCAGCAACAACTTCACTTTCTTCAATTCTGTCCTGAGATTTGTTTCATTAGTTGTTCCCCTGGCAAAATTTTCCATGTAATACACTAGCCATGTTCTGGAAAATACATTTTACTCCCTTGGCATTTTTTCCCCTCAATAAGATAGTGAAAACCAGCTAGCAAAAGAAAAAACAAACCTCTTTGAAAGTCAGTACAACAGCAACAAAATAGCTCCATGTTTATTATCTTGTCATTACCTCTCATGGTCAGCTGTGTATATAGAATTAAGGCTTTCTTGCACTTCTTCTAATCTGCAAAATATTTTATACACATGTGGATTCCACAGGAATCAGTCTCTGCAGGTTGGTTTGCTCTGGTTCTGCTATGTTTACACCTTTTAATCCCTCGGTGAGAGTCACTCTAACGGTTCATATCACATTTGAGATATTGCAGATGTTTCATGCYGCGCAGCAGCAGAGGAGAGCATGTTTATAAATATTTGCTCTTATTAAATGGTGCTTCAGCAAACGTTGTAGCACTGCACATAGCCTGACTTCTGGGATCCTTCTCAAAAGCAGTTCCATGCCGCAAACCATGTTCTCTTTTGTGTACTACAGGTCTTTTAAGATACATCCAGAACTCAGCAAAGTGAAGAGATTTCCAAAAAAGGATGCCAATATATGAAAGAGGAGAGAAAGTGAGGAGAATTAAACACAAGTGCTTGAGGTCAAGGGTCACATTTGCAGACTTAGGCCACTCAATATTATAACTTGACTATAGATTTTATTTTTAAGATTTGATGAATTTGTTTCAGGAAAGAATTGTTTTTCATTGTATTAGGATGGTCTGAGGATTACTTACAAGTTTCTCTAAGACCAGAGAGGCAATCAAAGAAGCCACAGCAGTGTTTAGTGGATGAATTTCTAAACATCTCTTGTGATTGTAGCTTCACTCAACAATTTCTTTTTGCTAGGCAAGATATAGTTTTTGTTGATGCAGGAAATTCCCTACTCTCTTGTCAAAGAAAGCTGTACATGYTATTTTCCCCTGTAATAGCAGGACGAACAACCACAAGAAACAGAAAATAATTACATGGAAAATGCACCTTTTTTCTAGTATTCATTTTTCTAGATTGTGGTCGGAAATTAAATTTGTAATTGTATCATTACTGCAAAACTTTCATTTGGGAAACTTTGTACTGGTGAGCTACTAAAACAACAGCTTTGGAGCTGCTGCAAATGGAAAAAAGAGGTCTGATCTATTGTCTTATGACTACTCAGCTTCTTCTGTGATTCTGTGGCTCTGTGTGACTAAGGTCAAAATTTTAAAAGAAATCATCTCAGTGCAGTGCTTGTACTTATGTTCCAGGCTCAGTCATCAGCATCTGAATGTGCTAAGGCCACTGTCTCCTTATAAAAGATGGAAATTCTTCATGGGCTACAGCTAGGCCTGAGAAAATATATCAAAGGTGAAGCCTTTACGATTTTTCCYTTTCTAGTTTCTCTGGAAAATGTCTGACAGGAAGATCAATAGCCTCTAGSTTCTCGTTTTCAGGAGGAGAAATGATCTCTGATGTGTCTTGCTTGTCACAAGTAGACTAAAAGAGTCTGAAGCTTTGAAAAATCTCTCAGCTCTATGGCCTTTTACAGGTTGYAAGCATTTGTTTCTTCCAGTTCATTGTCAAAATGTTTCTCATGATGCTCAATTCTTTTCTAAGCTAGGCTGTGTAGATGAGAGTTCTAAATGGAGCTGCTCTAAATGAAAGRTCTGTCAGTCTCTGAAGTTCCCATCCTCACCATCTCTTTGCTGGCTCAGATCTGGTGGCAGAGAATTGCTCTGCATTGGCTTCTACAGCCTAATGACACATCGGCTCTTCCCTTCTGACTCTGTCTTACCACCTTGTGCACAACGGCTGGAGGCTTAGTCATGAATCATTTACCATCAGTCCTGGCTAACCAGAGGTCCCAGATGACTGGAGGTTAGTCAGATGGATGCTCACCTCCAAGAAGGGTTGGAAGGAGGATCTGGGCAACTATGGACCTTTCAGCCTGACCTCAGTGCTGGGGAAGGTCATGGAGCAGATCATCCTGAGTGCCATCCTGTGTCACATGTGCAACAACCAGGGGATCAGGCTCAGCCAGCATGGGTTTGTGAAAGGCAGGTTCTGCTTGACAAACCTGATCTCCTTCTGTGACAGGGCGATTCAGTGGATGAGGGGAAGGCTGTGGGTGTAGAGTGGCCAGCAGGACCAGAGCAGTGATGGTCTCCCTGTACTTGGTGCTGGTGAGGCTGCACCTCAAATCCTGTGTCCAGTTTTGGGCCCCTCCCTACAGGAAAGACATTGAGGTGATGGAGTGAGTCCAGGGAAGGGCAACAAAACTGGAGCACARGTCTAACAAGGAAAGCCGAGGGAGCTGGGGTTATTTACYTGTGAGAAAAGGAGGCTCAGGAGAGACCTTATTACTACCTGAAAGTATGTTGTAGTAAGGTGGGGGTCAGTCTCTTCTACCAAATAACAAGAGRTATAACAGGAGGAAATGGCCTTAARCTGCTAGGGGAGGTTTAGATGGGATATTAAGAAAAATTTCTTCACCAAAAGTGTTGTGAAGCAGTGYAACAGGCTTCCCAAGGAAGTGGTGCAGTCACCATCCCTAGAGGCATTTAAAAGACGTGTAGATGTGGTGACAGTTCTGGGCTAGTGGCTGGATTTGATGCTCTGAGAGATCTTTTCCAACTTAAACTGCTCTATGGTTCTATGAATCCTGCTCTGGCCTCAGACCCAGATCTCTCTCTGTTATGGACAGGAACCACCAGCAGACCCTTGCCCTCCAGAGGGCAGAGGTGAGGTGTCCTGTACACAGTTAAATCCCCAGCAGAACTGAAAGCATCATATTAAGGCACTCCACAGATCAAAAATCGTGGGTTTGGCTTCAGCTGATGTAGTTAGYGGCTTGGACTGGGTGGTCCCCAAGCCCTTTCTGAGCCTTCAGTGGAATTTGACAAATGTCTAATAAAGTTATATTTGCTTCTAAAGTGTTATTAAAATGCACTGGTAAATAAATCTGTACCTCTCTAGAGCTTTTCTATTTATATGTGTATTTTAGGAAATATATTTATACCCTTCTCTCTATATATGTTTATTTCAATTACTAAAATACTCACTGTGATCATAACTGATAGCTATTTCATTRCCGTTCCAGATAATATAATGAAATATACCAGTGGTTCAGTGGTTTGTCTATATTGTATGGGGGTGACATCAGTGGTTTTGAATAAGTCTCCTGCAGTTACCATAGAAACAGGATTTCCTCAAGTAGCACAGCAGAGTGGCGTGATGTTGAGTGGGGAGTTCTAACATTTAATTTTTAAATTAAACTGTACAGATAACCAGTAGGGAATGGCACAACCTCCAATTTAAAATTAAAATGATGATGAGCTCTGTTTTTCTGCTTTGAATGTCACCTCAGTAATACGTGACCTAGAAGTTAGCAAGATGTTATGGCTTTTCAGTCTGCAAAGATGCAGGCTGACAAATATTTTTCATGCTTGCAAAGGAACCTATAGATAGATACCTGTGAAAAAGAGACCAGCTTCCCACACAGCAGTGCACTAGCATTGCACATTTTGATATGGGCTTATTTCCATAAAAAAGAATRTTTTATGTGTTAGTAACCAAAATATTTTCAATTAACAATAAAATATTGCCTGTAGATCAATATGAAGTATTTCTAGAACCGGATGTCAAGGCATATTTCATATGAATGACAATGACTTTCAGGGCAAATGGGAGCTGCTTAGTGGATCACCATGGTAACTGTGGTGATAGTATATGCTTGACTACAGTATTAGTTTTCTACAATCTGATCTATGGCCTGCTTTGAAAAATCATTGCATAATCATTTGTTCTTTTAATGAGAAAATAAAACCGATTGGTTTTGCAACCTTCTTCTCCAGCACAGCACCGGGGTTTTGCACTGTGTCAGAGAAATTACTAAAAACCAGGGTTCTTCATCTGCATTCAAAATCTCAAGGAATTGAAAAGCAAACATCACAGTGGAGTTTTTCTTTCTCCACAGTTCTTCTAGCAAGTCTCTGCTCCTTTRATCACATTAATATCAGATGTGATTAGCATGAGGACCAATCTGGAGAGAATTACAGCATATATAACTCTTTTTTTTTCTTCCTTTTTTTTTCCTTTCCCCAGATCTGTCCTTTTTTCCCCTGTAATGAGAGCTCTTGACCATTGAACTCAGGACTTGATTCTCAAGTTCTTATTCTGTCCAGTAGCTGTAGTAGGCATTGTCCATGCTTKTTTACTTCTGGGACTTTAATACATCCTCAAAATGAAGTCTGTAAAGGGGACAGCACACAATTTGCTGTCCCAGAAGAAATGAAGGTGTTGAGTTATGACCAAATGATGTTTTGAGGTTCTTCCTCTATGACAAAAATAGTAGAAAAAAAATGGTTTCTCAGRTATAGACTCACATTTGAATGCAAAATCACCTGTAAACCACCAAAAACTGTCAGGGTATYGATAGCCATGAAATGAAAATTCAGTCCTTCTGAAACAGTTCAGTGTTTATAGAAAACACAGTGGGTGGAAGACTGACTGTATGTTAAATAGGAAAGTCTAAGCTGCAAACACTGCGTTAGGTGGATACTGTCTTTCACTCAGCTGCTCTGCTCAAGAAGAACTTGCTGGTTTGGAGATTAATCCAACCATGAGGAGGCACCCTTTAATTAAAAAGTTTCATGAACCATATTGTTTTTTTCAGTGAACCTTTCTGTGGTGAGGAAAAAACATTTCCTCCAAGACCCCCTATCTGATTTTTACATAATTGCATATCCCCCTTTAAAAGCATATGCTTGCAATCAATCATTCCTCTCATTGGAAATCCCTAAGGAAATAGCTAGTTGCTGTCACTTACGAGCAACTTGGCTTTACAATATATCACACGACTTAAGCTCCCACACAATGCAGGTTCCTGCCCCGGGGAAGTAAATAACCCTGACAGGCTGTGGGRGTGGGGGTGGCCAGGGAGCAGCTCTGTGGATGTACTGGTGCCCCGGAGCATCAYGAGCCACACAGGAACCAGCAGACATGAGACAGCAGGATGCTCCTTGTATCCATCCACAGAGGGGTGGGATTATCCCTATCTATGCTCAAGAGACCATGGAGAAATACAGTGTCCGGGTTTGGGCCCCTTGCAATATAAGATGTGGGCAAACTGGTGAGCATTCACCAAGGGCCCCAAGCCAGATGGGACTGGCAGCAGAGGGAAACCTAACCATAGGCAATGGAGATAAGAAAATTTCCTTATCTCCATTGCCTATAGTTCTTAGTTCTCTGAGGGTGAAGCACATGCCAGGAATCAAAGGACCTAGTCTGGAGCTCAAGGGTCCCTTTCAGTTTGTCCTACTTTTGCATGAGAATCCTGTTCTTGCATTTCTTCCCATGTGGWTCTTAGCTACGAGAGTATTTTAAACAGCTATAAGAATAGTTGTAATTTTGGTGAATGTAAGAAAAACAACTTTATAAAAGATTCCACATCTTTCTCAGGTGTTTTCACAGGCCTAAGTTACATAAAGTTGTTCCTTTAAGGAACGAAGCTTATTTCACCCTGTTACATGGAAAAGGAAAGTAGGTAAAATTCAGGTTTCCACAATAAATAAAAATATAGGCCACAAACTGAAGTTTCCTCCTTTTAGTTCTTCAAGAGCATTTCTCTTGAATCAGAATTTTATTTCACTGCCATACTATTTTTCCTAGAGGGATAACAGTACCTACCATGCTCTTTAGTAGTAGTTATTGAAAGAAATTGTACTAGTGTAGCCAGAATACTGTTCCAGCAGTCTTTGCTTTTTAAAACCTTCTCTAAAATACCTCTCTTGCATTGTACTGAGGGCTGCAAATCCCATTCAGAGAGGACAGGTGGCAGCTGTCATTAGAAATTGGGATCAGGTGAAGTCAGTGCAAGCTTCTTATTCACACTGTTATGTTCCTGTTCCTATCTTGCATATCCCAGGACAACTTTCAACTGGGCTGTCTGCTGACTTCACTTAATTCACGAATTACACCTGACACAGCTCCCATTTACCTCCACAAAGATCTTTCTGCTCTTTTTTTTTTTTTTGAGCAATTTTTACAGCTTCCCATGTAGCCAGGGAGGAAAAATATATATGGTGAATTCAGTCCAGGGAAAACACTCCCTAGTGTAAGTTTTAGTACAGGCCTTTTACAACTGAGCGTGCTAATCCAGTTGAGACCTCATAGTGAGCTTGTCATCAATAGTGATTCAGAGAGAAGAAAGACACAGTGAGGGTAAGGCAGATGTGTGTGTCTTGTAGAGGTCAGCAAGGCCCAGGGTGGATCAGCAGGGGTGGAGGGGAAAAGATGCCCTGGCAAACAGGGAGGATGTGTTTTGTGCAAGGGCATTTCTGCCTGTCCCCTTTGAAGGCCATTAAAAGATCTCCAGTAGCCTCTGGAGCAGCACACCCAGTATATAAAAGAGGGTAAGAAGGACAAAGGAGTGAGTGACTATCTGAACTACTGACCCTTTGACCATTGTACATGTTTTGAGGCATTTCAAGAATTTCTTTGACTGATAATGAATGGAGTTATGAACAGTGTGCTGGCCAAAGTGGCTGAACTTCCTACACTGTGAGTTGTAGGAAATGTAGTAAGTCATAAATAGAAATGTTGCAAGACTTCTGAGAAAATTTAAGGAAAATTGAGTTCTAAAAAGAATTAGCTCTGCAATTTTTGATGGTCTAATATGTTTTAACAATATTCTTGGCAGACTGAAATATCTAATTATCTTTGGAGCTCCTAGAAATATTAATTGTGCCTTCTGATTGTCTGAAATAATTCAATTATATCAATTATATAAAAAATCCAAAGAATGCTAATGCAAATCTCAATTCTTGGGCAAGCAACAAAGAAACTACTCTTATTGATGTGTCAATAATCCGCGTTTTGTGCTGCTGCAGTTTAAAATGTCAAATGTGTATGAATGACTCCATTTATATTGTAGAGCTTATCTATTTTAATCCTTGCAAACAAGTTTAAAACAAGTTTTTGATCATTTTAAATAGTTCTCCATTTCATCATTTCTCTGTGCCATTCAATTGCCCTTTCTTTAACCAAAAAATTTAGAGCTGTATTTGGTCACTTCCAGTGTTCACATGATTCTCTCATACTAATTTCTTTGCTGTAGATAAAGGCAGAGATGACTGTAATTTCCATTCCATGGGCAAAACTTTTCATGTGGCAAATTTGTAAAGGACTAAATTTCTCTTTGAAGGAATATTATTCATATATTTTTCAGTCATTACCATTAAACCATGGGTTTTTAATGTTTGAGACAGAAAAAATAAATACCGTTTTTTGGTAAAATAAAAGCCTTTTTTTGGCTTGACCTATTAAAAAATGTTTCAAGTCTCATAAATACTACTGCAGTAGAATTATTTTAATTATTTATATCATGCATTATCATGTCGTACCTTATAACTTCTTTGCTTTACTGTATTTTAAGAGATTAAAATATCTTCTGGCACTGAAAGCTCCTGTAATATGTGTATCATCCAGGCTAAAGTCTTTGCATCTCATGTCTGAAGACATTTGCCTCCTCATTTTCCTTCCTATAGATAATATATTTAGGGTTCATGTGACTTATTTTGTGTCAGGAGACAACTCTTTTACAAGTTCCTTATGCAAAGATTGAATTTTAATAAACTGTACCTACGATTGCAGAAGAACTTTGATTGCAAGTGTCCTTCTTCAGACAACTATGGCTAGTATGGAAAAAAACATGATTCAGGAATACTCAGATATGAAATGTCTTTTTAATTTCTGACAAAAAGTGTCCTAGGAAATGGCCCATCCAATAGGAAGCTCTTACAGTTGATACTGATGGCTTAGGTACTTTTTGAAAATATTGTACTAGGAAAATTTTAAGTTAAGATTTAAGATTGTTCAGTAAGGAAGAAMACCAAGAAAATGAGTCATTTAGACAATCAGATCAGATTAAATTCAAAATATGTATTTTTTTATGATGGACTTTTGACAGCTGAAGCCTCAAACCAATAAAAATATATTTAGTGGAAAATTTCAGAAGGGGGGAATGACTGCGTGGTGGCTGGCTCCTAAATTGAAGAGGAGGTGAAAGTCAATAAGCAAATGAATATAAATAATTCAATCTGCGATTCTTTTTTAATTTGTGAAAAGAATACAGCTTTGGGATTGCTTTCAACACACATTGGTGGTTGTGATTTTTTTGTTTGTTTGGGTTTCTTTTTGGGTTTTTTTTGGTTTTTTTTTTTTTTGCAGAGTCAGAACCAGACTGCCCAACCAATCTCTTAAAAAAATTCCAGACATGTATTTTTCTCTCAACTCCTGAGCAAATCTCTGGGGACATGTTTTTCACATCAAACCCTGTATGAAATTCTGCATACAAGATGCGATGGAGTATGACAGATGTCCATGTGGACAATGCTGATGAAATGTGATTTTGTCATGAGCAGTAAAAACCTGGACATCAACTGCAGTGCCAGAATAGATGCTGGTGTGCAGTAGATAATGCAAACAGATAAGCAGCTGAAATGCAATATGGTAACAAAGAAGGGCAGCAAAACTTCGGTTTATGTAGGCAGAGGGATCTTATAATGGATTCGGGAACACTAAGTCTTCCTGGGCAGAATATTTTTTCAGTCTGATCATTGAATATCTAGTCTAAACTGATAATCAATTCCTTATCTCTCTTCCAAAGAGAGAATATATGCTTTATGATGGACTCAATCCTCCAATCTCAGATACCTATCTGTATGAAATAGCTTATTGAAATATCAGTATTTCAAAACTAGTGAAGACCAGAAAATTAGCATACTTCATACTATTATCTGTCTAAAACTCTAAAATTAAAAATTAAATCGATTCGTGCCTTTTTGCATCTCCAACATCAGGCCTAAAATAGTTTGCTTTGCACTGTGACTCTGACTTCACATCCACATTTTGGAGAAGTCACTTTGTTTATGTGTATAGACATGGATATAAGCACTCATGTTTGGGTATTTAGCATCTGAAAGTGTGATAATTTGTTATCTGTGCTCCTTTTTAAACTAGCTAAACAAGGACTGTGATTATGATCATGAATACGTGGATATCCCTTGCTTCTTCAGTGAATCTATTTTCCACAAAGAGCTGTCAAGGTGGCCACTGGAGAATTTTGGTTGAAGACAGTCTTTTATTTACAGTATTGTTCTGCTGCTATTGAGTTTTCTCACAAACATTTTTTCCCAGACATTGTTTTTCATGTAATTTTAGAGAAATTGAATACCAAGGCAGGGATCCTGGATAACACAGAAATTAATCCTGGTCTTTTATTCTGAAGGACATTTCAGATATTTTTTTTCAACTTCCTTATTTTTTCTTTAAAGCATGTGAAGTTTTCCAATTTCTATTCTCTATTGTGTATCAATGGCTGACTAATAAATAGAATTATTTCTTTACATATATTAAATAATAATACTTTTTTTAAAAGTCCTCCAAGTACATTTCTGAGCATTAGAAAAATGTCTTTACTATTCCCAGACTAATGTGAGGCTAGTAGTTATGATTTTAAGCTTAGATATCATGTCAATGAACGCCTAAGTAGGTGTTGGGAGTGTGTTGAACGAGCAAAGTGGAGGTAAGCTGTGGGTGGAGTCTGTCAACAATCAGCCTTAGATGTCATCTTAATTATGTGTAATAGCTCAGTGAAAAATGGCACCAGTACTAAAATGAGAAGAGCCCATAATAAGCAGAAAAAAATACATCACTTAATATTCCAATTTGTAATAAGAACAATAATTTGTTCTTGTCAGAAAGATGCATCCTCCTGTCATCCAAATTTATGCTAAAAGCTCTACTATCACTTTAAAATGTGCATGGTGGATCCCCACATATTTAATCAGAAATACTCAAATCCAGTGACAGTGTAGATCACTTGTTCGTCACTGAACTGGTACTCAAGGCTCTTCGCTACCTCCAGCCTTCCAGCTACTCAGATGAGCTGGAAACAATACCAGCGAAAGGAATGATGATAATGATTCAACAGAGTGCATAGATAGGACTGTAGCAATGAACTGCAGCTGACCTGTGGCTAAATGCAACTGTTGTACCCAATTTTCTCATGTCAGAAGAAAAAATTGCTAACTGATTGATTACTAACTAGCTAAAAATGACTGACTGATTGAAAACATAGCCTGGTATCAGGACTGAATTTTTGCACTGACACAAAAGGGCTGTGGCTGGAGCTATAACTGCAGGAACCAATGGGACAAAGTAATGCAGTCAATACAGATATATTTCAGCATTATTTTTTCAGCTGGCCTGGTAAGTCTTCCAATTTTGCATATGTGGCAGCTTGACCAGATGTAACCAYGCTACTGTACACAATTATGCCTCTGTTATTTTCAAAATTACATTGCGTTATCATTACATCATTTCTTCTGTAAATCCAATGTAGATATGCCTACAGATTGTTTATGACCCGTGTCATTGTATAGATTTTATGTGACAAAACACAGCCTGGACCTACATAGTTTTCTGCAGAATAATTACCAGTTGGCATACCAGAACGAATGGTGGGAGGCCATCAAACAACTCATCCAAGACTTCCACCCATCTGTCCACTTGCTGTTTGTGGAACATGTAGTTTTTATATTTAATGATGAAACAGTTTACTGTATCCCGCATTTTCAGTTTTCCCAATCAATGCTTGCATGCAGCACTTAATGTTCGTTTAATGTTAATTTCCCAATGTGTAACTTTGTGTCTAAATTCAACTGGTTAAAATAAAAAATAAGAAACACAATGTAAAATATTTATTTGCTACTTCATTTTCTCCTAAYTCTCATCTGCACTGTCCTTCCCTAAAAGCATCTGTGTTTTATATATMTATATAGAGGTGTTTTTTTCACTAGGGAAAAGTTTGGGTTGAGTATTTTTAAGAGAATCTTGTTTTGTCTGCATTGATAATAATGTAGCTAAAGAAAAATAAGTTTAATGTTACTTTCAGGTACATATTTTTTAATTAGTAACAGGTGACTTAAGAATTAACCACTGAGAAAGAAAAATGTATTTAACTTGTTAGACTTGTGGTAACTGGATGTATTAAAATAGAGCAACATGTRTCAGCGTATCTTTCTCAGTATATTTGGCATTAAATATTTTACGATCTGCACTTGTATCTTCTCTCCTGCAAATACAGGATGCACAAACCCAGTGGATGCTGCAAATGTTACGAGTTACTTTGAAGTCAAAGTTTTGCTTTTTCTTTTTTTGTTTGTTTGCTTGTTTGTTTTGTTTTGTTAACTTCAGCGAATTAATACTCCTGTGCCTTGGAGATGGCTCTCTGATGTAAAGGGTATCACCAAAATACCTGACAGTTCCCTCTGAGCCCATTTGTGTCTGAAGCAGGCATGAGACCTCTCCACTAAGCTCACTTCCTCATAAAATCTGTTTAACAGCAGTATATGTAGGACACTCTCTGCTCCAAAAGTCAAGCTGCACCAGGCAGAGATCTCCCCACCTGCCCCGTGGGAGGCTTCACCTCCAGACACCAGCTCCAAGTGCCCAGTCTGCCACTGCACCTGATCCTTACTGTGGGGTGTCATCTTTTTTTCTTCTTTTTCGTATCTTCCTTGTGCTCAAGGGAAACTGGAATGTTTCTGGTTCCTCTTTTTTCTCTGTTTCCTTGCAGTGTCTGATCCCATATTTTCAAGATGCTGAACTGAGATGTTAGACTCGTGAAAAATTAAGCTGGGTGAGGCCATGATAGATCATCCATTCCATTCCCTAYTTCAAGGTAAGATCAGCTAATGAAAGTCTTTCCTTATAGATGTCTCTCCAACTTGTTTTAAAAAATGTCAATCTATGTGAGTATTTGCCTAATTTTAGAAAGTGAGCTTTTTTTTTCTTTCCAAAAGTAAAACTTTAAATGGGTATGTACAATAGGTTATTCTTTCCCTGGTGGACACAGGAAATGGTTTCTTCCCTTCTGATTTGTACCYTGCTTTGTAATCTTTGATACCAGTTGTCTCTCAGTCATCTTAGGAAAAATCCTTCTCTTTTCAGCTGTGTATCATAGTATACTTTCTAGACTTTGGACCTTTCCTTTTCTCCATGGAGTCTCTTCCGTTCACTTATGCCTTCCTTGAAGCGTGGTGCTCCAAACTTCCTAGTTCTGCATAGATTGGGACAAACTTTATATTTCTGATTAACTGTGATTCCTAGACTTTAATGTACTAATTGCTGTTTGGTCAGCTTTTACTCATTTTGTGTTTGCAGTTGATTAAATTTGTTTTTACTGAATTATTTTTGCTTATATCCATGCAGAAGAAAATCTTTAGTAGATTAGGCCCCAGAAACAGGAGCTGGCTGAGAATCTTACTCAAAATTCAAAAGGTTTATTGCAACRATCTGGATTTCTCCATCACCAGCTCTTCCCAGAAAGCCATTACTTTGTGTCTGCATCTGCATGGCAACTTGCTGGCTTACGAAAGCCTGGCTAAACTTAAGCTAAAGGTGAGAGATCAGCAGCTCATACACAGTGGCACCAACCAGCCAGCTGTGATATGAAATACCTCCAAGCAAACTGTATGAGGGCATCATCTTTATCTGCAGAACCGTGCTGCATTGAAGGTAATCAGGGGCTCTGAAGCAAAATGCTTGTCACATCTGTCTCATTGTTTCTGAGGTCACAGGAGTCAAGTATTAGTCCTTTTCTTTTTTTTCTGCACGTACTTACTATAGACTGTGGTGAATTTACACCTTTCCTGGAATGAGAAAACATATTTGYGTGCACACACGTGATTGCACACTCAAGAGAGCAGCACTGTTATTAGGCAGCATTCCTATGTGGTCTACATAGGATAAAGATGGATTTGACATCATGCAGGCCTGTAAAATTGGCATGAAATGCGTAAAATATGGATGCTTTATTTCTAGTGATCTCAGTAATTGTAAGCTAAAGGGAGACTATGAAAAGTGCAAAAAATCCCCCAAAGTTTTTTGCTGGGTGGGAAAATAGGGTTACTTGGTGAAGCTTTCTGCTACAGTAAGTAGGAAAGAATTTTCACAGATAATTCTTTGGCTGAGATTTCCTGGCTGACTTACAAATAGAAGGTGACATATGCAGCTAAGATTTGCCTGTTAGTCTTAATATGAAAGTAGAGCTCCTCCCGAATTCCACATGGCACTGCTGCAAGCCTCTGGGAATTATGTGTAGCTCTACTATTTTGAGGAATCATTTTGTCCTGGTAGATGCATATTGGCTGTGCACTTCAATTTTTCTTTACATCTGACCCATTTTTGGAGACACTGTAATATTCAGTGAAATCCGAATCAAATACTTAATTTGAGCTTTATATTGAAATTTATAACAGAGACAAGTAACTCATGACTCAGGCATTCTTGATCAAATAAATCAGTGAAACAAAAAGTGGCTTGTCTCGTTCTGTGAGCAAGCTCTTCTGGAGTTTAAAGGTTCTTTGTCTTATCTGACACTTCAACAAGGCGAATCATTTAGTGAATTAAAGAACGCATGCATTTCCCTTGCAGATTACTTTTAAGTAATGAAGTTAGTGTTTGGGCAAAACAATCAGCTTTACTTAATGGTGCTTTGAAACGAAGTCTCTAAGAAGAAGCTGAGCGATTTCTGCATGACTGCATTCCATGTCATCATCTGGTATGAAAAATGCATTATACTCTCACTTCCTTCCTCTTTAAGCAAACTCAATTTCCAACACCTGTGATTTGAATAAACTGTACACAGACTCCTATAAAGGAATTCAACTGTAAAAAGGTTATGGATTTTTAGAACTGCATTTTGAAGTCTGATATACTCACATTATACAAAGGGAGCATGTGAGGCCAGCAAACTGTAGGAAAGAAGTCTCTCTGTTCATGTAAGACAAGTAACATAGTGAGTAGAAATGCTGCCTTGTGAGGCAAGGCAATGAACCAGAGAGGCAAAGAAAGTGGTCCTAGGCAGGGCTAGCATCTTTCCCCAGCTGGAAGGAAGTCTGTTTGGGGTATGTGGTGACAGCTTTGCTATTGTTCTTATCCCAGGCTGGCAGTAGCTAAGCAGTTGTCTACTCCTAGAGAGGGACCTGTGGGTGACTCCTTTCAGGCACAAAGACAAAGCACTTGAAGTGCTTGCTTGGTTTGACCTTGAGCTGCCTGGTGTCTGGGTACTCTGTCACTCTCATACTAACTCACTTTTGCTCTCTTGTTTTTCTTGTCTCAGGAAAACTTTCCCTAATATATTTTTGAGTGTGCACTAAACCACATATCATTAGGCTAACTTTTACCGAGCTATCAGTATGGTACCTTTCATGATTGGGGTTATTAATCTTTTCAAGATTGGATATTTTAGGTATCAGAGTGCCACAGTTTTGTGGAATGCTTAGTATGCTGGTCTTTTTCATCATTGTATTGTGTCTGGCCATCTGATCACCTCTAAGTTCACTTTTTTGTTATTCTTTTCAATTTGGACAGTAATTCGTGGTAATGTTATGCATGGGTCTTGGAGTGTTTTGAAAACTTGAAACCATTGTCTTCCATAAGTGAGGGAAGAATTGTTGGCTTGGTGTTACAGAACAATAATCTAAGCCTTTAATTATCAACTGATTAAAATTAACATGCCCTTAGCATCAATAAAAGTGCTGATTGAATTTTGTAAAAAACCCAGTAATCTGAATTGTGCCTAGGTTATGGGGAGACTGTGAAAGTGGTTTTAGTGATTTTAACAACCATACTGGCATGTCTCAGTTATCATTAAAGAGTTTTTCTGATTTCCAGCCTTCTTCATTTTTCACACGAATATTTTAAACAAGAATCTATACAGTGTGCACAGAAATATTACTCTGTAGAACAGATTGTTTAAATCAATTAAATGAATTAATAAAATTAAACGTATCATTTCAAGATATGTTTTTTGCATTTTTGGTGCTTTCAGCTTCCATAAATAATCATAATAGCAGTACCTGGTTCAGGAATATAAATAARTTAATTCCAGAATATATGCTACCCATACTATTGTAATTCCCACTATGAAAATTTGATTTCTTAAATCTCAGACTTGATTGTTTGGCATTTTTCTTTATTTAAGTAGGTTTTTTTTTTAATCTCATTGCTTGCATTCTGAAATTTTGAGATATTTTACATAGTTAACTTACCCACTGCACTTTAGGAAGAATGGCACATCTTTCTGATCTCCTTGTTTACCTGCCAGCAATTATTCCTGCACACTCTGTGATTCCTTTGCTGCATTGGTCCAGTCAAGTCTCAGAAACCAAATGTCTTGTGACCTCAGGATCTTTTCATGCTCAAAACAGGCAATATATCCAAAATAATAGCAGCAGGATTGTATTCCCTTCAAATTTGAGTAGATGCTGCTTGTTTCAAGATAAGAATACCTGTGTGAAAAGGAGCAGCTCTCTTCTGTTCATGGGCGAATCTTGTGGTAGGAACTCATGCTAGAATCAAGTGTTTATACACTGTTGCTTTGGAGAGATGCAGTGTTTTAAAATGAAGAGGAAGGAGAATTCTGGCAACAATAAATCAGTCAGTCTCACTTTGATGGCCAGCAGGACACCAGAACAAACCGTAATAGATGTATTTATAACTACTTAGCAGATAATGGGGCAATAAATAAATAAATAAATGAGAAATTCAACTAACTGGCCAATCAACCAGCAAGATCTGATTTGGCAAGCATTTTGCAAGACAGGATCATGATTAAAAATGATCTTGACAAATGGGAGGAATAATCAGAAATCAACAGTGGGTCAGAGAACAAATAGCAGTTAGTAGTACAAGGCTGATGAAGAAAAGCAAAACTTGTTTTGTCAAGTTTTGTTAAAAATCTGTTAAAAAAGGTGAGGAAATTTATTAGTCAAGATGGTGCTTGGAAAGCCTCGCTTGGGTACTACTTCTTGGAATTGCTACCACTGCAGTTGGAAAGGATCTATAGACTACTGGTGGGAATAAGAGCTTTGAGAAACAATTTTCAAGGAATAATTGAAGGAATTAGATTTTTTTAATATCTAGGAAATAGAAGACTAAATAAAAAGTGGGAGATGTGGCAACAGTTTTATACTGTGTCGAAAGTCATAATGAATAGGGTACTAGATATATCTCTTCTGTCRATAGAACAAAAGGATGTAGCTGTCCACCAGAAAGAGATAGCTAAGGTTACACCTGTAGGAGTCATAAAACTTCTTCAGAAGGTTATGGAGTTTCCTTCCTGGRCAAACATCTGTCAGGGATACTTAAGGTTTATTTCATCGTGTCAGAATGTGCTGGGATTTGCTCCTGCAAGTCTGGCACCTCTTTGTTCTGTATGTTGCTGAAAAAGTTGTCAGTTGCATGCGGAGAAGAGTACCAGCACTGTAATTACATCAGGCCTTGTAGCTAGTGGGGGTGACTCTGAGAACTGGMTGAACATCTGGTTTATTTCTATGAAGAAAGAGCAGGCTCAGAATTTACCTTTATTTTTGTGTGTGAAATACCATATGCAGTTTTAAAAGGATGTTCATTCATTCTGTTTTTACCTTATCATGTGTGATTACCAGATTCTCTTTTCTTAGTTCTTCTTCCTTTCCAAGTTTCTCTGAATTACTCTAATTAAATGGAATAAAGATAGATTTAGGCTGAAAGCTCCTGAACAGAAGGAAAAGGTAGTCTTATCCATCAGATAAAAAGACTGTGAACAGTATTGTTAAGTTGAAGTAAGTCTTCATTTTTTTATCTGCCCAGGAAAAGCAAATGCAGATTGTCTTTTCAGAAGCAGATACTTCCCTGGTGAGAGGGGAGATCACATCTTGTATATTCAATTCTGGTTCACAAAAGATTTTGRCTATTTATCTTTAGCTGCCATTTTCAAAATCAGAGTTCTAACTCAACATGACAGATGAACAAATGCTTCCATGTTTTTATCTGAGATTTCCTCACAGAAGTCTGTGCGTACTTTCAATGTGTGTTGCATGAGGATATGCACACTCATTCTATGTATGATATGTTCTGAGTCTGTTGGATTTTCTGCCCTGACCAGAGCTACAGGTGCAGCAAATCCTGCACATCTGCAACTATAGGARCTAATTAGGTAAGCACTATGTGGTGGACTGAAAAACTTAACCTAAGTTAACCTAATTTAACCTAACCTGAGACGTATAACATTTGTTTCTTGAGGCAGAGCATTAGCACTTTCCATAAGTGATTGAATTTATTTAATAAGTCACAGACACTTTTTTTGACATACACCATGTACTGATATCAGAGACAGAGGCAATGGGTATACAGACAGATATCCTATATATTAGCATGTCTTATTACTGTTTTTTATGTAGTCATAGTTTTGCCTTCTTAGGCCACTGTAAATCCAGGCCTGTAGGTTATTTACGAGTCAAAGTTGGAACTAATTCTCTACTAAGAGTAACAGCAAAAGAGATGAGCAAGCATAATTTGAAATTGGTGTTCAAAGTGTGCCGACAGCCTGAGTGAGCTCACAGCTCYACGATAGACCTGCTGCCTGGGAGAACATTTAAGTTCTGAAACAAAAACCAGAAAAGGCTTGGTCTTCAAACGTATGTCTGGTAGAAACACACCAAACAACACCCAGTGACGTTCTTTGCACAAAATACCTCAAGTGTGTAAATTAATACACATGGAAGCGAGCAAGAATGTTTTCCCCTGCAGCTCTCCATAGTCAATATACATGAGCTGCACTACTGAGTGGTATTCTGCTGTGATATGGTAAGAKTATGTTCAGAAGCCTTTGCTTGTGAACAGACATAGATGGATATTTCTGCCAGCTATAATTAGCAGTTTCCAGCATCCACTGTACTAACTTGTGATCTCCAACTATTTGAAAATATGTACATATCGTTGGCAAAACTCTTTCAACTTCCCCGCAACTTTGAGATGTTTCTTAGTCAGTTTCAAATAGAAAATACCAAAAGAGACTTTGTTGTCATTAATTAATGTAAATAGGTACACATCTCTCCAGGATGAGAAGAGTTTCCCTTGTTTATTCGTCAAGTTAAAAACAATGGCTTGTGAGTTTGAGCAAAGAATAAGGGTTTTAAAAATAATGAGATAGATGTCCCAGATTGCTGAAGTGTGAGAATTTTTTTGCATTAAAAAACCCTTGTCATTTCTTCAAACACACATGATAGAACGCACAGACAGTGCTTTAAATTCTTTTCCTTAGCATTCTCAAATGTTCATGAAAGAATTTAATCAAGTAATTTAACAGTGCATAGCTTTCAAATGATGATTTTTGTATAAGACAGAATTAAATTAAGCTTTCCAGGTTTCATGCTGCAGAGTAGACTCCGTATTTCCAAACAGGAAGGCATGAAGATCCAACTGAAGAATAGACTGAAATGCATTAAAGAGAGAGGACCTAAGCCCCAGCTTTGAATTTTGGATCAGTATGGGCAGGTTGARAGGGACTTCTTCCTGTTTTTTATAAGTGATGAACAAATATTGGCAGTGCAAAATTATCATGTAGTTGCTAACTCTGAGTGTAGGTCATGCCAGCCAGCATCCCTGAACCTCCGTGTGACTCTTTTATGGTAGAAATGTGGTTCTAAGAACATCGGCAAAATAATAGTTAATAAATACATCCTCTGCACTCAGTTGGACTGGACTCTGGTGCACGAGTCTAAGGCAATAATTATGGCCTCTTGATGATTTCTGCCGCTGGCTTGAGATTAAAAACAAGTACTGGGAAGATTCCCATGAATAAATGATGGATAAGAAGAGAAGGAGACCAGTTAATGTGGCAGCTATAATAACATGGCCTGGTAATAGGGTGGCAAGATAAAAAATATGGAGGTGTGTTATTGCAAAACAGGACAGGGGAAAATAGAAATAAAATAAGRGACAATTATCTTAAAAGTTAGAGACAATATTTATTTAAAGGRTCAGTTTAGGGGAAAATGATGTAATGTATTTTTTTCCAAGTCTACATTTGCTCCATTATTTGACATACAGCTGAATTCTGAAAGCTTCCATTTCTTTTTTAAATAGCACCTTTCATACATTTCAATACATCTTYATGTTTGCAATGGAAATTAATACATACTTTGAAGCTTAGCTTTAGTATAGATATCTGTTAACACTGCTTTGCATCTGTCCAAATCTTTTAATATGAAGAAAATGGTTATTTTAATTGCTGCAGTTCATTAAGTTTGAATGAGACTGAATAAACTACATATTTAAAAATATTGTGCAAAATAATGTGAACTTTAAAAATAATATCATGCTCTAATAAGACTAATATGGCACACACAGATGCCTTAGAGAATCACTCTATACAGTAGTTGTATAAAACCAATATATACATATACCTACTTTTTATATTTCTAATTTTCTACACGTATATTTCTATTTTGTTCTCTTGTAGAAAAAATGCTGCAACTGTTAAGGCTGTTTGTGCTTTTATTGAAAATCTACGTTCATGTCAAAAATTTGTTTTAATTTAACCATTGCTGGACCTGTTTTGTTATTACCTTCAGCATGTTCAGGCCAGATTTTCCAAGTACAAGATTGTATCAGAGAAATTCTTAGCTGAATTGTGAAAGAAAGAGAAGTGATATTCGGCYATGGAAGACTTCTTAGAGTTTGGTCTTTATCACCTCTAGCGGGAGACAAACTTCTTGGAGCAGAATTCAACATTTGCAGATTCTGAGGATGAGAAAATGTAGTATCACCCACATGACTGAAAGCTTTTTATAAGTGAAGAAAGATTATGAAGAAATTTGTTATACAGAGAAGGACCTAACTATGGTATTTTTCTTTATTTGGCATATGATACAGGAAATCAATTGGATGTAAATATTTTTTAACATTTTCTATTCATTGTAAATGTTCCCTCCATGGCAGTGGATATTAGAGGACTTCTCAAAGTCCTTCCCACAGATTTCCTCCTTCTTGGTTTAATTCTTCATGCTTCAAACAGTACTTRCAAAGAAAAGACCTGGAGGGATCTCCAGCCACGGCAAGAGCTATGGCAATCAAGTTAAAAGTGAGATATAACAATTAAATTGAAACATCACTTGCACTGGTGACACCCATCACCATCCAGAAAGAAACTTTCCATCCCATTTGGGAGATCTGACTTAACTTCCCACAGGAACATTAGTTATAAGGGGTGCTAAGGAAGTTACAGGTCTCCCTTGAAAGCCCTGCCACATCTTAAGCTSAAATGGAGCCCAGTTTTTTGATTGTGTTTCATGACTTTGGTTGAAGCTTCTGGTCTACTTGAGCCATAGGCAAGCGAGGTTAGATGAAAATTGCCAGAGAGATCTGGGAAGATGTCTAGTTAAAAACTTCCAGGTTTGTTGAATAATCTCACATTTTGCCACATCTTAAAGCCCTATCGTTTCATAAAATCTCACCAACCAGCAAAACCAACCCCCAAACCAATGCATTTTATATAGCAAGATTTATGATAAAGCATTTAAGAAGTTTTCTTTCTTGAATGCTGTTTTTGAGTGCAAAAACAAACCGGGAGTCAGATCATATTTTAATTAGAGAAGCCTCAAACTGGAAGCTACATTTCTGATTTTCATAGCAGGTGTGTAATTTAGAGCAATCTTTGAATAATACAAAAGGAAACTTTTCTCTTTGAGCTTGACAGGTTTTGCTAAATGATTAGTTTTCTTCKGGCTGAATTCTGCTGCCTATTGCTACTTAGCAAAGTTTTTTTACTTGTTTCCATCTTTCTTCATTCATGTGAAAATCTAATGGAAAAATTACATACTCATAACCGAAATATGAATGACAATTTGTTGCATACAAAGTAAAAGAATAAAGTGTAGCTTGCTTAAAATAAAGCAAGACCAGTCACTTTAGAGGAATAGGATGAGGGGAGCAGTAAATACTTCAGGTTTAGAGAAGTTAGAAACTAAATGGTTTATTGTTTTTGTTTCTAACTCATGAAAGGTTTGATGTAGCTGTTAGCATTGGTGAGGGTGTATCTGGGCAGGTGAGGCATCTCATCTTAAATGACATAAATTAAATCTTTCTTGATCACTAACATTATTTGGTAACTCCAAATTAAAAGCTTTATCGCTTATTAAAGTAGTTAATTTCAATTCCAGAAATGATACGTGACAACAGATATGGTCTTTTAGTGTAACTGTTCATTCCTTTGCCTGAATCTAGAACTATTTTGAGACTATTTTTTCTGAATATCAAGGAAAAAGAGATAAATGACCCTCTAAAATATGTATTTAGTCTGAACAAACATGACATTTAAGTCCAAATATACTTTAGGTATTCACAGGCTTAAACGATTTATGTTGGCCTACTTTGTACTTGGGACGGCTCTTAGGACAGGATGGGGTCTTCTCAGATTCATAGTTTTAACTTAGAGGGGGAAGAAAACCTTTTGAGGTTTAATGTAGTGTAGAGCTGTGGAYGTAACGATGGTCTTATAACGAAGAGGTTTTATTCCTTTCAAATTCCTTTCAAATTCCTTTTGTAGGTTTGTAAAGTACAAATCCTTGTCACAGACCTCTCCAGCAGACAGAAAAACAATCTTAAGGATATTCCAAGATGGCTTAAACAGATGAGGATAAAAGTTTATACCAGGTCTTCTTTTACCCAAATCATTAGTGGCATCTCTACATGGTTTAAAAAAAAAGAGTTGTCAAGTCATTTAATGGGGTATTCTCTTGCAACTACCCCTCCTCCAGTAGGTTTTGTGTAAGGGGTTCTAAACCGTTTCACATTTAAAAAAAAAAAAATAAAAGTGAGAATCACTTGCTCTTGTCAGTGGAACTAACTTGAATGAGAATTGTCACAAACAAAAGCATATTTCTACAGAGAGTACCTAATGACAAAAGAAAATATATTTCTGTTAGATGAGATTTTTTGTTTTAATTTCAAGTGTTTTTTTCAGATTGCTTTAATGAAGAATACATTTCTTGGAGGCCTGGGGCACTGCCTAAACCCATTGCTTGCTGAACATTTCCCAYGCCTTTCTGGTTTCTTACTCTGCTGCATATTGCCTTGGAAACCCTGAAGGAGCTTTTATATTGCTATGGAAACAAATCAATATAACTATATTTACGTATTGTTTATAGACSACTAGGTGTAAAAGCCAAAACACATGCCTGCATGGATAGAACATGGTATATAGTTGGGGGGGGTTTATTGTTTTCTTTTTAATTAAGAGAAATATTAGGCGATGCTGAAACAAGTGTCTGTTTTGTTCTGCTGCAGGGGATGAAGAAACCATTCCCACTTTCTGTCATGTGTTATTTTAATTCACRGGTTTTACAGTCAGTCTTTCAAGGATTATGACACTAATCTAAGATTAACACTGACTTTGGTTTTGTAAGTGCTTTAACTGGTATTTTACCAAACCTAAATTATATGCTCCTCTAAATGGCAAGAATGTAGTTATGTTTTCCTATAAACATTGGAGAATTACTGTCTTAATCTGACAGCTAGAAGAGCCTTTCAACCCACATTAAACCACAAACTCATACTGCTGCCTCTTTGCTACCATATTACCTTCCCAGAATTGTTACCAAAATATTTTAAACCGTTGTCTGACTTATGAGATGCTCACAAAACCTCTTCTGAGCTTTTTGAAGACYATATTCAAAGTAGAAAGCTTTAATTTCTGGTTAAACTGTGCAGAATATTTTTTTCTTTTATATTTTACTTTGATCATTTTCTCTGACTGATCTCTCTATAAAGTACTAAGTAAATATCACTGCTTTATTCTTCTCTGTGTCGTCATGCACACCTTTGTATAACTGCAGAATTATGCAGTAAGACCTGGTGTTGACTTATGCCAGATGTGCTCTACAATGAAGTGACATTTTGCTTTTGCACAATAGTTTGGGTTTTTTTTATTAGTGACCAGATAGAATTTTGAATGCTTGTAGAAAAACACATGGACACTCATATCATTCCTGTTTTAGGAACCTAAGTGATGCGGGAATATCAAACTAAAGTAGCAATATATGGCTTTATCATGAATATGTAATTTAGCATATATTTTCATTGGTTTAAAATTTACACCTACTGAAAGGCTGCAAGTGTTTAAAAAGTTTGAATAATCATAGGATTTAGCGCTATGGCTCCGTTTCTGCCCTTGCATCCACACAGATGGATCCTAGATCCTCTGTGAAGATCTGCTGACTTGAAGAAACAAAGTAAGCAGTCAGTGGGGCATGACATAAGTTCCAGGGTCTGTTCACAGGAATTAAATGACATATGCAATACACAACAGTTTTTGCATTTCCTCAAGCTGAAACTCAATTTATATTAGCCTGCTTTAAACAAACTGGTTTAAGAGAGAATATACAAGGCCAAGCCAGAGGTTAGTGCCAGCCTGACCTAAGGCAGGATATTTTCTAATCAAGCACTTTCCCCATATTAATCTGTTTRCATGGAAACTTTCACTTTTTTGCGGCACTCCTTTTTTTATGGCTGTAGAAAAATGTTAATTTGAAAATGTTTTGATGCCCTATAACTTGTTAAACTAAAGCCAAGAGTGGAAGATAAGAAGAATATTGATGGGTATGGACACAAGTATTTTATTACAAGGATTATACTACTTTTTYCTGTAATAGCCAGAAGCTAATACGAGTTGCATCTGGTGGGAATCTGTCAGCTCTCAAAACATTTGAGGAAAGAAGCACATGTTGGCAGAATCGAGATGTMTGGCCATTTCAGGAGTAAATAAAGTAGCAAATGGTGAAGCAGATGGTACTTCCTACCCCTTTGTCTTGACAGAGCCCACAGGAAAGAGATGAGTGCATGTACCAGACACACCTGTAAAGCATACTTGTCCCAGAAAATTCTCCTTTGGATCAGGAGGAATTATCCTCAAATTTGGGGAGACAAGGAGCAAAAATCACTGAAAACCCTCTAGCAAGGTTCAGGAAATGGAAGTCCATTACAGAAGTCCATAGCAAGTTGTTAAGCTTCCCATTTCTCCACTTTGAGCTCCTACCCCCATTTTACATCATCTAACTGCTCTTTCTAATTAATGTTTTCAGAAGCACCAGACTTGATCACCTATGGAAAGACACAGTATTTTGTCTCTGGTATTTTCMAGATCAAGGTTAAAGTGGATGTAGTCCAGCCAACTAAAGAAAGATGAAAATATTCTTAGTCCCCCATTTTGTGAGGAGCATGTGCTCCTTTTCAGAAAAATGAGTATCTCTATTGAARTTGCTGAACTTCTCACCTGGGCACTTTTCCAGAAGTAGGACTTTTGGTATTTATTCTGGATGCATACTCTATGGAATGAATCTAAGTTTATGCAACTCAAATCTAATTTGAAATAATAACTGAAAGTGATGTTAGTTTAATATTTATARTTAGATTCCACTATTTGGTTTTCCTGCGTGTTTTCWGTTTTCATAGCATTTCCTTGGCCTTTCAGGTTTATCTTTTCTCTTGTGTTCTTGCTGCTGGCTGTCAGAGGGAATGGAAAACAATTACTGAAATTATCCTTAAGAGATATTTATGACATCAAATGTAATTTGTCAGTCGCAAAAAGACGGGGGCATTTTATTTCCAGTGATCATTTAAGCTAAAGCATGGCACTCCTGGAAATATACGGCACATCCTCCCAGATACTGAAATTCCTCTAATCAGATGAACTTAATTCAGGGATGGTGAGATGCTAAATGGTATTGGCTGTTATCAGACAGACAAAGGGAGAGAAGACAACCATACTTTTAGGATTTGCCTTTGTTTTTTTCCTGGTCTCTTGATTGCATGTAATTTAACATTCATTAYTGCTTAGTTTAATTTGTGTTCATTTGCTGTGTAGAGCGGTCAGTTTTACCTCCATTTGTCATGTGATACTATTCTTTCTCTGGGTGGTTTTATTTGTGGGATAGTTTGTTCTGTGATCTCCATCTCATTTAGTTGTCTTGTGATTTGATAGGGCTGAAAAGTCTTTGTTGATATGTTTATCTTTGTTGTCTTTTTTTTAACTCTCWTTTCTTCCTGTCTAAGGATTAGGGGATGGTGAAATGTCTTCTGATACTTGCCTTTTCCTAGCAAACGATTCCCTGACAGTGTTAACTTCCCTCCTTTAAATGCCTAGATAGGGTGAAGTTCAGTTSCTCAGTCAGCTTGTAAAAGGTGTTGATATGAATGAGGCAAAGATGTGATCCTGCCTACTGAGTTTGTCTAAAACTTGCGGGTCTTGCCAGGTGGGGTTTTGGTTTGGTCTGAGCTTGAGCCCGGCCACATATGGAAAGCACATTGATGGATAACTCCTGCGTGTTGCACACGTCAGTAAAAATGACCAGAATGTTAAAACTGGCAAAGGTCCTTCTGCCTAGAGGAGATTAGAGTACTAATAAATCTTGCCAGCTGGTTTCCTGCAGGCAAGGTACAAATATTTCCACCTGAAAATGGAGAGCGCAAGTCTTTATCATTAGCTTGTTTAAGAGAAAACAAAACGTCTAATGACTGAGAAACTCCATGCAGCCTTCTCATTTGATTGCTATCAAAGGAGGAGTTTGAAACGTGGCTTTAACGTGCATCTAAAGCAATTACTCCCTTCAGGGTATATGTGGAAGGTGACAATGCAGTGACAAATATATTCTTTATAATGGAAAGAAATTTTTTCACCTACTTCCACTCTTTGGCTTTTTGTGCAGTGGAAAGAAAAAAACCCAAGAAATCAGAACATGAAAACTTTGGTGAAAACCTGACTACCCTGTACTTAGCTACCAAAATATCTGAAATGCAATTTTAACACTTGACAGAGAAAACTGTAAAAAATTGAGAAAATATTTAGAAATTAAAACTGCTCTTGTATCCAAAGAACAGATGCTTCTTTCTGACAGARGACAGTCTTTACAGGGGTTATTTGAAAGCACTAATACAGTGACATGATATGTAACCCAAAATGAGCTGGAATAACACAAAAAGATAATACAAGCAATAATATGAGAAAAGGGCTATATAAGAAGTAGTCATACTAGATAATCAAAGCCAAAAAGATTAAAAAACCAATGCTCCTTCATTGCATAATGTTAAACTTTGCATTAATTATAGTAGAAGTAAGATTTAAGAAGGATCCGTGATTTTCAAGATGACACTACATCTTTAAATAAAAAAAATCTTTTGCAATTACTTTCCTGTGCCTTGTTTTCACACTGACACTAAATTTTTTGCATTTGAACTTTTGCTTCAGGTCAGAAGTGTGTCCTAATTGATGTGGCATGGCAGAGTAGGGCTCATTTTCAGCACAGCTTGCAGGAGAATTGAACGACTTTGATCACTATTAATAGGAGTCCTACCCCCTATCTCTGCTCAGTGTGTGCTGAAGATTTGCCCCAACATCAGGACATATTTGCAACACTAATAAAAGCCTTYGAGAAAAAAGCAATGTTTTATGCAGTCTTGGAGGGCAAAGGTGGGGGTGGGTGGAAGAGGAAAGAAGCAATTTTCTGTTTGTAAAGGTCACATCTGATGTGTTTTTGAACTCTGTGGTGTTGTAGATAATCAGGTGAGACAACTGTCATGTCCACTGGTGATTCAGCCTGACCCTTGTCTGCTTGGGTTATAGGAACTGTGGGTCTGCCATGACCTCAATACATTGGAGACCATATCAGTGTCTGTCAGTATCTGAAGGGAGGGTGTCAAGAGGGTGGAGCCAGGCTCTGCTTGGTGGTGCCAAGCAGTAGGACAAGAGGCAATGGGCAGAAACTGATGCACAGGAAGTTCCACTTGAACACGAGTCAGAACTTCTTTACTGTGCAGGTGACTGAGCACTGGAACAGGTTGCCCAGAGAGGCTGTGGGGTCTCCCTCACTGGAGATATTCACGCACTGCCTTAACACAATCCTGTGCCATGTGCTCTGGGATGACCCTGCTTGAGCAGGGAGGTTGGACTGGATGTCCCACTGTGATCCCTTCCAACCTGACCCATTCTGGGTTTCTGTGATTTTTTTCACTGAAGACCAACGTAACTGGTATTTTATCTCTATATTCACCTCTTTTGAGTACTATTAAACAAAAACTAAAGAGTCCTGTAGAGTAACTTATCTGCTTTGCATTTTCATGGGGTTCACTGCCTCCTCCTCCATTTTCTCTCCCTTATCTTGCATGTTTGTCTATACAGATATTATAGCTTGAATGGCGTGTTCTCTTCTTGTCTGATTTGTACTCTAACATGGAAAAGTAAAACAAAGAACTGACCTCATCAGCAAACCAACTGCATGATCACTCATGTTATCCCTGGTCATCATTTCTATTCCTGTCCCCTACCAGACCCAAGGGCTTTGGATGAGAAACAGTGGGGAAGAACCAACACAGAAATTGGATGTTGACCATGAGGAGAGAGCTTCGGGCCTTGAAGGTGTCTGAGGAAGGACTCAAGCTTTTATGTTTTTGTAAGGAAAGGTGCTGAACTGGCATATTTGGTGGAAAATAAAAAAAGGACTGTGGCACAGAAACACTCCTACAGCACATCTTCCAGAGAAACGAACAGAGGGTGGCAAGAGACTGTTATTTTTAAGCCGAATGTACCTTTTTATTAGAGGATTTGACCCCAAGTCTGTGTCTTGTCATATATCACTAAGAATTTTGTTGTACCTGAAACATTAATTGTGATTTGTGTGGGGTTTTTTCCTTTTTTTTTTTTTTCTGAACCACCGAGGCATCATTTTATTCTCGTTTCTGTCAGAAATGATTACATTTGTCATATATTAAGTTTTGGAAAACTGCCATAATTTTTATTTCATCATGTGAGCTCATGTCATAGCTGGACATCTATTATTGTCCCTGATGGCCTGAGGGTTATATCACACACTATTAGTTTAAAGAATGTGACTTAAGCCCACCTAAAATGGGAAAGGTTAAACTCTGTAATTAACCCACTACACTGGGTGAGTTACACCACACACGAACATCCACTTGATACTGCGAAGTTCTTTTTCTCTCCCTCTTTGAAATTGCCATGATGGAGCCCTCTTTCATGTAAGAATGTAGGGTCCAAATCATGCTGGTTAGGTTTTCATTTGTTTACTCCAAGATTTTTTCCCCTTTTTATCTTGTTTTGGGTACATTTATAATCTGTGAATGTTTCTTATTTTTCAGTACTTTATGCAGGAACATTTGGCCTTCAAACCTTCACACCACTGTAGCCCTGAAAGTGCCAATGCCTTAAGCTCCTGTGTAAAAACAAAGAGCTTATTCCTGCATCAGCCTTTCTTATGCTGCTTCAGAGAAGCTATTCTAGTTCCAGATTATTTCCCAGCCAGCACAGCTGAAAAAAAAAAGGTGACAGTTGTTTCAATGAGGTATTTTTACTGAAGGGATATAGATGTTTATGGATTACAGAAGAGATAGATGTTTATAGGTACAGCAGCTCCAAATAACAGGAGCTTTTGTAAGAGTTGAACTACTTTATACCAGCAGGTGTGTCGCCATGCACTAGAAGAAGCTTTTCAACATTTTTTTCAAATTAATTTAGTTCTGCTCAGCTGTTGACTGAAAAGAGAAGCTGATGTAGATCAAGAAAGGTTAAATAACCCAAAGCCAAAACACAGCCCTGCTCTCCAGATGTTGCCATCTGGTCTCCAACATTCTTGTTACTTATTCATTTCTCTTCAAATCCCTCCTCAAATCCCTTCTCTTTCAACCTGACTGCAGCATTCCAAGTGGGACAGAGTAGGCAGCGTGGCTTTTGTTTTGCTTGGAAAACACTCACACCATAATTTCTTTGAAGAAATGGCTGTGTTGTGACTGACAGTTTTCAGATTTTTTCCCTGCATTTGTTTGATAGCAGCCTCCAGTGGCTGCTGCAGCCGGGAGCAGAGGCTGGCTGCTGTCAGAGTCAGCCTGCAGGAACCCAGCAAGACCTTGGAGCACCTGCCTCAGCTACAGGAGGTAACAGGATAGTTCTCCCCTGCACACTGCCAGGAGCAAGCCCAAGGATCTTTGCATGGGGTTGCACCTCGCCACTATGCSCACGGCTGCTCACATCGCTGCATTGTGCAGGCCTCCTGCTCTCAGGCATGGGCTGAGTGGAGTGCCTTCTCTTCCACTTCTGGTTTCCTGGCTGGTCCTGACATGAAGCATCACTCAAGTACTTCTCAGGTCTCACAGATCTACCTAATCTACAAACTGAGAGAGGACCTGACACTACTGCATGCCACAGARCACCAGAACACTTTCCCTATACTCATTGACAACTCCACTCTAAGCTTAATACGAACTGTTTTATTTGCTGTGATTTTTTTCCTCACATTTCTTTCAATTATTGTGTGGTTACACACAGTAAATGAAAACTGCTGGATGCAAAGAGTTCTATTTTGCTATCAGTTAATCTCAGGCAGCTTGGCTGGGTTTTGAAATAAGCCAGAAGTGGTGGCAGTGATTAGCTTTCTGCTGGAAAATTTTCCCTTCCCTCAGGGAAGCGTGCAGGGAAATATCTTGGTACGCAGCCATAAGTCCACCATGTAACCCATCATTGCAAGTCAGTGCTTGCTGCCTCTGACTGCTCACAGCATTTTACCAAGGCAGTTCAGTATGATCCTACCTGGATATGTCCCTGAAAACACTTTCCCTTTAGGACACAAATATCACATCAGAGTCTGCCCTGTCTTAAAGGTCTTGTATCTCCAGATCCTAAATATGAAAGACCTGAAATTCCAGTTTACAGATGAACATTCTTCAAGTGGGAGCAGTTGTGAAATGGGCACAAGCTGCAAATTCAGATGAGAAGCGTGAATGCCAACTTTTGCTCAGACACTTTAGTGAGTCCTTGAGGAGTTGTGCTGTAGTTTGTCAGTTGTCATACTAAAAATGCCCAACCACCAGGGATTTTTGCCAGCAATGTAGACAGTCTTTCCTCTTTTTTTTTTTTTTTTTTTTTTTTTGTGAAGGAAGGCAATGTTTATCTCTTGACTTTCTCTCCCATTCCATTGCAGCAGAGAACACAACAATTCTGCAGCCCAGTTACTGTTCAATTTGACTAGTACTAGGAGAGGGCATTAGCAGTGAAGAATAAAAATCTCCTGGTTTCCTGGCCTTCTGTGCCTGCATGTTCCATCAAGGATCCAAATAGTTAAAGAACCATGAAGTAAAACTGGATCTTGTACTGCTTTGGGGGAAAACAATAGACTAGCAGAGTTGTTTGAAGGTGATGGGATATGTCTCTGCCAGTGGAATGGGAGCAGAAGGATGGCTTTAGGGCCCATGTGAAACACATTGCACTAAGTAGAGGTTTTTGTTTCAGCAAAGGCATTTAATCATGTCTGAAATGCCTGTCTAAAGGTATCTGTAGTCCTGAGACTATCTCTATAAATTCCTGCAAAAATAAAAATGGCTCCTATCCAGAAATGTAGGCCCCTGTGATATAAATCACAAACCACTATGGAATAGCACTTAATCTACCACCAAACCTGACTTGTTTCAAAAGAGGCAACACAGGCCATTCTGTCTTCACAGAGGCCCAAACAATTTCAAACTTGGCCCTTTGCCTCATTATTCACCAAGAGTAAAACTGTGTCTTACATAGCACTAAACCTTTCTATGCTTTGATAGGAAAAGATTCTGCCTAGATTTTGTCTTGTACTACACTGCAATGGTTCTCTGTGACAATAGCACCTAGGTGTTACCATGACATGAATTACTGCATGAGGGGAGGATCAAATATCTTAGTTAACCTGAGTAGATGAATTTAATAAAATTTCAGCCTTTCAGAAAGTCAAAAGAGCATTTCAGTTTGATTCTCCAAAAGTATAACCTGGCCCCAGCCATCCATYTCGCCCATTGGCTTTAAAAAGTGAGGAGTCCTCCAGACCAGTTATGTGGGGCATTTAATCAGACAACAGGACTCCAGAAAAAAAGCAGGAAGGGCTGAACTTCCATGAGTTTTTCCAGCATGATTTGGTACAAGCTGCCAAGAATGATTTATTTCAAAAAGTGTGAAGTTTGCTTTCGGCCTGAGAGATGTTGGTTTTCATAACGTCACCGTGGAAACTGTTGACAGAACTGGCAGAAAGTGATCCACTTATCCCACAAGATTCAGTAAAAAACAGTGCAACACACAGTCTGTGCTATTCATTCACTGTTGGCATTCAACAAGACTAATTTTAGGGGTTATGAATACCAGTTGCCCTCATGTTGCAGCTTTTAACAGTCAGGGTAGTAATCAATTATACAAATCTCATTAAAAACTGTATGAAATCTATGCAGATAAAATCACTTGTAATTGTGAACTGAAAAAAAAAATCTGATAGAGATAATAAAGACTGATAAAGGCATTATGACATTTTACACTAAAACATCATAATTTATTATGCTGAGATTGAAATGTTGTTACAGGTTGTTAAATATTGAACACAGCTATCAGCTGAATTTATAATAAGTGACTTTCATTTTTTGTTAAGTTAAAGATGGCTGATCTCAGGAAACAGAAACTGTAATTGAAACCTCTTCATTTATTTGTTTAATAACTTTCACAAATAAATGACAAAAACTCATTTTGATGAAACAGTCATCTTAGCACATCCCTGGAGTGATAAATATGAGAGCCATCAGGAGCTCAGCACTTGAGCTGAGCTACCATTCATGTTGCATCAAAGTTGTTCCTAAGTGGGTGACAGGAGAACTCTCTCAGTAACAGGAGTAGCCTAAATGTAATTGGCTTCAAATATTTTAAGACAACATGATTACCTGGGCACTCAAATGCATGGTGAAAGACACCCATGGTATGTAGGAGGTATGATGCAGGAGCACTCTTGCAAGCCCTAAACAATATCCCCTGCAAAGAAAATATGTAATTTTTACCACAGGCAACTCACAAAACTTATTTTTAGGGAAAACAAAACAAACCAAAATGACCCAAAACCATTTTTGATGATGTCGAGTATTTTTTAGTAATACACATCATCTGATCAAGAATCTACTTGTTTCAATTTGACAGTGGTTTTTGCAGGGGAGTTTAGTGCTGCTCCATACACACTGGAAATTAATTGGACRTTTTCCTAGATTAGATGTTTCCAGGCAGTGCCCCACAATAATAAAAGCAACAGGGAAGGGTAATAGGTCTCAGGTTTTCTGCTTGTTGGAGCCTGAGTTACAGCAGTGGTTAGATGCAGGCATGACAGTCAAATATCAGCGATTGTATGGCTACTCAAACTGCCACTCTGATAGGAGCCACGTCCTGTTTTGTTGTCTGGAAGGTATTAAAGAAATAAAAGCAGATATGAAGACGTTCTTCAGCACATGGCAACATTTTTTCTGCAAACCACATTCCAGGGTAGGCGCTCTCAATGTGAAAAGCATTTATTTGATTCTTCTTACCACCAGCTCATCTGTCTTTTAAGCCTCTGGGGAATTAAATGAAAAACCCCTGTTACAGGAAGGTTAAGGGTGATCTTTTGTAGTATAAAAGGCAGGAATTTCAGAGTTAAGAGTCTATGGTAACTTTGTAATAAGTTCCTTCACTATGACCCAAGGAAGGGCAGGGAGGTAGCTATGCACAAGGTAACCTTTAATCTTAAACTTGGGTGCCTTGCTTAAACACACTGCTGAAACAGGACCCATATGATCCTCTCAATCTATTATTATCTTTGGAAAAACACCAGGATAATACTTACTCTGAAATACGTTTCACAGGGACGTGCTGAACACAAATTGTGAGAATGCATTGCTATTAACGATAGGTTACAAAAGTCTGTTGGGTGTTGCTAGCTCTTATCTGATGATATTGATAATTGCTGGCACCTTCTAGACATCTGCTAAGACATAGTCACAAGAATGTGACTGACAGAGAAATCCCAGTGACTGGAAAGTGAGCGGAAAAATTGAATTATTTTTTGACAGGTGAGATTTGACTTTGAGAGACTTGTGGTTGGAAGTGGTCACATTTAATTGCAGGAATATAACAAATATCTGTGAACAGCACCTCTTAACATTGGCACAAATACAGTAAAGACTTGAAAGGCAGAAAAAACTTGCAAGGAATCTAGAAATTTTTCATCGCCACTAAAGTGATGATGAAAAAAGTAGTTTCCAAATGGAAAAGTGACCAAGAGGCCCCGGGAAAAATGTATTTGTAATCTTCAGTGATATAGTATATCACTGAAGAATTATAATTTCACAGAAACAAAACATTTTGTTTTGCTGACAGTTTTACATATTTATTGTGAATGTTTAAAAGCTTTTTGGATTTTTGTTTGGTTTAGAGGGAAAATTCTATTTTCATATTCCCTCCCTCTACCTCTTTTATGAAGTGGGAAAAGCTAGAGAAAAGTACAGTTATTGTTTCTGCCTCAGCACAGTCAATCAATATCCTGGGCACCATGGGCTGTATCCTTTAACAGATGACATTGATTAGATATGTCAGGTATGTCTTGGGTGAAATCCAGGTTATAAACCAGAAACGTGCACAAGTGCCTATTTCACTCATCACGGAAGAAAAACGTCAATAGCAAAGCAATTTCTTTGTTCAGGTATCTAACTTTTCTCTAGCAAAGTACTGGATCTTTTAAGATCTCAGATTCTGGTTTCTCCTGGACCTGCTCAGCACCAGCAGCTTGGTGTATTCCTGCCCGGTAATTACTTTTGTCTCTTACAGCAACGGAGGCACATGCTGCCCCAAACAGCAAATCCCTTTGCTCCCCAGGGAAAGTACTTTCACAGATTTAGCTTCTCTCCAGAAACCAGTGCAACCCCACGCCAAGGAAAATAGCTGCCATTTTTTCTAGTGATCCTTCTCTACGAAGGGAGAGTATTCGAATCTTCCATTGCTGTGGGGTTTGGTTTTTTGAACACATCAAGGTACATTAAGAAAAGCTGTCATTACGACAACAAAAACCAGCTGGGAGACAGTCATTATAATCTTTTGCTATAATAACATGTAAAAAGTGTTTCTCTTTACATGGTAACATTTATTTCACTCCAATCTTACTAGTGTAGATTTATAAAAGTTAAAAAGCTTTCATGCCCCCCCCAAAAAAATTAAAAATGTAAAATGACCTATTTGTCCTAGAATATTTAGAAAGAAAAGTGGTAAGTTTTCAATTTCATTTAAAAAAAAAACCAACACAAACAATACAAAACCAAAAAAAACCCCAAACTGAAACTTTTGAACCTTACTGGAAAATGTCTTATTTTTAAGCTTTATTCCTTTAGAATTTTAAAAATTCTATTTATATTTTTTCAATGTATGCTAATTTGAGTGACACTTTAAAACATTCTGCTACTTCTGACACAAATAGGTGAAATATCTTAATATTACTTTGAAATCCAGTGATTTGAAAAAAATATTTTTAATATTACTGCTTTTAAGAYGAAGGTTAATGAAATTGTAAAAAAAAAACACACAGAAAAAGTCAGAGAGCAAATAAATACACTCTTTTAAAAATAATGATTTCTTGTGGGAGTAGCTCCAAAAAAATTCCTGGAAAGTGTTATTGTTTCCCCGAATCTAGAAATCTACTAGGTTTTCAGTTAGAGAATAATTTAGAAGTGTGCTTAGATTTAGGAGTGATCAAGTCTTCAGAGAAAAGACTATGCAGGCCTGTGACCATTCAGCTGTCAAACCAAAAAAAATATTCCTTCAAGACAAGATTTTCTAATTTAAATACACTTCTCTCCCCAATCAATTGCTTTTTATTGATTTTTTTTTTTCCAGACAGAAAGTTCAAGTGTCTATGTGGACAGGTTCCAAAGAGGGCTGAGAAGGAAAAACGTTATTTGAACAATCCTGAAGGGTATATTTTAGTTGAATTTCTTGCATTTGACACCTCTGCTGGGTAAGCCATCGATACAGCAGTGAGTGTTTTTTCTCAGAGCATGCAGTGTGCATGGGTGCATTTTACATATGCTGATACAAAGACTTCTTCATATAGTCTGATACAAGACTTCAGACCATATGATACCAGCTTTGAAGAGTAACTAGAAGCTCACTGTCCTAGAAAACTCATATCACTGATTTTTATTACTTGTTAGTCATTATGACTGTTTACGACTCAAGGTTTTCAAAGGATAGTCAATACAAATCTAACAAAGAAAACACCTTTTCAATTTTTGTTGCTATTTCCCTCGTTTCAGAAACTCACAAAACCCCAAACTACTGTTTTCCCTGGTTAGAGAGTCTATGACATAAGAATAGAGAGCTGCTCTGTTAGCAGACCATTAGCAGTCCTCCTGTGCTTAAGAGAGAGTCTGTTAGAGGTTATAAAGCAATCACCAGAAAACTAATACTGCTGCAATCTCTGAAGCAATGAGATGACAGAGGTAGCTGAGAAGTGCAGAAAGGCATTTCAGCTGATGTTATGCTGTTGTGAAATGCTGTCCCCAAACAAGTCAGCCCCTGAACACCATTGCAAAGCAGTGCAAAGTGTGCTCAGCTATGATTCCCTAGCTGTAAACAGGGTAAAGCTCCCACCATGCACTATCCTCTATTTACTCATCTTCACCACACACAGGAAGTCTCTTAAACAAAACTGCATGAGACCTATAGAAGGAGATAACTCAGAGGCTCTGTGGAATATCAGAAGATGACTTTGCTAGCTAAAAGAGTTTTCCAACRAACTTAGGAGTCAGTGAGTCTCAGGGAACATTAATCTGGACGCTGAGTTTAAATGCATAAAACCACACGGACACATCGATTATTTCAGTTGGAAGGGACCTATGACTGTCGCGAAGCCAAGTGCCTGAAAAGGGTGTGCTAAGCAGATGACCTGAATTCTGAGGGTGAAGGGACAATGTAAATGCCAAGGGACAGCAGCAAGACTTGCCTTTCTGTTCAAGGGCTGAAACCATCTAGAAGATCAGCAGCTGAAACAACTTTTAGTTGTATAAGGGGTAGTAGACATCATCACCTTCTTGTTCAGAGGTTCCAATTAAAAATGCAAGTTTTCTGCCTCACTAAAAAAAAAAAAAAACAACAACCCAAAAATGAACAAACAAAACCCAAACAAACATTTAGTTTAGTGGGAAAGTGAACTRAATTATGACACACTTAACTGTGTCATGGTATGCCTTTCATGATCTCTAACACTAGTAACACTCTTGGTTAACAATTTGGTAAACAACAAATGGATGTGTCTGTTGATAACTGGCACCTGAGTGTTAACTAAGTTGCAACTAAACACTCAGAACTTGTTTGAGCATTTTAGTAGGCCTGCAAATTAGTCTTTATGTGGATGCCAGAATAAGAAAAATTCAGCAGACTTTTTTAGTGTTTCTATCTTCATTAAGTGTTCTCAGCAGCTTTTAGACAGATGTCCTCCATGAAGGGTAAACTATGAGTTTTGTAATTGGTGTTTAATAGCCTTCTGATGAAAAGAATGCAGAAATCTCAAAYGCAAAAAGGTTTAGAAAGGTTGTTTTCTAAAGGACAAGACCTGTATTTCCTGATGTTGCAAAAGCTCCAGCATTACAAGGCAGATAACAGAGCAGAGAAAAAGGAGCTTATCTTTCCACTCTCTTCCCTTCTAAATTGAGGGTTCAAGACTTGATTGAAAAGAAATCTGACTCTGATGAGGCAGAGCAATTGTCTGGTGCACACCTAAGTCACCATCAAACACAAAGCTTTCTTCATTGACCTTGATATTCAGCAGAGGACAGTAAACCTACTAGAAATTCTGTAGACTACTGAGCTGATTAACACATTTATACCAGTATTCATACTTTTGGATGCCATGAAGCTCTGAGAGTGAAACGCTGTGTTTGTGTGAAATAATTGACTTCACTTCTTTGTGAAAGAATACACAGCACAACTGAATCTTCTGGTTCTATTTCTTCCTTAACATAGTGCTTGCTTGATATGATTTTCAATGCTACATTGTCAAAATTATTTTCCAAGAAAGCATTGCTTTTCATGGAATTCCTTTTCTTGGACCAAGCAGGGGAGCTTGTCAAAGAGACACTGCCTCATGTACTGAGCAAGTGTGGGATTGATGACTTGGTTATAAGACAGTCTATGAAATGGACTGGGTTGTCTGGAGCAGCAGTAGCAGTCTGATGGAGTGTCCTCTTGCAGTGCCCCCCRTGTGATCATAGAATAGTCTGTGTTGGAAGGAACCTTAAAGGTCTTCTAGCTCCAACCCCTCTGCAGGGACACTTTCTACTACACCAGGTTGTGCAAAGCCCATCCAACCCAGCCTTCAATGCTTCCAGGGATGGGGCATCCTCAACTTCTCTGTTCCAGTGCCTCACCACCCTCACAGTAAAGAATTTCCTCCTAACATCTAATCTAAACCTACCCTGTTAGTTTTAAACCTTTTCCCCTTCGTCCTGTAACTTCATGCTTTTGTAAAAAGTCCTTCTCCATCTTTCTTGTAGGCTCCCTTCAGATACAAGGCTATAAACAGGTCACCCCTAAACCACCTGTTTTCCAAGTGGAACACAACTCTGAGCCTTTCCTTGTAGGAGAGGTGCTCTGCCCCCCTAATCATCTTGGCAGCCCTTCTCTGGACTTGTTTCAACAGGTCAGTGTCCTTCCTCTACTGGGGACCACAGAGCTGGATGCAGCACTGCAGGTGGGGTCCTTATGAGAACAGAGTAGAGGGCAGAACCCCTTCCCTTGCCCTGCTGGCCAGGCTATTTTTGATGTAGCCCAGGACAGGCTTGGCTTTCTGGGCTGTGAGTGCACATTGCTGGGTCATGTCTGGCCTCTCATCCACCAGCACCCCTAAGTCCTTTTGGGAAGACTGCTCCTGATCCGTTCATCCCCCAGCCTAGATTGATACAAGAGTTGCCATGGTGCAGGTACAGCACCTTGTACTTGGTCTTGTTAAACATCATGAGATTTCCATGGGCCCGCTTCTCCAGGTCCCTCTGGATAGYATCGTGTCTTTCAGGTGTGTAAGGCCCCAAAAAACTTGCCCAACAAGGCTTTTAAAAGGGCTTATGGTTGCTGTACTCTGAGTTAGACATGCAGGAGAAATGCCAACGATATTCTCAAGAGGTGAAAACAACAAGAAGACTTTACTGGCAACTTTAAAAAATCAGAGAACTTTGGCAAAAGGTTTAGTGCAACATTCAATCAACATAAAGCATTTCTCAAAGCATTAACTTGGGCCATTAAACAACAAATTCTAAGCCCATTTGATTTTAAGTTACTCAAAAATTTCAAGAAGAGATAATTAGAAGAAAAAGAAAGACAAAAAAGATATAGAAAATGTCACATATAGATACCGACTCCAGGGTCCTAGCGGTGTTAAGTTGATAGAAATTTCCAGAGGAGGGAGGGTCAAGACATATGCTTGCTTTATGTTTAGCCTTAAATACCCTTTGGCCTTCCTGGGCCTAGTCCTCAGGTGGGACTGCCAGTCATTTGGCCAATTAGGAGCTGAGTTAGGGGCTGAAGGGGCAGGTGTGGAGCATTGCTTCTGACATGGTAGTGATTGGCAGCCCGGCCAGGCCCGGCTCTAGGGGTGGGGTGTGCCTCACCAAAGAAGACCCCACCTGCCCCTTCCTCCTCCCACATGCACTCAGAAGGTCTTGAGACATCAATCTCTCCAGTCTCTCACACAGGTGTGTCAACTGCACCACACGGCTTAGTGTCATCAGCAAATGGGATGAGGGTGCACTCGATCCCTACATCCATACAATTTATGAAGATTTAAGTAACACTGGTCCCAATACAGACCCCTGAGGGACACCACTTGCCACTGATGTCCATCACGACTCTGAGCCATTGCCCACTACCCTCTGGATACTGTCATCCAACCATTTTCTTTTATGATGTGACCCAGAATACAAAGTGGAGCTGTGAGTATTACCCTGTCAGTTTAGACAGGCAGCACTGTTAAAGCATACAGACAGCAGTTAACAGGGGATGGATTCAAAGAGGTGTGAGTTTTAATTCCACATGAAGGCTTTTCAGTGACCCAGCCTACTCTCCCCAGTAATACTCTTCATTCAAATCTGTGTTCTTGTGGGCAGAGGTATATTCTCTCTCAATGCCAGTATCTTTCAGTGTTCCCATTGCACACAAAAATGCAAGCTTYGACACAAAATGAATCTTTAGTCGATGTGACTTCCTCCATTCTCTTTTTTCCATGACGTACTGCTGTGTGCTTAGCAGCGAGCTACAGCAGAGACTACATGTGTTGATGTACCCACAGGTTCACATGAACAGTAATCTCTTATCTATTTTATGCGAGGAGAAGAAAGATTACTTCAAAGGTTTCACCTGGTAGAGTTTTTAATAAGATAGTGAAATTGGTGTTCTGAGTGTCTTAAGCAGAACTCTCTTGACATCAGCAGTCATGCCCTCGGTAGAGCTATTATGTTTTTATAATATATGGAAGTCATTTACTATATGAAACGTTGCTTATGACCAAGGAATTTACTGTAATGCTGCAACTGGATGGGGAAAGTTCTGATGTTACTTCAGGGACTGAGTTTATTTGTTAAAACAAAAACCAAAAACCTCTTCCAAAAAACCTTACTTAACAACATGTCACCTCAGAGGTCCATGACTGTGTTCCATTTACTGTGTTCCCATGGGCATAGGCTAAAGTAGACAAGCTCATAGGTATTTTCTCTTTACACATTTGTGCAGAGGAAGAGTAAGGAATGCACAAGGAGCCGACAGCATTTTAGCTTCTGCCCACTTTCTTTGTTTAAACTGGGAATATATGCAGTCCAGTTATGATATACTAGCTACGTAACTCCATAAAAAGCTAAAGTGACAAGCTGAGTGTGATTTATTGCTCAGTATGCATGTTTTCAAGACAGTAAATAACATATTGACTTGAGGGTTTTAAAAATATGATTGCAAGTTTGGATGTTCAATAGTGATATCTTCCAGGTGGCTTGGATAAACACTGGCTCAAATCTTCCCCTAAGGATATTTTGTTTTGAAAATGTTTATACTCTGCTGCTGAATACCAATGCTAAAATGTATCTCTTTTTTTTAGGTTGTTTCTTACTTATTGTCAGAAATGGGTGGTTATTATAGGTAAAGGTTGTAAATTTTTCATTTTCTATGTGAATAATAYTATTATTAGATGCTTAGCAAAATACTTTGCTCATTTTTCCCCTGAATATTTAGAGGAATAAATGGTTCTCTACTGTATATTAATGCATCTCTATTAAGTGATATGAAAACTATACTTGTCAGAAAAAAAATCTAGTAGTATTATTCTGCTTTTGTGTCCATTTATTGTGTAGGTAAAAACATCTAATGATCCATCCAGCTAAATAATATGCAACTACAGTGGAATATTTTTAACATTTAAGGGTATATAATGTGCCAACACCTATGATTGGCAAAAAGACTCCAACTCCAAATCTCCTTTCTGGCCTTATGACGTGGTTCAGGAGCTGGAGATTTTAAAGTCAATTTTTTACTCTGATGGCTCTGATAATGTATCACTTTATTGCATCACACGTGAAATCACACAGAAAATCGCTGTAACACTGTGAGGCATCTCTGGAATCTTGCTCAGTGGTCTGCTAACAAAGCTACTAGCCTTGCTGTCTGGGAGACTTATTTTTGCATGACATTACTATCTGTTCACTCTTAGAGATACTGTATGTGAAAGCTATCAGTTCATTTTGAATCCATCAGTCTCTGTAGGTGATAACTTTTGCCAGTTTATTCTATTTGTGGTGATAGATGCCATCTGTCTCTCTCTGCTTTGCACATGCTCAAATTAGTTCTTGCATATTAAGGAAACCTTTTCCCCTTTGCTGTYGATGTGCAGTTGCCATTTTGATAGTAATTATAACACTTTCCCTTAAGAGTTTCCTTTGAACTCCAGCTGTTTTGAAAATATCTGCTTTAATGGGCTGCTTATTTCTAGCTAGAAGCATGATTGAAATGTTTCATATTTATCCAAGCTGTGAGTATTAAATAGTTGATAGTTGGGAACAAATTCCTAAGCTGCAATTTAATCACGAACTTCTCAAGCTGCCGTTTGTATTGGCCCAAAAGCTGAAGCACAGCTTTTTATTTAATCAGGCCACACAATGTATTCTTTCCAGAGCAATTGCAATCTCTGTCCTTCTCATGAGGCCCTTATCCCAGAGGCTCGCATTGTTAATGGTTGAAATGCAGTACTCATGAGAAAAATCTGCCATAGCTTGGCCTTTGGAAAGGAGGAAGCATATATATTTTGTTGGCTTCCCTGTGTAGGATTCTCTGCCTCACTTTGGCCTCTTGATGACGAGAGCCTTGCTCCATGCACAGCGAGCTCACTCCCACCCTTCTGCAGCTCAGATCTGGTGCACCCCATAAGGGTGGAGTGCTCCAAGCTGTAACAATACGAAGTTGCTGGCACTCTGCAGGTCACTGTTTTCTTTGGAGGCAGATGGTTATTGTACTTTCCAATACAGCAATGGTGTCTCTCACTGAACAGCATGACCCTGGCTGCTGGGACTTCCAAAATGCTGTCAAAAGTATTTTTTGTTGCTGCTGATGCTGCAGAAAGATACAAGTCATTGCTGAGTAAATGCAATGAAATAACTTCAGGACAGATGTCAGTGGTTACTCACAYCTCAAAAATTTCAGAGCTCAAAACTGGCAAAGTTTGAACACCTAATCTGACACAATTCAGCATGCTTTTTCTGATTTCTTGGAATGCCCTGAAGAGTTTCCTGAGAGATTTCTGATTTTTACGACACCAAAATTTAATAAAATCAGTCCTTATATTATTCTACCTAGGATCCAAAATTTCCAAGAAATACAAATGTGGAAAACCTTTTTAAAGACATTTTGTTTTGTATGTTTATCTTGTTTTAAGTGCAAGAGCTTCAGCCTTCAGTTGAATGAGACATCATAGCTATGTATCCAAGAAAAGTTAGCGTTCTCGTGTATCTTGCATATAAAAAGAGGTAATTTATATGAAGAAAATTGGAACAACCTATATTTGTTTTGGAATAGAGCAACCTACATTTGCAACACTGGAATAAACCTTATTGCAATGGGCTGTGGAAATAAGGGAAACATATCCAGCAGTATCCACGAAAACTCTCTCCAGGGAGCTTCAGGTATTTGGTGTGTGTTGTGAGTTAACCCACACACACATGGGCCCCTTAATTTGCTGATAGGAAAGTGGGTGATGTGGGCAATTCACTCTTGAGAGATGTAGAAGGAGCTTTTGCCTCTGTGAAAGATGTGTGTCCTATTCCTGCTGACACTGGGAAACAGAGAGGAGATATTGAAATAGATCTTGTCAGGAATCCCCATGCACTCACAGAGCTGTAACAAAAATATGATGCCAGCACAGATATTAATCTGAAACATCACAACAAGGTAATAGTATAAGGACATGAGCCTGAGATACACTGAATTAATTTAAATTTGATCTCCACAGAATATGACACCCCTGTGTTTTCATCTGTTAAACTCGTGTCTTTAGGATCAGCACAAAGTCCTTCAAAGCATGTGTTTCATGTCTGCTAAATAAGGAGTCAGCAGATGATACATCATAGGAATCTTTGCTCAGATGTGCATGTGCCAAAGTTACCTTAGCAGGCTCGAACAGTAATCTTTTACCCAATTCTAATAACACAGAGACRCATAGGTATAAATATTCCCCTGTATTGTGTTTTGATCTATTAAAAAAAAAAAGAGAGAGAGAGTCCTGCGTTCCTGATTTTTATGTGACTGTCTGGATGCAACCTAGGAACACATGGAATGCATTACCCTGGTCTAGGTTGCTCGAGGGCATGAATGGTTCTTAAAAGGAGAGTATWGGTTGGACTACATTGTCTCTAGTTCAGCAGATATGTTGGCTGTAATCTGTAAATATCCCTTGTGACTGGGATAAATTTGAAAACCTATGCACCCACTCTGTAAAAAAAAGTTTGTGGTGGGGAACATGCTTATTTTGGGATGTGGAATGCTGGCTGAACAATATTCCTAAATAGACCAATTGGAAAAAGAAACGGCTTTCTCTGCTAGAGGGAAAAAGGAGTCAATGAAATATGGAACAGATCATCAGGTGTTGCTTGATAACTTAACCTGTCATGGTAAGGCCAACAAAAACTATTTATGATTAACCAAACTTTTGGTTTCACATAACTAAAAGTCCTTGGATCTCCGAAAATTCATCCTTAGTTCCTGGTACATAAAAGGAAATAGATGGTTTCTTAAAGGAGTATTCCATGCACAGCAGGATACTTCTTTAACCAAATGTACTTTCTTGCAAAAAGAGTATGACAATCTGTTTAAGCCTCCTGGGAGTGGAAAGGTGGAAGTTCATTTCTCATGGCTGTTTAATGCTGAAGTCAGAAATGCAGACTACCCTTGTCTTACTCAGGTGAGTACACACACTCTGTACATTTTCATACACTTTCCAGTGGCACGTGCAGTGCTTAGCTGTTGTTGCACGTAGATTATCTGGTATTCTTTATCTGCTGCTGCAGAAGAAGTTCACTTGGTGCCTGCCTTTTTTCACAGTTTTCTTTGGAATATGACTGGTCATCATTGGTGAGGAAAGTTTAGAGCACCAGTCAGTGAGGGGAAGCAATTACAKGAATAGGGAAACAGGACTCATTCACCACAAGGGTGCGGTTGGAGGGAGGTACATCTGCTGACCTTCATCTGTGTAATGCGAGTGGGAAGGAGCAAAAGTATTCTATTTATATTCACAAATCCAGTAGCCTTCCATCAGATGCCAGCTCAGATCAACACTTGACATAAGGCAAGGAATTTTCTTTACCCTGAAATTCAAAACAAGCAGCAGTTAGAGGATGGGTTTGGCTGAGTCCTCCAGTCTCCTGACATGCCAGGTATGTTCAGCTCCTGCTTGGCTGAGGTTAAACCATGACACCATGCTAATCCTTTCCAGCCACACTCAGGCCTGTGTTTTGCCTCTAGGAGAGAAGGATGCTGGTTCTTCAGCAGGTGCTGCTGCTGCCTCTGGGAAAATAAACAACGTCCCACTGTGGGCTGCAGATGTTTGCCTCCCCTGCCTCCCCAAGGCATCCTACCTTGAACATGTTGGGACAGACCGCAGCTTTCTGCAATACTTTGTCAGATGCCTCAGTCTCCTCCATGGGAACATGCTCCTGACACGCAAGATGATGTGTTATTAATAAGTTTGCCTTTGTCCCATTTATCTAAAAATACTTAGATGATGTTACAGAGGTTTGCATGGTTTGCCAACACATTTGGCTGAAACAAAAAGTATTTGCTAGCGAGAGCTAAGCCCTGGGAACGACTTTTCCATTGGATTCAATTAGTTCAATCCCATAGAATATTTTATAAGAACATTGTTATAGAAGTACAGTATTTGAATTCTAAAAAACCTTTGAAATTGGGGTCAGTTTGTGGCATTCTGCTTCTGCCCATGGTGAGCCAAACATATTACTGTACTGCCTGAGAACAGCCTGGGAGGAAAATTCTTACCTACAAGACACAATTTCCCTTTAAAAATCACTCTCAAGGAAGCTTATGCTGTGGGAGGTCACTATATTTTCTCCCGCATATTACTCTGCATCTATTCCATTGTGGAGTCTGGTTTTGATGACTGAGAGAAGTCCTGGATAAAAAATAGGAAGGCATAGGAGGGAGAAATACCTGGATCCATCCAGAATGTGTCAGTCCTTACTGCATTTTGTATATTGCACAGCACCATCTGCCCATGTTTTGCATAAAATTTCCTAGACGTACATAGAAAAGTTTACTTTGCAACTCACGTGGTGTGTTAAGTGACTGTAAGTTTATTCAAACTGCTTCAGAGTTATTATGTGTTGTGCCATGGATCTCAACATGTGTTGTTGCAATTTGTCAGAACTATTGCCAGATGTCCAGAAAGCTCTGTTGGATGTCCAAGTATGAGGGAAGGGGAGAATGGTGGAGTGGGAGTTGTTCATTCTTCGATTCCCAGTGTACTGGCTGTCATGGGAGATTGCAAAATACAAAGAGAAGGGAATGTCATGTCGTTTTGAACTGTAAAGTTTTTTACAGTACCCCAACCGCTTTGCATCATCCTCTTACAGGCCTCACCAGGTCTGAAAAGATATTACCTGGAAATCCTAGTACACCAATTCTCTTAACAGCACAGAGCTGATAGCAGCAATATTTTAAAACAGGCAAAATTTGGGGCCCCAGCGYGGTGGCCTTGCCACTGCCACAAGCACACAGCTTTGATAAAATAATGGATGCCATATGTTGTTTCTTAGAAATGTCATGCAGTTTGAGTAGGAGAATAATTTTCTAGTCCAAGAAAGCTCATGGGGAGCAGAAAAGTCAACAAAAAACTCCTTAAGTAAACAGTAACAGCTCCTTACCACCAAGCCCTGGACTTATTTTGCATTGTACTGAAAATTACTTGCAAAAGACATTATCTCGTGACCAAACTCTGTAACTTCCTCAGTTGATTCTGACAGCAAAAATCTCTACCTGTTTCTGGTTTTTATATGCCATTTCTGCAAAGGTCGCGGATTAACATATTATCTGTGTCATCACAACTGATACTAGTTTGCAAATTATTGGAGTACAGCTTCAGCATTGATTTAAGCTGCCAAATAATATTTTCAATATTCAGTTCAAAAATATGAGCTGGATGTAGAAACCATCTATTGTTTTTTTCATGAAGTGCTGTTTTTCTCGTTAAGTGCTTTTCAGGTAAGAATGTTTTATGAAAAGAAAACCATGAGTGGTATAGTGCCAGTAGATCATGGGATTACGGACATTTTGTACTGGCATTTTTTTATCGTTCTTAACACCAATGTGATCAGTGCTATCTAAACAGGGCAGAAAAGAACAGCCTTGGATGTTAGACTAAGGCCAAGCAAAGAAAAAATCATTGTTCTTTTCCTAGAATCTAGAAAACATTTCTAAGCTCTTTGGAATGAATATGTCTTTTTTTTTGCTCCACAAAACTCTTCAGATCTTTTGGTTTTTTTGCACATCCATGGGAATTCTTTGTTGTAGGTAACAGTGCTTGAAAACACTTCAGAGACAAAATGAAGTGCTTAGTTTTCTGTGGTTGAGGAACTTCTTGCTCAGATAGCAACGTCCCTGCTAATTTAGGAGATGTAGTGACAAAGTCCTAAAATCTCTCTTCAGTCAAATGGATAACAATTTTGATCAGGATTTCTCAGAAATCAGGGATTAAGATGTAGGTAGATAAGACCACTATTCAGGGTGCAGAAGGCAGTGGAAATAAAGAAAGTGATAGCAGCAGGTGCTGTAGGACTTTCTTTAATAGCTCTTTTCTCTTTAATATTGAATTTACTGTTTAAGACTCTGTGTGTGTTCTTCTGTGCTAGTATTTATGATACAAATGGGGATTTTTTTTTCCATTTTGTATTTCTGCAGCTGAATACAAAAACCCCCTGAAAATTACTTACAAACAAAATAAAAGATTTTACAATTCTTTAGTAGAGCATAACAGGAAACACTTGCCTGTTTCTTTTATCACATAACTTGTACAAAAAAAATATCATATGCAAGAGAGTACAGAGAAAGATGTAGAGGAAAACAGCTCTTTTTTTTTTTTGAGTAGGGATGGCAGCAAATGTCATATTAAGGCCGTAGTTGGCTTGATTTTCACACATTAGTTTGCCCATTATGTGTATATACAGGAACATATGGGAGAGTTACTGCTTGGGGCAGATGGGTCATGTTCCTCTGGGACACTATGCATGCAGAGTGCTCTCTTTCAGATCATCTAAGGCTGCAGCAGACATCATGGAGGTCTTTGAAAAGGTTTGTCTCCTCTAGTGCATTTGCCCATGTGATTCTGTTATGTATGAGATTATATCTTCAAGCTGCCTGCAACTGGGCCATTCTTATTTGATGGTCTTGATAATAAATGGTATATGCATTTTTAATATAGGTCTACTGTAGTGAGGGCATATATTTTTTCCACACCTCTTGGGAGCTGTGTCTCTACACATCTCTTCCTGAACTGTATTTTGAAGACTGTAGTTCTAAATTACTGTTTTCATACTAAAGACAAAGTAGATACCTTTCCAGTTAGCAAGTTATTTTTTTTTCCTTACGTGTCACGGAAAGCTTCTAAATAGCTGGTAAAGAAGTGAGTTATAATAGCACAAAAGGGTAATTTTTTTTTCAAGTTTATGTGTCTTAATGAGGCAGAAAAGGTGGAAAACTGCCTGTTAGCATATTTCTTCCATGATAGTTTTGAGGAAAAATTCTTAATGCCTAAGTTACCATCAGGTGAAATTTGCTTGTCCCATTTATGTGCTGTCTAGGTGAGTTCCTTGATAGAATCACTGCATTTGTTACAAAGAGTAGGAGAGTCTAAGGTTAAGGCTCTCAGCTCATATATGGGTCAAATAAATTTTTTGATTTAAATATGTTTAATATATCCATATTTATATAATATAGCCATTTATTTAATATAGCCATAAACCCTCATATAAATTAGGGAGAACTTCAGCATGTTCTAGCTCCTGGAGAATAAAATTGACGTTATATACTCATACATGGTGTGGTGCATCACTCTTGAAAACCTGTTCTGAAAATAGGTGATGCAAACCAGAAGAAAGCATATAGTGTTTCACTGCTGAATGGCCACTGGTTGATGGCTGACTGCTGCTTCTGCCCTGCTAATTTGCTCATTAAGTCTTGTGACAAGTTTCTGAAAGGATTTCTGTGAACTGGACTTTGGAAAGCCTTCCAGACTCAGCCTTTATGTGAGCACAGCTATGATTCCACCAGATTCCAACCACGCGTGCATTTTATAGACCATAGGTGACAAAAGAATATAGCCACAATTGCATGACAATTCAGGCTGGAAGGGACGTCTGGAAGTTTGTCAGTTTATATGATATGTAATTATATGAAATTTAGAGTAAGAGCAAAATGATAAAAAGCTAAGGGCAAAGTCTTGGCAGGTAAATGGATTAATGGTTCCTTCACTGAAAAAAAAGTTTGTTTCTTAGTTGATTTATTATTTGATTTGAAAATTATTCTAGCTGTTGATCTCTAGTAGAATTTGACCACCAAACGGCTTTATCCAGGTTCATAGAGGGTCATAGAATAATAGAAGCAGGAAAGAATCCCAAGAGGGTTTGCACCGTCAGATCTGGAAAATATCCAAGGACAGAGATTGGACAACCTCTCTGGGCAGCCTATTCCAGTGCCTACTGTCCTCATGAGCAAAATGACTTTTCTGATACCTAGTCTGATAGTCTCATTTCAGCTCGTGCTCGTTTCTCATCCTATTGCCATGCAGAGCTGAAGACCTTGGTTCCTTCTCAGCTGCCTTCCTGTAGGGACTTGAGGCTGCTGTTGGATTTGTACAGATCCATCTTTCTCCAGGATGAGCCAAGCTGGATCTCTCAGTCTCTCCTGGCAGGGCAACTGCTCCAGCCCAAATCAGCTTTGGGGCCCCCCTCACTTAGCTCCTGCCAATTCATGAATGTCCGCTCCATACTGAAGGGCACCAAGCTTCGTGCTGCATGCTAGATGTGGTTGAAAGTACTGAGTGGAGGGGATTAGTTCTGGTACTAAATCATTTGCATGTTCATGTTCTTCATCTAGAGGTTGTATTTTTTTATTATTATTTTTTAATTTAAGAAAACGGTTTTGCATCTACTGTGAACTCCAGTGTTTCAATAATAAGCCACGTGTATATTGACATTCTCACTAAATATGTACAAATGGCACTTCTGAATAGTGGAAATCACATAATGTGATTTCTCTGGTTGAAACTTAATAAAATGTTCTAATAATTAGTGTTTCACGACCTTATCTCTTTTTAAAGAATGAAAAAGATACATTGCCTCTTTTTGTACTTGCTCCGTTCAGTGACTAGCTAGCCAAAAAAGTCTATTGTCTGCATACACCAGTTTTTAGATAAGAATTTGAAGATATTCTGCAGGATTTATTTGTGAAACTGATTTTGCTTCATTTAGTTTTAGAGACATACTCTACTTCCATTTAAACAGACTCAAAAGCCAAATATATGATTATCTTAATGGATAACTAATTATATATTAATTGAAATCTTATTTCTGCCAGTAGAAGCAAACTGTAATAGATTTCCTTTTCTATCAAGAATATTATTTTCTAATACTTATTACCATCAGAAGATATTATCTTTTTGTTTAATTCCTTTTTATTACATGTTACTTCCACTAGGAAACTGAGCAATCAGGCATGAATTAACTTAGGTAAAATAAGAACTGATCTGTAGTCCAGTTGAAAGTCATATCCTGTTGAACCATGGTTACTTCAGATCTTGGAAATTTCTATTATCTTAGATGCTGAAGAACCCCAAAACAAAGAATCAATTAAAATGAAAATAATTTAGTGTTCATGAAAGGTGCTAGATTGACAGTTCTGCCAAATTAAATCTTGCTTTTTTCAAAGGGGAGATGGTTATAACATGCAAAATGATGGTACAAACTTACAGCATCTGCTAATACGCTTCCAACCTCATCTCAAGGAGGAAGAAATAATCCTGTTTACATGCCATCCTGTCCATGTCACACACTGAGAAAAGCAGCTAATTTTGCTAGCAATTTGCATAATCCACTAAGAGATTCATTAACTAGAAGTGAGAAAATAATTGATTTTTTTTGTTTCAGTGGCAAAAAAGGAGAAAAATGTTTGGTTGTAATAGAAATAAAACCATTTTAGTTATTTTCATCAGTCATTTTTTTTTAACCTCAGAAAAATAAAAAAAAAAGGTGTTCTCTTTTGAAACTGGTAATAAATGACAGAAACGAAGATCCACATTCATAATGTCTATAAATTCTGCACTACTTTTATGATTAGCCARTTCACTTATGGAGAGACATAAGTTCAGATTTTCCTCTGCAAAAAGTGAGTGAGGTCCTCTGTCCAGGAAAGTTTTCCATTTCCTTCTGTGGCTCATGGAGTAAGTAGGTTGGAATTCAATTTCCCATGATGTTTCAGTGATTTTACCCTTTAGAGTCACTGACTGTAACACAAGGCAGTAGTCCACAGAAGGAGACACAGGGCTGTGTCTCTGCACTATGGCACTGGCATTGACAGTATCTGGCAGGGGAAAATAACCTGAGAAAAGTACTCTGCAGCCAGAGTTAAACCCTGAGTTTGGGCTCTGATACCCAGGCTGATCAAGCTACAATGCTCTTGGCTAAATGAACCTGTCTACGCTGGCAGTATGTGTGAATGCAGCCCTTCATTTGTTCAGCTCTTATTACAAGTGAATAGAAATAAAATATTTCTGAATTACTGAGTCAGTTTATCTCAGAAGGACCGGAGTTTCACCATTTTCCTTTTGCCACCTACTGCTGGGTTAAACTGTATAATTTTGGTATCTGTGAGAAGCATTTTTACACACACACACACACACACAGACGCAAAACTTTTGGGAAAAACTACCATGCTGCATCATCTATACCATTAATGCAATACAGTCTAAATTCGTGGAGAAGAAGAGAATATGAGAAATGTTTTAAGTCATATGCCTTATATACTTCTGTTGTTTGAGATTTGCAGGCCCAGAATGAAACCACAGACTTCCCAGCCTCCAATTCTGCTTGTCAAAAGAAGTATACAGGGACACTCTGAGCTCATGTACATAAGCACTGCAAGAAGAGGATAAATTCACCCGAATGGAAAGTGCCACTTACCTCTGGAATCATATCCTGCTTTGAACATTTAGACTCAAATGCCAGAATTTAAAAATTAACAGTATGAGTGAGTCAGGTCAGCATTTACTTCAGGAATATAAGCGATTTCAAACCATGGGCTCCATGCATAAGAAATCAATGACTCTCAAGAGAGTAATACAGCTGCTCTTTTCAGAAAAATCCAGTATATTTGGGGAAACTTATGTCCGATATATTCATCAGTGCAGAAATGCTCCATTTCATTGTAAAATTATGTCATCAAAGTATTTCTTTTCTACATTATGTATAATATCCATACTGTTTCATGACAGAACATCTCTGAATAGCACATTTGAAAGTCTGCTTATAAATATTACTCACATCTTCAGGTTTATGTATTATGTTTGTGTATATAAAATTTGGCACTTACAAGCTAATCAAGGGTCTTGACACAAAGACTTTAATAGCCTTTGGGGAAAATTTTTGATAAATATCTCTTACATGATTCCAACAATGGATATGAACTCACTTCATGCACCTAATTTTCATTTGGATAACTTTTCTGACAAATTAACCTTTAAAATGGCATGCTAAAAGTACAGGTAATAATTTCATTTACTTTTCTCCAATAGTTGTAAAAACTCAGTTTGCAGGGAAATTCTAGATATTTTGTGTAGATAAGTCATTTAGTAGTGATCTGAGCACAAACAGAAAATGGTATTTTACATCCTAACTTCTGTGCTCTTCCAGTTGTTTCTAAACCTTCATTTTTTAACCTGAAAACGTTTCTTAAAACTTGAATTTCTGGAAGGATGTGGATAGGTAAGGTTTTATGATGATTGTAACTTTTTACAGTGCTCCAGCTATATCCTCAAATCATGCCTGGCTTTTCAAGTCTTTTCACACTGCCAAAATCATGTCAAGGGAATTTGTCTGGGAGCAGATACACACAACACAGCTGTGCATAAGTTTTACTTATGGTCTGACCCAGCTCAGGAGGAGAATCTGTGTGGAGTGTCCATAGGGAGCCCAGGTTATGTAGTTGGCAACTTGCCCTCTGTCTTGAGAGTTTTTGAGCTCCATTCCTGGCACAAAACCTTGCATAACTACTGTCATCAGATGAAAACAACATATACACAACCTAGTCCTGTCCCCCAGTGCTGTGAGAATCAGAGATTTCTTGGTTACTCAGTGCTCTTACGCAAAAAGCCTGTAAGTACATGTCTTGTTATAGCTCAGTTGCCCAAACTAAACAGCCTTAGAAATTTGTCCTAGGATTTTTTAAAGAGGGAGGAAATATTGTGATGTTTGTGTTGTTCATTATTTAAATATCAAACTATGTTTATATTCTCTAAATGAGAGAAGCTGAGAAGACAGGATGATGTGTGTGGTGTTACTGAAACCATATTGTTCACTTCCCACTTTCCCTCCCTCTTATACACAAGTATTGGAGCTGGCGCCAGTTTTGTAAATTCAAAAGTTTCAAAATTGGAACTAATTTATATTTCTCAGAATGTTAAATGGTATTGAAAAGGCACACACTGGAGAGCCAAAAAGTCTTCTCATTGAAGATGGGAGGTAGAACATAATATGAGACTTGGAAAAAAACCGCAGACATCATCCGTTTCCAGGTGGGAGTGGACAGATTTCCAGTACTTTTTATGTGGGGGACTTTGACAGTGTGTCACCTCAACTATTCAGAGTGCCTTGTGCTGTCATTTGGGAGGTGACACGAGTTACACTATTAGCAGAGCCTCAAAGTGACTAAGGCATTGTGGTAATGGATATAGATCCCAGCTGCAGTCAGGATCAAATGGAAGATAAATGGGCTTCTGTTATGCTTAGCCCATTTTCCAGGAAGCACACTCCACTCAAGTTTGACGTGCACTTTGATGGGAGGGAGGTTTTGTTTCTTCTTCACAATATGCTGGTACATACCATATGTCTGTCTCAGACTCCCAGGGAGAAGAAAAGACCCAATATAGTGCTTCCAGGCAGACTGGACCTGGTGTCCCAAGGGGGATTCACAATGTACTAGCTTTGCTCCTTCTGAAGGACTAATAACAAAGTACTGTCTTCTATAAAAATGCTTTTGTGGGCGCATACAAATAGACAAACGCAATGTTAACATTAATAACTTGTAGAAAAAAAAAATCTATTACTTCTTAGGAGCAGAGCTGACTTGCTAATTTTATATCTAAAGTTGAACAAATGATCAAAAATAGTCCCCCCTTTATCCTTAGTGAGAAGCCGATAAATAAAATGAATAAAAGATTCTTTTGGAACAAGGATTCTGTTTTGCCTTGTTACATTCTCTACCCATAACAACCCTGTGCCATATTTAAATTAAGTTTTCTGAGTAATCGGTAATCTTTTCAACAAAGAGTACAAGTCAGCAAATCAGGCTTTGATTTTCCCCCTTCAGCCTCTGCATAATTTAAAGATTAATAAAATCATCTATCCCAAGACTTTTGCCTGCAAGAAAAGGTTTCCTAGAAAGGAAAACAAAACATTTCTAGACACACTGCAAAATTTCTATCTATCTGCTCCAAACCATAAACAGAATCCCCACAGGCTGATAAAAAGAAGGCGCCTCTTGCCTGCCATACAAATGGAAAGTTCAGTTCATAAAGCTGTTATGCATAATTTACATGGATGTTCCATAAAATCTGCTTGGGAGCAACATAGAGGAAAAATTAATTACCTGCTTTTAATACTCATTAAGCGTTTTTTCCCTCTGAGCATGTGTTGCAACTTCAACAGTACATTTCTAAAACTGCATGAACCCAAGAATGACAGCTAGGTGAGGATTATGTATCATTGCAGAAGGGCAGTAAAGGAATATTGCTCCCAGRTCAGCTCAGCTGCTGTCTTTGGGCTTACGTGTGGCAGAGAGGATAAGGCAGCTGCAACCAGTTCATTCTCTGCATCCACCCTGGTGTATGGGAAAGGAGAGCATTCCGTTGCTGCTGCACTTAAAGAAGGAAACGTGATCACTTGTTCCTACAGGTCGAAGGATCTCCTTCCTATCTTTCCAGAAKGGACCATTTTAAGACAGTGGTGCTAAAGAAGTTTTGCAAAAACTATGTTTTAATCCAATGACCCCAAAAGTATCACTCCTTCTTCTTGATTTCCCTTTACAGAATATGTGGCTTTGTTAGAATAATGAAACAGCCCACCCAGACATGGGGCATATGCTGACTTAATGTAGTTTGTAAGCATAGCATTTACAGGAGAGTTTATTTTTAATCCCTACTCTCTGAACAAACAGGAAATACACACCTTAGACAACATTGTTTTCTTCCCTTCAGACCTTATCTTTTTGAAAGCTCATGGAAGTTTGGGCATCTCTATGGCCGGCTATTAATTGGTCATAGATTTATATGCAGTGATGTTGAGAAGAACAGGAGGAAAAGGTGGGTTAGATTTAGAACTGTGAAGACATCAAAATTTTTGCTTTGCAAACACATAAAAAAATTTTTATTCCTGAATCAGGACATAAAGTTTAAAACTGAAACACTTTTACAGAAAAATTGCCATAAGTTGAATCATTCCAGCATCATGGAAATAAATAATTTCAAGGATTTTGAAGATTCCATGTCCCTTCCCTGCCTTGCAAAGCCTGATTCTGCATCCAGCGATGCTTTCGTGGTCCCRTGATTCCCAGTAGGCGCTACCTCTCTTACTTACTCAGCAGAGAAACAATTTTGCATCATAGGATTTGCCCTCCATTGATGGAGTCTGTTCCATAGGGCAGAGTGGAGGCAACCTGAATTAGAGTTGTCACTGTGCAGCGTGAGTGTCAGAGGGTACCACGTGGACATAGGGGAGGCAGAAGAACTGATAAAAGACAGTATCTGGCAGCTCCTTCTRTGAACACTGTTCTGCCCTAAGCACTGACTGAATAAGGCAGGTTGCTGTAAAAGTTTGCAACTGTGTAAACAAAGACTAAAACATAATGCTTGTAGTCAAGGTGTCCAAATTAAGGCAACCTCTGTCATTCCCTGAGTTGAGGAAAAGGGTTTACTACATCAGCATTTTCCAAATAATCTTTATTTTGTATGTCAGTTCTTCCTGCCTTTAGAGAGAAGAAAATATTAGAARGATTTATTTTGTTTAATCCTTTCCTAGCAAAAGCTAATTTATTTCTACAAAGTTCATTAAGGAATTCCTCCTTCAAYGACTGTATTCTTTAAATTCTTCTTTAACSTCTTTGCAAATTTTAAAATGTAATTACTTTTATACTAATACCTAAARATATTTAAAAATAATTAATTCACAATCCATCATCTGCTGAGAATAATGAGACCTTTTCCTTGATCCCATTCAGCTCATATAGCTATTACTTCTGCATGTGCTACTATTATTTATTATGTTTATAATTTCTTTTTTGTGTAATTGTAGTGCTTTAAGATAAAATTAACTGAATTAAATATGAAATCACTCTACGTCATCCTGACTCAAAGAGACTAGGTTTATAGAGTAAGAAATATAATGAGATTTGTGAAACAATGATAACTTGCAATATTATRCAGAATATCTCTCTACATGATATTACTTGGCTTGTAGTAGTCATCCTTAACTTTAGGACAGAAGTTAGCCTTTGGATTTTTTCATGATTTGAATGGAAGTTTAATCTGCTTTGGAAAAGAAATTTATTAATAATCACACTTSTGAATGGTGCTGTTCTATATTTCTGATACATTAGTTTGCAAAGTTCTAGAGATTTCAGAGAGAGMTCTATTTTATTCTCAATATACAATCTATGAAAATTTCAAATTAAAACAAATAAGGGGAGATTTTGATGCCATCTTTAGTGTCAATCATACACAGCTTAATTCTTCAGATAGCCCTGAACCAGTTGGTCTTCATTTGCTGAAAAACTGGTTGCTTGTCCTTTTGTCCGAGTCAAATCTTTCTAAACAGAAAGTGGGAACTTAGTGATTTGTTCAGTTTCTTAGAAGCTCCCAGCAGCAACACATCTAATGAATTCCACTTTCCAGCAAATGTGCACAACCACTTTCCTTCTGGGACATAGATAGGAGATTTCTTTTCCCCTTCATCTCTGCTAGCTAATCTTGTCTGGTAATAGAAGTGACCTTCACTTCCCGCTGAAAACAGGTGCAAAGGAGTGAGAAGTATGCATGACTGGTAGGTGCTTATTAAAAGTGTTCCAACCTTTCAGAGGCCTTCTTCAACCTGAACTTGATGTGCTTCAGCCAAGTGCTGAAACTCAATGCCTTCAATTCAAAATAATAAGCAGTATCATTTTGAGCTTACAGGAAATTTGGATTGTTTGGAATTTTTAGCTGAATATGAAAGACCGGAGAGTTCAGAAACAGRTCCAGTTCTAACAGGCTTGTAAAAATATGAGGAACCATATTTACTAAGTCAGTCTCCCGGGAAGGTGGGKGAGAATAGAAGTCTTTTATGTTGATCACCCATTTTTTTGTTTCCAGTCATGCTAGAGACAAAGAATTGCAAGTAGTCCCACAATTACTTATTTCTGGACATGACAAGAGCCAGAAAAAATAGTAATATAATGAAAAAGAACCTTTTAGAATGCTTTCAAAATATGCTGTGCAGATGTCTTGATGTTAAAACATCACTGTTCCAACAAMTGTGCTCAGGAACAGTGCCTCAGTCATACTCTCAGGTCCTAATTCCTTGCCAGCTTCTTCCTTGACCCCAGAGAGCTGGAATTTAGAGTTGTTCTATATTGGATGACATGCCCTTCCTCTTTTGAAGGAATGCAGATCCCCTGTCACGATCTATCACTTTATTGTAGARAGATTTGAGTCCTAATATGTGAGTCACACTTTCCTATTCTACTGAACAGAAAATGCCAACAACTCTTTTCTTGTTCAACTTTTTCAGAGCAGCTAGGAGAAAAAATACAAGCCAAGCTAATGGTGTACTTCAGTTTGCCTCTGAATGGCAGGTATAATTTATTTAGTCCTTCTTAGAGTCCCAGGTGTGTGACATTATCTGGGTTCTGGGAGGAAACTCTTTCTTCCCAGTCTCACAGTATTTTTGAAAATATCTGTGGCAATCTTCTGCAGTTTCAGCTGTGAAACTCTATCGGAACAGATTATAAGGATCATAGAACTTTTTTCCAGGTTGGAAAGGACCTTGAAAGATGAACTGATCTAACCTTTTGGGGGAAAGGGAGACTAGGTGACATTATTAGGCACTCTGAACAAATACATCTCAAAAACTTCCAGAGACAGAGTCTCTATCACATCCCTAGAAAAGTTGCTCTGGTGAGTGATTATTCTTGCAAACTGTAAAAAATATCTTTCTTACGTGAAGATGAAATTTCTCTCAGTGACATATGTGCCCATTGTCCCTTCTCCATATGGGTCCTTGTGAAGACACCCTCTGTCCTTTTTGTAGCTGCTCTCTAAGTATTGGAATACTGTGAGGTGCCCTCTGAACCTTCTCTTAGGAAGAAAAGACTTAACTCCTTCAGTCTTTCTCATAGGGCAGGTTCTCCAACATTTTGGTCATCAGATCTCAGTTAAAAAGTTAGATAAGGCAAGGCCAAAGTGTTTGCCCCCTTTTATTTATTAATAATAAAATACYTTGAGCCCAAATTAGAAGTTTGTGGAAAAAAATAGACAAAAGATCCAGAGAAGAGCKTTAATTCAATATAATTGCATTAAATATAAAATATATACATTAAAAGATCCATGGGTTTGCCCCTTATATTTTATTTAGATACAAATTGTCAACATTTGGACCATCACCAGGTTAAAGTAGCAAAATCAATGCATACAGCAAACATTTCACCAAGTCCCGTAGTGACTGGGGAATAAAATCTGATTTGCCTAACTAATGCTCATTTTATGAAGTCAGGCAGGTACATCGAGGGAGCTGCTGCCATTTCACCCTTGTATGCCATCCAGCTTTCCTGCTTTGACAAGGAGATGTTACTAACCATGCAAAGTGAGGAAGGGAGTGGTTAGGAGAAGGAACCATCTGAAATTTCTGTAGGGCAATTTCACAATAATCCTACTACTGAATTTCTTCTGGTGTGTTTAATAGTGTTGTTTTGGAATTGCTTGCTATTAAAAAAACCTCCATCACTTCAGCTAGTGTAGTCCCATTAGTCCAAGATGTTTCTGAGGCTGGAGCTGTCAGAAATATGCTTCAAGTGTGTTTCAGCTTGAGAAGCAGCTGGAACACATGAGCAAATGCATCTGAACGTGGAGGCACCTTCTGATTTCAATTTAAGATGATGTACCACTCCATTAAAAGACTTATTCAGAYGCATCCTGAGCTTTCAGTTTGGAAACCGTAGCCCTGAAACTGGCTGAGCAATCCATAGCAGACTTTAGTGAACACTGCATCCAAGACAAAATATCGGGAGATGAGTACATATGGCAGCTCCCAAGAACATGTCAGACGGGCAGATGCTGTGTGAAAGGAAGATAGATTCTTCAGCTTGGCAGCTGGGGATGGTGGTTGTTCATCAGATGAAGAAGCATGAGGAAGAAGTATAAGAAACATTATGTGATCTTACCTCTTATGCACCCATTTTGCAAAAGCTCCAGAGAAACACTCCCATGCAAACACATTTAATAGTATCCAAAGCTAGGGAACTAAATGTGAATCTAAGAGACTAAATCTATAGCCTAATTTTCCAAAGTCACCTGCAAGCTCAGCTGGATGTCTGTATTTATTTATTCCCCCCCAACCCATCTGTTTTTGAGTAATCAGCACCTCTCTGTGCAGAAAGGCCCAGGGATATGTGTGTTCTGTGGGGTTGTCTGTTGGCAAAATATTAATTCAGGAAACACCAGAATTATTTGACATAGTAATAAGCATGGGAAATGAAGACAGGATGAAAATGTGATCAATCTAGTCATGAACTGGACGGTAGCCATCGGAGTTAATCACAGTGTRGGGAGCTGGGAAGGAGGAGGCGATGCCTGTGATTGAAAGTGGTAAGGAATGAGGAGGAATGTTTTAAAGCTGTGACGAATTAATTCATAGAACTCACTGATACTAACTCTAATCTGTGTAGAAATTATAAGGTAATCAGTCCCAACACTCCACGGCAAAAGCTGAACAGTAGATGTGGGGACACTTCCACCCTGATGTAGTTCTGAGCTTTGTGTACATTGTGGAACATTTTGAGCCTCACTCTCAACAGACCAATGAATATCACCTGAGAACACCAGGTTACATGACCCTTGTGATGTTCTTATGTCTTTCATTCCAGGTAGAAATCTGTACTCTCTGGAGCTTATATTTCTGTTTAATATTTTGAATAATATTTTTTTTTCTTCCCTCTACTTGCATCCCAGACACAAAGCCAGGTTCATTTCTGCAGAGAGGAAACAAACATAAAGGCGTTTGGTAGCTCTCTTTGCTGGCTTCTGCTAGCTTTTTTCAGGCACAAAGCAGAAATTTCCTATGCAAACCTTCCACTGAGGCAGTCTTTGGGCTCTGTGAACCTCTTACATAAACCTCAGCGGTGTCTGGTGGCAGTGTATGCACAGCCAGTGCAGGCACTACTTTCTCACACTGGTTCCTCAGGCCTCCTCCCTTTCCATCAGCCAGTCTTYGTGATTTCAGGCTTACCAGCAAAAAATTTAGCAGCTAGTCATCTAGTGGAAGTTGTCCCTGCCCATTGCAGAAGTGTTAGAACTAGATAGTTTTTAAGGTCCCTTTCCACACAAGCCACTCTGTGATCATTTTATGATCTTCACTTTTAGAAGTTGGTTAAAGAAGATTCATATATATGTATTTTCCTAGTTATTAGACATGTTGGGAAGCTAAAGTGTTCCATCCTTAAATTATGGATGGTGCACTGCTGCTGAATGGGGTGCTAMCCTTTCAAATGCTGTCTGTGCAAGCTGATCTTGTTAAAAATATTCTTTCTGTCCTCTAATTTATTTGAAGAATAGCTTGAGGCTTTCAAACATCAATATTTCAGGAATAACATGTATGCTGGTTCACAGATAACCAGGCAGTTTTAAAGCAGTTGCAGGCTCAGCCTGAGATGAACATTTTTCAGTTCACCAGGTGGAAGGCAGTGATGTCTCAGCTAATAAACATGTTTCTCTGTTTCACAAAATTAGAATGAACAGGGACTGCAGAGGCCGCTGGCTTCACCAAGATATTCCCTCCATTAGGGAGCAGTTTTCAATTTTTATAAGTTTTGTGAAAAATCAAGAATCTTTGCATGGTCCCAGGGACATTTGCTTGTGCAAATAGACCTTATTCAATTAAAAGAAATGGCATGAGCTATTAGCAGCCAGTCCCCAGTATTGAATCATCCCTGATAGAGAAAAATGCCTTTCTTGCTCAAGAAGTTTTTGACTGAAAGAGGTGATAGAGTCTGATATACGTAAAAACTGAGTAGGGTTAGTAACCCCCAGGTTCTGTGTCACAAGTACATCACTCACCACAGGCTGAGCTACGATCTCACAACAAATCTTTACTTTCTGTGAAAAAACAAGTGTCAAATGTAACAGATTAAAGAAAAAAGCATCCTGCACTGGTGTCTTAGGAACTGCACTCACTAATTAGCAATAGGTCTGTCATTACAGAACTTTATGGCCTGTCTTTAACTAAACTGGTGTTCAAAAAGGATTTGAGCTTGTATTTTAAAACCTGTAGATAATCGTATGCTTCCGGTTCCTCTAGTGCTGGAAGACAGATCTTTCAAACAATGAAATACAACTTAATATATCTTTGTGACACTGCTGACGGATGACAATGTACAGACACAACATGACAGATCAAGAAGATAGCACTTGTGTTTCTCCAATCCTTCTTTCCCTTCCTTAATCATATTGCTTCCAGTTATGATCCTGCTTAGGTCAGGATTTCTTCTACTTTGGCCATGACTTTCTTCAGTGTGAATGTGGATCACATTGTGCTTGATTGTGTCTAGAAAAGCAGTATTATTTAGGATTTTATTCTTTAATGTAATACATGAAGACCATGGTGTCCTTCCTCTGCAGAAATCAATAGGATTGCTGTGATAAGACCATTTATTTTTACCCTRTCTTAGGAAAAAAACCTTTAAAAATGTTAAGGATGGCCCTAGACAAGTAATTACTAGACAAGTAATTCTCAAAAGAGATATCAGTGGCCTCAACCCACAAAGAACATTTACTGTGAAACAACAAAAACCTCTTCAAACTTCAGGGAATGAACAAATGCCCATTACTAAGTCCATTTCAGAAGAAGAGAGGATTATTTGATTGAACATGATGGTGAAGACCAAAGCAAAGTATTCCTTAAAAGTGTTTATTGTTTCCTATCAAGCCCTCTGATCCTTTGCATCCAAATTATTCAAGTTCCAGTTTTAAATGTTTCAAGACAGACTCTGATCTTAGTCACATTGCTGTAAATAGGATGTAACTAGAATGTCCTTCCCCTGTAACATCTGTGTTATTAAAATCTGACTTCTTCACAAAGATTGCATTCAGAAAACTGGCAGATGCAAGTGTGATTTCATCCACTATGAATTTCTCTTTGCTGACAGCTTTGTCCCTCACACACTTCATCCTGTAAACAGGGACACTGTTCAGTAACAGGCATGACTTCTCTCTTGGACACCTCCCCAAGCAGCCTGACATATCCTCTCAGCAAACTGTGACAGCAAACAGGAGCCTCCTTCAGATATTTTCYGTGATATGATTAGATGTCTGACAGTTTCTTTTGATCTTGGCACTGGTGGCCTTAATCACGGTTATCCCACCTTGTGTGGCCAAAGAATTACCACTGATGTCTCTCTAATAGAGCAGTTAGATATTTGGTTCAAATTTATTGGCTTATAATGAACAGATTTGCTTTAGTTCTTGAGGATTTAGAGGATTTTCCTTTTGCTTTATTGCCTGATATTACATTTCTCTTAGCCAGAGTGATATTTTATGCTACTTAAATGACACACTTCAATTTAACAGCCTAAGTACCATTATTATGTCTTTGCATGCCAACAACTGATACAAAGTGCTTCTTAGAATTTGCTCCCTTTTCTATATTAGCTGGGTTTCTTCTGCATGACCTTGACAGAAAGGAGCTTACTCCCTGCCAGCAGAAAACAGGTTATTTCAATTGCCATGAAATACTATCGTAGTGCAGAAGGGTTAGGCAAATTTATTCTTTAAAAAGATGGAATTTTTGTTGTGGATCTGGAGAAGTAGTATAATTAGCTTTGTGCTACTATTGTGGCATAAATTTGTATCCATTTAACCAGAATTACTGCTAAATTTTAGTCACAAACAAACAAGACCACTATTTCAGCTGTCACTGGGAATTACAGGCTGACTTGCAGTACTGTACCTCAGGACTGCCTACACAAAAAGGATTTAAGTGTTAAGGCTGCTGGCAGTGTTTGTGGTACCTAAATTAGGTACTGCAGTCTGTGCTGCATGGGTACTACTACACAGTATGGGTTGCCAGCATGATCTCTGGCACTGATTTATGGAAACTCAGCCAGGCATGTCTCCTCCGGTAGCAATCGTTGCCTGGGGGCTTTAACTGGGAGGAGCTGACATGAGCAGGTTTGTGGGTGGGGCTGGGGGCTGGAAGTAAACTGGACTACAGCTCCCCAGTGGTGTGGAGGCTGAGGGACTTACAGGCTGCTGTGGAAGGGAATGATGCCTGATGTGGCCACCTGAAAAACAGAGACTAAACACGAATAAGGGAATAAATGTAGGTATTTATTTGAAGGGCCTTCAAAGGTATGCCCTGGGCAGGCCAAAGGCTACACCCAAGATGGACCCTGAGTCACAAGGTCGTCACACTTTTTTTGGTTCATTTGCATGTCAGGGTTAATTCTCCAATTAAAGCTTCACTTAATGATGTAATTTCTCTAAGCTTACTCCCCTTCTAAAGATGTTGGTTTACACATTTTGGGCCTAGGACAATCTGGGTGTCCTCAGAGAGCAGGCCTGGAGAGGCTTTGTTATGTCTAACCGGCATGAGAGAACAGCAGTTAGCAGGCTACAAGAAGCTTCAGAGTTACACACTAGGCAGTACAGGATTTGGAAAAATATGAAAGCTAAAACCTAAGGCATCAGGAAAGGTTTGGTATCTAGGGAAGGTTCATATAAAAGGCACGTCTCAAGGGTCTACACCCTAAATACAGCACAAGTCCTTTTGTTGATGTAGCCAAATACTTCCATGTCAAGTTGCATCATCAAAAGCTGTCAAGAGGAAAATGAGAGAGTCATAATCTCTTCCATGCTGATCCAGGACATGATTTTCTATCCATGCCCTAAGACTACCCCTATTGATATTCAACTTTACTCTCCAGTATTCAATTGATCCCTTTAAAATTACACTGGCAAAAAACCTGGCATAGCCCAGAGCAGGACCTGGCCCTCTGTTGCTGGAAAAATAAAAAAGGAGGTATCTCTTAGCAAAGAGATAATGAGAAGATATTGCTGTGTTGGTTTTCACTGGCTTGGGATACTTCTGTCATCTCATTGAATGTACGGGGGAAAAGTGGTGTTATTTGGGAGAGGCAAGATCTGATTGATGTGCCACTGTTGCAGAGCCATGTTTAGAGCAAGCTCCAGATGTTACAAATGTTAACATCTCTAAATAGGGGAATATATTTAGATTGTTTGTGCTAGGAGGTCTTTTTAATGGGAGTTTATGTTATTGTTTCTTCTTATTTCAGTAGTGACTGTCACAGTCCTGGTTAATTCTTAGTCAGAAAATTTCCTTTCAGAGTGTCACTTCAGGCTAAAATAAAATCCTTTTCCCAAACAGAGCTTGCCTTTTTTTTTTTTTTTTAACAGCAGAATAGGTACAATGGGCTATTCAACTGAATTCTATTGACTCCGTAGATTCAAGTCTTAATGTTCCTTTTTTATGATCTCCTCCTTTTCATTTTAGTATTGTTCTGCTTTTCCTTTTTTGTACTGTGCATATCCTATTTTGTTCCACTGAAATAATTTTGTAAGAAATCCTTCATCAGGATAATGCTGTCTATTCAGTCATCACAGGCAGAGTTTTGTTCTGTGAGCTTCGGCTAGCTTACATCCACACTCCTACACTTCCAGTGATTACTTCCAGTGCCAGCTGGGATACCTATTGGTGAATTCAGAGCTGATTAACTGAACAAGACTGTTGTTGCTACAATTAACCTACTCCATGTTTCAAGAGATTTCATTTTTTTTCATTAAGGAAACAAGAAGTGGCGGTAGAGACTTTCTTAGGCCAAATTGCTCCATCCTTTTCCCCACAGGGGAAAAAAAAGTCAATTTGGTGAACAAACAGCAATCATTACTGGACATCTGTGGCTAATAACTGGGACACGACAGAAATTTGAGGGCTGGATTCTTAACAGCACATTGTATGTTTTACTTGCATATACAAAGCTCCTTCCCAGCAGACTGTGAAAAGAAAATTTCCTTTAGCTGGTTCAGCTAAAATTTGCTGGTTTTCTAYATGGTGAACGAATGTGTTAAATAATTAATGTAACCATGAAGTTGCTGTGCTTAAATGCCAGCTTTCAAAATCAATGTGCTTTGCTTCATGGAAGTGTTTTACTTGTGTAATTTACAAGGTAGGACTGCGACTGACCTCTGTGGGAATGCAGAGAAAGTAATGTTTCTGTGAGTTTCCCCCTTTCACCCTCTCTATAGGAAGAAATAAACAATTGCAGTCCTTGTCTTCCAGCACAATGCTGACAAACAAGCTCTGGAGAAACTTGGTCAGCAGCACAAGAGGTTAACGCACCCAGAGGCTCACTTCATCCTTTTATTGGTTGTTTCTACTCGCACAGCTTGGTCAGCAGAAGGGAACATACGTCCACACCAGAACTGTCCTGGGAAGGAGAGCACACGCACACTCAGCACCTCTGTGTAGATTCAGGGGGCCTGGATAGATCAGCTGCATGAAACTCAGCCTCACAAGCTCTTCCTGAGGTCGTTGTGAATGTTGGTGCTTGAGGGGGCAGGGCGACGACCAACTGTGTGTCTGGAAGCAAAATAAAACACAAGTCTCTGCATTTTATGGTGGAGTTACATCCCGGAACCACTGAGCCCCTTCTTTACTTTAAAATGTTGTTAACATTTCAGTTAAGTAGTAACACAGGTTTGCAGGGTTTCATGATGATGGTAGTGATAAAAATAGCTACTGATGTCACAGTAAGCTCTCAGCCTTTGTTGGATTTATGTTGCCTTCCCTTTAGGGGAAAAGACATTGATCGGAAGCAATATGAAATAAAAGCTTTGTTTGCTAAAGAAGTATGTTGGTGTTAAGGGTTAATTCATACAGCTGGCCTGGAACAGACTATTACTGATTCAAAGGAAATGCTTGGTTTCAATATCAGTTTTTGTTCTGATTACAAATAAAATTAAAAAGAACAATCTTATGACTAATTTAGCTTATTTTGGTGTCAGCTTATGTCTGCTTTGTTCTGGAACATTTTTGCACCTTGAGTCATGAACCAAAGTGCTTTGGATGTCCAGCTCCAGAAAACCTTCCTCCAAGGGCTTGCTGCTGGGACAAAGACCTTATGCCTCCTGGTTGCCCTTAAGCTCATCTGCCTGTGGTTCATTGGCTTTTACCAAAACTGAGATGCCTCCATACAACATTTCAGTCTTTTAGCTGAAACTGTTGCATTAAAACACTTCCAGTCACCTCTATTTATTGACAAATGCACTGTTTGTTTATTGGTACACTGCTTCTTTCACCTCTGACTATAGTCAAGAATTTAAACCACATCAACTGAAAGTTCTTGCATTTGTGTGTCAGAAACTCCAACTTCACCAAAACCCTCCACCTAATACTTAGAGGCAAATAGCTTATGCCTTGTTCTTAATGAGTTAGAGCCTTGTACTCTGTAGCTGATCCWCCACAAATCTTGTCCTTTAGACACACTTCATATATGAGGTCAATATCCAAAGCTCTCTATTTTTAGTGGCAACTATTTAAATACAGGATCTAGATTGATGGATTGCACCAAAACGACAACAACAAAGCTACACTATAATCATACACTAYTAATTATATAATTTGTAGCTAGTTTTAAAATGCAGCATTATGATTGTGAAGCAGGTGTGAAAAGGAAATTTCTATCTTCTTTTCTGTAGAGTAGGTAAGGAGTTCCAATATGTGTTTCAGAAGCTGGAATTCCTCAGATTCAAGTCTCTTCTCCATATGATTCAAAGCAGTGAGGTGATATTCATGTTTTTGGATTCTTGCTGACAGCTTCAGCTCTTACTGGACAGCTTTGGGAAAAGTCGATGATCTCTGGTCAATTTCTTTTCTGAGACCCTGTCGCTGTGAAAAGCTGTTCAGTGTTAGAATGAGGAGAGGAGGGAAAATGACTTCACAGACAGATGGGTAAGGTAAATGGGACCTTCTCTTGTAGCTCCTATTAACAAATGAATTTGTGCTTTGAGATGGTGTTGCAACTTTTTTTTTTTTAAGATATAAGGACCCAGTTCTTGGATGTTCCCTGCGGCAAATACACTGCCTGTTTAATAACATTAATATGATAGTCTCAGATACTCTATTGACTAACCTTGAGGGTGCAAGTGCACACTGAGGTTATATTCTCTATCTTTCACCCACTGTGTTCGCTTATAATCTCTCCCTTCAGGCACACCCTCCTTTCAAGGCACCTTCTCTGTCATAATCACGAAAACTCTTCACACCAGAAATGAAGTCTTCTGCGCTTGAGCATTGTGTCTCTGACTTATCTGCGCACTGCAACACCATAAATGAGCACAAAGTCTGTGTGCATTATATGTATGGAGGGGAAGGACCATTTATGCCATTTTTTGGGACAAAGTACACCCGCTGCAAAAATGGAGAAAACATGCCTTGAGACACAACACTGCAAAGTGAACTGTGATAGCAAAGGATTTCAATGCAGTCAGAGATCTTACAGCTTTCCACAGGGTTTATTTAACTTTCCTATCAGTGCAGTAGCCTGTGGTGATAGCATCAGTCAAAACATGATGCTTCTCCTTTTCCACTACATCTCCCTGCCTTTCACACCACCTCCCCTGCTCTGGTCCAAATGGCTCAGAGAAGCAGCATCAATGGACGTGGTCAATGAAGTACTAAAAGGCTCTTTCCCTGCGCCATAATATTAAAACCTCAGGGATGTGAGGAAAGGAAAGCCGGCTGCTGTTGTCAGTGATACAGACTGGGGGTCCCTGCTGGYCTGTGCCTGTGCCCTGCTGTCAGCCCATCTCTGCCCTGTCCCCTCGAGAGAGCGCTGGGCCGAACCAGCAGGGCCATCCGTCACTAACAAGTGGGGTGTAATGACTTGCTGTGCCTCTCACAAAGGCAGAGAAAGAGGGAAGGGGCAGTTTAAATTTCACCAAAGCTGGGGCGGTGTCAGGAGAGGTTTAATCAGACAGCAGACTCTCCTGATTGCATATTCCAGTGTCAGCTCCCCGGCACACGCAAGCTGATATTCTGGGCTCTCCCTGAGGTTAGTCTGGAGTCAGTCAAAATATAAAACATGRATATGGAAAGCAGTAATCTCTTCCTTGCCAGATCAGAAGCATTTAAAATTGAATGCCCTGCTTGACAGTTCTTTCAACATGGTCTTGTGTTCTGAGAAGTCATTTATTTCTGTATTTTGCTCCTGTAAATATATAATTAATGCTGCTGCTGTGTTTAGGATTCAGCGGGTGTGTGAATCTCTGTGATAGGAAGCTAAGAAAAGCACAAGGGCTAAATCCTGATTTCAAGTAGGTAGTAACACAGTGACCCAACACAAAGCAGAGCCTCTTTGGAAACCAAAACCACAGGAGACATCATCTTAAATGAAATGTTATACTTTGTCTTGAATGAAATGTTAGTGTCTGTGTGAAGCAGACAGTCTCCACTGTGACATGAAACAGTTCCCTTACGGAAAATCATTCAGTGACATCTTTAAGGGACTGGGCTTTAAAATTTCTATCCCTTTAAAACTGAAAGTACCATTCTGCAGAGTATTCACAGAAGGCTGGTAAGAAATTAAGTTACAATTGTATTTACACTTATTATAAAATTGAAATTATATTGCTCCCTATCTCTACTTGGCCTCACWGTATATCACTTGCTGCAGGAGTCCCATTGCAGTGAAATGAGAGTCACATYGAGTTTGGTCTCAATATGTGCAGCAAGAAGGTTACTGAGCTAGATAACTCCAGAGATAGCTTTTCCCACAGTTGCACTACTTCCTGAGATCTGTTCTATTCCAAAGTGACGTGTCAGAAAGAAATGTGACTTTTTTTTCCCGGCTGTGTGACAGCCTGAGATAATTTTATTTACTTCTGCGAGAGTCCATGTGTTACACTTCACTGCGTAAGCAGAGTGCTGACACTGGGACAACCTCATGGTATTTCCAAACTTTATGGGCTTGAAAATAACTCAGTGCACAGGAATGCATTTACAGAGATAATATGTTGTCCAATTGGAGGTACTTAAATGTAGGCACAGTGAACATCTGCAAAATGTAGTTGTAATGTTGCAATACCTTACTGAACAGCTGTGACAGCATAAAATTGCAGAATTTATAGGCTTTATTTTGGGGATGCGATATATACTTTTTATTGAGCCTTGGATATACTCAACACAGAATGCTCCCATGAATGGAAGTTACATACAAACACTTAGGAATAAAATAAATATGTTATAATGCCTTTCCTTGAGTACATAGGAGTGGGTACAGCCAGCATGATCAGAGGCTGCAGGGTTTTGCAAAAATGCTGTAGCCTTCCTTTTGTTTTGCATTGTGCCAGGGCGGTGCATTCTCTGCACCGAAGGACAGATGCAGTAAAAATACACATTCATAATATCTGTGTAATTCTTCAGAAAATGCCCTGCAAAACTGGGCAACAGGTAGATTGATGTGCAGTGAATCTAATCAAAACAGTATGGATGATGATTGATGGTATGAGACTTCAGAGGAAATACCATTGTTCAATAGGAGTTCTTGCTGCTGAATGTTGCATACAATAGTTAGTAACTTCCAGGTGAAAATCTTTCTTTGTTGGGAAAGGCTGTTCGGTGGGAACTGCTAGGAACACTCACCAGAAAGGACTGGCTTAACTAGCCTTGGAATGAAACATTGTGATTCAAACATTTTGCAATCAGAAATTGCTGCTCTTAACTTCTCAGTTTGCATTTTGGAACATCAAAAGTGTTCCATATTTACTCTTACTCCAGATTCTAGCCATTGGTTGCCAAATTATTTCCTTCCAAAATTTTATTAATCTTCTTCAGGCTTCTCTCAAAGGAAGACTTAGGATGGACTAAACTAAAGCTGACGAAATGTTAGAGGATGCTTTTATTATCAGGTGTCTGGCAAACAAAATGGGTGATGAAAATCAGTATTGATATGGTCAGAGTTAGGTGCATGGGAAGAAAACACTGTAGTTCTGCATACTTAATGATTGGCTTTTTCCAGCTGGAAGAAGGGATAAGTGGTTACTGTGGACAGCTTTGTGCCAATGCCAGCTCCATGCCCAGTGCCAGCCAACGAGGTTACAGGAAGGTGGAAACAGCTAGGGAAGGAAAAAAGAATCAAACCAAAACAGAAAATAGTTTTGTGCCTTCATAAAAATTGATACATGCTCTGTGCCCCAAAACGTTGGCTCTGCAGTTTTCCTCTCGCAGAGAATCAGCAATGGAATGGGGAAAAGTACAGGGAAAGGTGACTGGTGGCTTCCGTAAGGAGACAGAGAAATACCCTAATATTTTTCAGTATGGAAAAAAATTATCAAAGGGAGAGATGACAGCAAAAACCAACATTGTAAACTGGAAATGATATTTACTGCTTTTCATAACAGACCAACTAATAGAACCAAATTAAATAAGACAAAAGGTCTGAGACAGACAAGAGTACTTTTCTCTGTCAAATTTTCAAGACTGCATAAATGTACTGTCACTGGACTAGGTACCATTATTGTAGCTTTTTTTATATTTGCTGTTATACTTTTTTAGGAACTTTGGACTTACAATAAAGTTACTGTATGATGCAATAAGACATTTAATCAATTCAGCAGTTCAACTTGAAATTAAATTTACCCTGTGAAAACATGCTTTCCAAAATGAAGCTGAAGAAATGAAGTTGAAGTAGCCTTTAAGCAATTTCAAAGCAGCTCAGTCTGAATGTGTTGCTGTAGTGCTCCCTTGGAGTCTTAAACTGTGTTCACAGTGAATGGCCTGAAATTGCAAAAATTGATTCAGCTCACTTCACATGCTCAGAAGATTTATTCARTCAAAGCACTTCTCCATGCTATTTCCTATAATGAAGGGTTTGGATCTGAAATATAATTGTTAAAGAATGAAATAAGTTTTCATTGAATTTTTGAACCCAAACAAGAAAATTGCTCTTTTTTGCTGTAAACAGTTGACTTTATATTGTCTAGTTAATACATTGGATACACTTGCCCTACCTGGAAGAAATTCAGTGCACCTCTCTATATTGTCCTTAAACTTTGCGTGAGGTTTTATCAACACGGAAAAGTTAGTGTGCAGTGAGATTTGGGTTCCTTTGTGAGTTTTATATCACTTCACCTTCCTGCATGACTATTTGTAGCAAATATGAGGCATGTGCAAGGTTGCTACCCCATTGCAGAGTGGAAATGAAATGTTTAGCACTTAGCAGACAGTATTGTATGCTTATGTATCAGCCTGTAAAGGAGTCTTGTGTAGACTCCAGATCTTCCCTGAACACTGAATTTCTTAGATATTGCAAACCTTAAAGCAAGGAAAAGAGACACAAGACGACACTATATTAAATGAAAATAACTAATTGAAAATATTGATTGGAGAACRCATGAACTACTGCCCTTAAATCAGAGATAAAACTGTTTATAAGTCCTGACACTACATTATGAAGTGAAAAGAAAGTTAACCAGGCAGTTCATAGTTTTTGTTTACCAAACRCCTTTTGTAACTATGAGTTATTATTTTCTATTTAAGCCAAGCAGCTCTTTGATTGTCCTGACAATCATAAGAGAAAGACTCTCAAATTGTCTTTTTTGTCTGATTTATTCAGACAAAATCCTCCTGTAATAGAACTGTATTGTGCATTCCTTTATTCTGCATTGTAGCCTGTGCTGAGAAAAGGATGGGTAGAGTACCTAAATAGTCCAGGGAACAGAAACCAGAAATCTTATTCCTAATGGAAAGAATGCAGATTTACACCTAGAGCTGCTGTCTGTAACACACTAAAGGGGAAATTCTGAGTTTCAGTACTATTTTGGAGATCAGTTATATTTTGTGTGCGAAAAATACACTGGATGAAACCCTGGCTTTGAAATCAGAACCCAGGATTCCTCTTCTGCTCCATTCAGCGTATTAACCTACCACTAGGTTATGGCTCCAGATATCTCCTCCTTCCTCCCTTTCTAGGTTCCTAAACCTTGAACTCCTTTTTGCTCAGTTACACAGCTTTCATTGGAGTGGTGGAGAAATTACCATACAGCTGGGTGTCAAATATTAGCTCTGGGGGGATAGAAGATGTCTATCAAAATTCCTTTCACCTCTAGAAAGCTTGCATCCCAGCTTCCTCCCAACTGCCAGGCATGTATTTCAGGTACTGAGCTCTGTGCAAAATGTGTCTTCTTCTCACCATTCTTTAAAGCAAAGCCAATCCAAACAAAGTGAGTTTCAACAGGTCTTTTTGGAGCTTTTAAGTTTGGGTTGTGGCCAATGCCCCATGAAGAAGAAATCGAGATTCTCTTTAGGTCGCCTATAACTGAAAAGTGCCAACTTTAGGTGCCCTTTGGGTTAGGCTGTGAGTGAGAGAAGGAGTGTGATCCATGCAGTTTAGATTGCAGTCGTGATAAGACCAGGACATGCATATTGTTTAAAGTTTCCAGAATTTTTATTTAAAATAAAGTCCTAGATGAAAAAGGAAGTGAACATTTTTTTTCATTCAGTTTTAAACTGCAGTATAAATATGTAGGTATTTGCCAAAACCAGAGAGACACATAAATTATATGGGAGATATGGAAGTGATAAGGAGATGTGAAATCCTTACGATCATGCTGAAAAGCAATACTTTAGTTGCCTGATATTAAATAAGTAGAAAATTAGTCAAGAAACCATTTTAAAGGTAAGTTATATTGAAGTATAAAATAATCCTCCTAAAAAAACTAGTGGAAGAACCTTCCTCTGGGAATTTTAAAAGCAATCTGGAGAAATGGTAGGAATATAGTCTTAGCCACTGAGTTAAAAAGGTGGGCAGACTTGGTGACCTACTTAAAAGATAAGAAATGACAGGATGTGCATTATGGTCTTACAATGACATGCTTTGGTGCCTTTAAAGGTAAGACAGAGTACACAAAGCTGTTAAACATTGTGGTGTGTCACTACTAGATTTTACAACCCTTAGATGCCCTCAAATCTTGTTTCTAAAATATTAATTTCCAAAGGTAAACCGTCAATTATTAGAAAGAAAAATATTCCCCACAGAAAGCAATGACTTTTTTTCTTTTTAATGCACTGTAAGATCRTATCAAGGGAAATTGTCTAGACAGGGTTTATTTGACTAATTCTCAATGACAATAAGAATTAACGAGTTAACCAAAATGTGGTGGAATGCAAACATTTAATATTTAAGGCTGAAACTGAAATGCATGTAGGATGAAGGGCTGCTTGGGAGAGAGGACTTACAACCCCATTAGATCTTCCTGCTACCTTTCTTTCTCCCTGACACTATTGCTCTCTGAACACAGAAAGCATTAGAGAAATAGTATAGAGATAATGGGCCTATTTAGTGACTGACATCTTGCAAGCTTAAGAGACAGAATCTTCTTTATGAGTTTCAGGAGTGGGTTTTTTTCCCCCATTTTCAAATGTCCCATCCCCCAGCTTCCTACCCAGATGTCTGTGTGCAAGGTGCCTGAAACAGAATGCAGGTGAATGTCAGAGGTCCTCGTCAAGAGKCTTGCGATATGAAAATACCTGTGCACCACTACTTCAAGCAAGGAGAGTGGATAACATTTCCTAGTGGCACCTTCACTCTGCTTGGGAACATGGTTCAGTGATGCACATGGTACTGCCAGTCAATGCTTGGACTCTATGATCTTAGAGGTCTTTTCCAAGCTTAGCAATACTATGATTCTATGATTCTAAGTACATTTCTAAGTGTTTTATCAACAATTATTTCCAGAAGTGAGCTTAGTCCTTGACTTAGGAAAATAAAGTGAAAAGCTAATGATAGTGCTTGGTATAAATAAAATGCTTATTTTCACTCCTTACCAGGCGTGACCAACTCCTTTGTTGCCAGTTCACTGTTTCCAGTGGTGGGTCCTGAGTCTCTGTGGTTCCCTGTGGGCTTTTCCTCTCCCTGAACCCAAATGAAATTTGAAATAGGCACCGCTTTAATTGCTTGCCAACTTGAAAGTGTATGTCCCAAAGGCCAGCCTCACACAGGCCCACTTGTACGAACAGACCTGACAAATCACCTGTGTTTCTGAAATGTTTAGGGCTAATTACATTTTTGTTTACTTTGTTACTTAAGTAGATTTAATATCYCTGGACAGTTCATGGCACCTTGTATTTTTTTTAAAGGGTGACTTTCAAAACTTTGTTATACTTATTAATAGAAGTGTTTTCATTCCTGACAAAACATTTGCAATTACAAGGAAATTTTTTTCATTTTCTAAAAATATTACTGCACTGAGAAGGGATAGGAGCTATACCAGGATTTCTGCAGGATTTAATACTCTTTGTGCTGAACAGGCAACTATTCAAGTTCATTTGGCATTTTACATGTGAGAAAGAGAAACTTGGAAGGTAGCTAATGTTTTTTAAAAGCAAAATTATTCAGATTCCATTTCCACCTTAATCCATCAAAGACTCGATTCAAAAAAAAMCACCCCAAAACCCATACTGGCAATTTTTGTTTTAAAGTTTTTTAAATCTTCTATGAACCCATATGCTTCTTTGCCTACATAGTTGTGCTTGACAGAAGCAGATCCGTGGAATATCTAAGCAGAGCATTGAAATTTCATCATTATTTGTTCAGCATGGTGGTCAGTCATGCTGCATTTGTATTTCTTCCACACAGAGAGGAAGGGTGGTATATGCAGTCAATCCCCATCACATTCTGCTGATGTTAATTCTCCTGCATATTCCATTTTCAATGTCAGCACAGTCTCCACTGTGTCACTTGAAACCCAACTTTTTCTTAAAACGTGTTACATTTCCTCCTATGAGCTCGCCACACATCCACCTAAATACCTTATCCAAAATTTAATTGAGATTATAATCTGGTGACTTCATTATGAAGTTGACTTCTCTTTCAACAGGTCTGTTGGATCCAGTGTTGGCAGAAGCTGCGTTTTCATCGTTCAGTTGACTGGGTGGTGCTAATTTTAATTATTTCCTTTAGCATTGTTTTACTGCAAGCCTATACACATATCACACAATAGCTGCCATTTCTTTCCAGCTGTCCTTAAAGCATATATTCCTCTCATTACCTAACCATTCCTCTTAGTTAGGTAAACAATTATATTTTCTTGTAGATTTAAGTATCCTCTGAATGCCCCATGTAAGGTATTGGATACCCTAATAAGCAAGATATTTTTGAAGTTGTTTGTATGGGAATCCTCAGAATTAGGAGGCAAAGAACTACATTTCTCTCAACAAATATTAATTTGTAGAAAGGCTATAAACACAGAGGTTACCCAAGAGAAAGGATAGGAGGAAAATGCAGAGATTCCTTGTCACAGTATGGAGAAATCAAATGTGTCTTAGTATTCAATAACAAGATGAGGATTTAGTAAACCTAAAAATCTATTAATATTCTGAAACAATTAGTTACAATTATATCTACTAAGGAAACCCAATAATGATTTGCCTTTGTTAATTCTGGTAATATAACTGCCTAAGATATAATTATCAAAGAACATTTTTCCATTCAGTTTTAAACTGCAGTATAAATATGTAGGTATTTGCCAAAACCAGAGAGACACATAAATTACATGGGAGATATGGAAGTGATAACGAGATGTGAAATCCTTGCAATCATGCAGAAAAGCAATACTTTAGTTGCCTGATATTAAATAAGTAGAAAATTAGTCAAGAAACCATTTTAAAGGTAAGTTATATTGTTATATATTAATTTGTTATATATTTATATAAAAATACAAGGTTTTGGTAAAGGCTTCACTTTGGCTTTTGAATAATGAAGTTCTTCTCTTTGCAGGGCTTAGTCATTAGCACATTCCATTCAGTTTTGGGGCAAAAGATGACCTTGTCTGAGCGTGCCCAAAGAATATTAGTATTTCCAAAGCAGAAGGAGTCAAGCAATAGTTTGGGGACAGAATTTYGAAGCTACCTCTTATTGGAAGTTATCTAAAAGAAGTCCTGAAAGAGTAGAAGAAGGAGCTGGACTTGCATTTCAACTCACCCCAAAAACCAGGCTGGGGCATGAAAAGGAAGAGAAGCCAGCAGATCTGGCCTTCTGTSAGATAAGGTAAGGACATAGGATTTCCATAGAATGATACTGACAAGGCCAGAAAGCACCTCATCAGCTTGCCAGCTGCATGCTGCAGAGGAAGAGGAAACTTTGAAGCTTTTCTAAGTAGTAGGTATGTATATGCTTCTATCTCTTTCTAGAGATTTTCAGTGGTATTTTTTGCATTTGGTAAATACACTTTCTAGTTTTCTTTCGTCTTAACATCTCTTGCACTAAAGGTGATCTCAACATGGCAAGAAAATTCATAGGCCTTTTATTCCTTGAAGAAGAAATTCTTAAAAGTAGCAYAATGACCTGTCTCATGAACTGGACTGTATCATCTCATGTTGATCAGCTTTTGAATGATATTTCATGGAATATCTAAAGTATAACAGGATGTGCCTCTGTACAGAATGGTTTGGGAGTTGTCAATTCAGCTGTTTGCTGACTATAAATGTTTTGAGGACTAACAATTTTTAGAAAATTTTCTTCTGCAGCTCAACAGTGGTGAGTGTGCCTCAAACATATGGAACCAAAGGAAGTATGCAGCTAAATTAATCTAGGAAATCTAGTGTCAGTTACAAGGCCAAGTCTCCTAYGTATGGGAAAGAGATTTACACAAGGCAGAGGAATATCCCAGTTATAGAGTCGATCACATCATACACAAATCACCTTTGTGGGTCTCAGTTTCCTCTTGCTATGCAAAATTTCTTCAAAATATATAGGATGCCGTGGGGACTGAGATAAAGCCCTTAATCCTTGCTTTGCTGGTGCTGACAGAACAGATCTCTAGACATAGATGGGATGTTTACATGCAGGAAATGGGACTGAGGTGCACAAAGGGATAAAATGTTCCATGTCTGTAGCAGTCCAACTTCTCCTTATAATAATGTAACAGGATATTAATTTGCTGAACTGGCTTTAATTCAACTTCAAAAATATGAGCTTTAGGGCATGCTTATCATGAAGCATATAACCTTACAGAAGAATACAAAACCAGTGAGTTGTTTTATGCCTGGGATAGAAGAAAGTTAGTTTAGAAAAGATTTATAGACTACAGATTAACTTCACAAATGTAAAGAAGTGTGAGCCTTTTATCTTCTATGCACTTATATTAAAATGCTGAGACAACCCTGAGAATCTTCTTGGGCAGGGTTCCATTTCATTTTTCTTTTCTTCTACTTCTCATTCCATATGCTTCTAGTGCCATATGCTTCTTCTGATGTTCTTACTGAACACGAACAATTTTTATGTTAGAGTTGTACCATCAACTTGTGCTTGGCTGTTTTTGGATCGTATAGGTCACAGATTACTGGTCTATGTCTGTACAGCAGGAATGGTTCAGAGAGGTATGTYAGCTAAAGTGTGGTGTCTCATGGACTGCTGTCAGTATGATCTGGTGCCAGTCCTGACTGGTGACCTTTGGAAATATTGTGCTATTACTCTGAGGTCATACACAAGTCTCAGTTACAGGGAGTGCTAACTGGCATGCACTAAATCAAGGGGATGAAGGGATAYTTTCCTTTACAAGTTTCACACCTAGCAGAGTGCCTCCCAGACTGATTCCAGGCAGAGCTACCATCCTTGTTCTCTTCCTCTGGGTGTCAGAAGGGTCCTGTGGTGAGGCCAGCCCTGGTCAGACGAGGGGGTGGTGTTACTGGTAGCCCCAGTAAGGGGCTCACCAAGCATTAACAATGCTGCATTGCACCAAGTGAGCCAAGCAGATCCAGACTGGCTTCTGATGAAGCCGAGGGTATGTCTGTGTCCAGAGTGCCTAAGGGGACACTGCGCTACTCTGTCACTCAGGGCTGTACATGATTCGGGATAACTGAGCCCCCAGAGTCAGAACATCTGACTGAATTAACAGTTTCTGTTGCCTAACTGTTCACCTTAGTAATATTCTGAATTGCATTGTTGCATATTCCTGAAAAATCTGCAAAAATAGGTAACCAATGCCAGATGCAGAACGTTTATATTTTAATGCAGTGTATTTATTTGTGGCTGTAAATTAAGGATAAGACATGAAAAAAAAAAGGAAGACTTTTCATTGATTTCAAAGTGTTCGTGACTTCTCTTTCTCTCCTCCTTGTAAGTAAGATATTTGAGTTACTCTCTCCAGAGAGATAAATTGATGCTAATGCTGAAAGACAAAATAAAGTAATTATGTTTTCAACACATGTTAACTTAGAGATGGTCTCTTAGGGGCTAACACATTACTTGCAATTTTACTTTAAAATGACTTTGTAATTGACTACTATTAATCTGCTTCATTTGTAGGTTATGTATACTAAAGAGATGATACAAATAGTTGTTTCTATTGATAAACATTCAATTGCCAATAAAACTCAAGCTCAAAACTGATGAGACTCCTTTTTAGACAGCACTCCAATTAATCCAGAAGGAGTTGATTCCCAAAGCATCCTCTGCAGTCATTAAATAGTATCTACTTACTGTGGAATTTACTGATCAGGGCAATTAATCTCTTAGAAACATCTGCTTTGACTCAGAGCACATACCTCTCATGAATAAGTTAGAGAAGCATTTCTCTGGCTTTACATTATTAGGCCTCAGTTTAAAGTCAACAAAAAGTTACCCACTGATTTATAAGACTTTGGATTAGGTTTTTGGCTGCTGTGCTAAACATCAGGGAAAACTATACCTCGTCAGTCCTGTACTGTGTCTGGAATATGATCATGCTAACTGTGCGTAGGGCTCATACTGCTTCCTACATCTTGATAATCCAGGGCAGGGGAAGGCTTAGGTGTGTTGTACAATGGAAAACAATGGATAAAACAAGTACATCAGGATCTGTTGTGGATGATACACATATACTGCCACAAGGAACAATGTTTCTGTGCTGGGCTGGCATGAGTCAGGCTATTCTCTAACACTCTTGATTGTCAGCTTAAGCTTGCGCGCAGATAAAACTTGGATCCAGCAGAGTCTTTTACTCAAAGCTCTGTGGGAAAGTAGGTATTGTAGTCCTGGGTCTGTTCCAGCCCTGGAAGCAGTAATGCTGTATTCATGGTGTTCTTCATGTACTAATAAACACCCTGCTGGACATAAGGCTTTGTATGCCTGGCATGGATGTTCAAAGGGCACATTACCTGCTCAGAGAGAAAGGAGAGGTTTCCAAACACAAGTACGTGTATGTAATGGACAGGGCATGTTAACTTGGAGTTATATATAGAATTTTTAGACTATAAACTCCCTGGGATGTTTATTGACTTCTTTATTGTTAGCAGAAAAAGAATGCTGGCAAACAAAAAAAAAAAAAAGGAAAATTGTGATTTCATCACATATTGAAAAAAGCCCCTGTAATATCTTCAAGATTTTAGTAGGCTTTTGAATTACTTTTRTTACATATTGAAAATTGTTAGAATTTTGGTGTTTGGCAGTATCACTTTGAATATTTTATTTCATTTCTGTAAGAAGACCTGAACCAAGGTATTGGAGAATAATGGGAAAAGAAAATAAACCACAGATAGACAGAAAAAATTGAGGAGTATACATTATAGTTGATGATATTTGGATCAGTTCAAGTTAGGCTGGGGGATGAACAGATCAAGAGCAGCCCTGCTGAGAAGGACTTGGGGGTGCTGGTGTGTGAGAGGCTGGACATGAGCCAGCAACAGGTGCACTCACGGCCCAGAAATCCAACTGTATCCTGGGCTGCATCCAGAGCAGTGCGGACCGCCAGGCGAGGGAGGGGATTCTGCCCCTCTGCTCTGCTCTCCTGAGGTCCCATCTGGAGCACTACAAACTGCTCTGGGGTCTCCAGCATAGGAAGGTCATGGATCTGTTGGGAGAAATCCAAAAGACGGTCACCAATATGTTTAGAGGGATGGAGTACCTCGCCTACGAGGAAAGGCTGAGAAAATTAGGTTTGTTCAGCCTGGCTTCRGGGTGACCTTTCTTGCTGCCTTTCAGTACCTGAATGAAGCCTACAAGAAAGATGGAGAGGGACTTTTTACAAGAGCATGTAGTTACAGGAGAAGGAGGAATGGTTTCACATTGAAAGAGAGTAGGTTTAGATTAGACCTTAGGAAGAAATTCTTTTCTATGAGGCACTGGAACATGTTGCCCAGAGAAGCTGTGGATTCCTGGCRGTAGTCAAGGCCAGGCTGGATGGGGCTCTGAGCAACCTGGTCCAGTGGAAGGTGTCCCTGCTCATGGTAGGGGGTTGGAACTGGGTGATCTTTAAGATCCCTTCCAACCTCAGCCTTTTCATGATTTTATGGTTTAATCATGTTGATTTGTTGAACTACAGCCATTTGGATTCAATTAAGATAATTCTGAGATTATTTGTACTGATACTATGCTAATAGTTTATTTTAAAAGGGTGTCCACGGGAAAATCATKGTTGTCTTTAAAATCATTCTACTGTTATTCTGCACTTTGTATAAATATGTTTAAAACAAATGTACAAATATCAAAGGATCTAGGAAAGACAGAGTCACAAATTTTCTGTGAGTCTCTCGAATCTGCTTGGTAATCCAAAATTCCAGGAGCCTTTCAGGATTAAGCTCACCATGGATACAATAAGAGGAAACAATATTTGAATATCTTCATGTATTTGATTAAAATTTGGATACTAATCCATTCCAGTCTAATGTTAATGACAAAATTTGCCTTCTCGGTATAGCTGCAGTATAGACTGGTGTGGTTCCATTTCTGTTACTAGACCTGCACAACTTTATCTGGAGCCCTGGCTCAGCTACAGAGACTTATGCATATGACTAACCTTTCCACATTWATATCCTCCTGAAGCCCATAGAGTGACACTTGGATAAAGAAAGGCATGCTACGCATCTACAGCGTCGTGCTCAATTCCCACCATGTTTTTATTTTTAATAGGTTCCCCATCCATGGGTCACTGGTAAAAACTCCTGCCCATTGCAACGCTTGTATTCAGGAAAGAGGGTGTCACAAACTGCTGTGTATCTCAGGGGATTACATCCTTTCTAAGGAAACAGAAAACTCGTGAACAGCAGCCAAGAAGTTGCCTGGTGCAAACTGAAACCAAGATTGCTTTTCTGAGATGAAGTAAGCACGAAAGGGCTGAGAAGGAATATTTGCGTGATCCAAACACACTGGCAGCTAGTTTGGTATTTTTATTTTGGATTGTGGGTCCAAAGCATAATCCTGTTTTCATTGGCAGTGAAGATCTTAACGAGCATAGATTGGCTGGATTACTYTACCAAAATCTCAGCAGTCTGCCAGTTAACTCAAGCAGCTGCACTTTCTCCAAAAGAGAATTACCTGAAAACAGATTGACAACACTGAACTGTTCCAAGTCGATTTCTAATAAAAGAAATTAGATCATTTAACTCTTGTTTTACTCTGTGATACTGGGTTCTATTACAGTTTGTATACTTCCCCAGAAACATAGCAAATCATGTACAACTTGTAATAAATGGAAGACTGCAAGCAATATTCGAAATCATTCAGAGGGTAGTGAAAATATAATATTTGTTTCTTTTAAGCTTTGAAAATGCAAAGACAGACAATAATAAATCATAGGTATTTTTCTTACCTGTTTCACTTTAACCTGGACAGGTTCAAAACTTCAGAAATTTGGGTGAAATGACAAAAAGTAGCTAATTTGAGCCAGCTTGAATGAAGAGGAATTCTTCATGAAGAGGAATTGCTGGCAATGAATGTCCAAAGTAAGGAGGTAGAGACACTAAGAAGAGTGTGGTTGGGTGTGTTGGGTCACTTGCCTGGGTTTAAGTATGATAAATCCAAGTAAGATCTTTCTTGTTGATCTTGAAAACTAACAGGCTGAGTCACATGGAGTGATAAATCATCATCATCATCATCACCACCATCATCATCAAGGCATTATAGCCACAATTTTTTCTGTTTGACGACAGTTGCTTTGGCTGCAAAAGTTAAAGTTGTGGTTGTTTTTACTTCCTGCTAGGGAATTTCTTTGCTCTGCTGGATGCCCAGGATTTTGTGGTTTGCATGAACTCAGTTCTCCTTTAATATATCAGGTAGCTAGGGAAGAGTAAAAGAAAGGGTTGAAGTTACTTATCTTGGTTATCGTATACATCAGAAAGTATTTTGATATTCTAATCCATATTGATGGCATGAATCAACCTTTTCTTTTATCTTTGTCAGAGATTTTTTAGTTTTGAAATGCCTACATTAACAAATCAGGTGTTCAGGAGGACCTAGGCTTAGGTTAAATCCCTCACATCCAAAACGCTGCCTGAATAATTTTCTTCCGATTTCCAGCTTGGTGTAATTTGTTACAAAAATGTCAGTAGTTTATCTTTTTCCTCTGTTTTAAATGACAACACAATGAATGACCCGAACCTGCTCTTTGTATTGATTAGTAAACAGTTTTATGTTGACCAGCCATAGACAGCCATTTGAAAGATATGAGACAAGAAATCCTAAAATTGTCAGAGTGTGAACATTTCACCATTCTTGCAGTCTTTACACCAGACCTTTGCTCCTGCAGCGAAAGGTTTGCCATGTAGTTACTAAGCACAAATCTGAACTCCAATGAAAGGTCAAATCAGCAGCAAAACACATGAAGCTCAGTATAGCAAAATTAAAAAAAAGAAAAAGGTAAAAAAAAAGGGCCAGACTAGTTAATGCATGGTTAACTTCACTACCCAAGTATTATCTATGCTTGCGGTTTTTTGTGTATCCCGTGTAGCTGCAAAGATGCAAAAGGGGCCTGTACCTCAGGAGACACGACTGCTTACCCTATCCAGCAACCCTAACTGAGAATGGTAGCACAAAAGAGAGATTGATCCTAATGGGAAAGTGCAGGATTTTTCAGGTGACCTGACTCAGGAGGTGAAAGAAGCACAGTTATTTGCATAGGTATGCTGCCAGGGAATTCCCTGAAGTGGAGAGACCTGGAGAACTCCTTGCAAARGCTGGTGCTATAAGCCGTGGAGCAGATCTTATCTCTCTTTACTTCTCCCGGTTTCCACCTGGTTTCAAATATGCTTTGATCTCCACCCCTGCTGTAACTGTGAGCAGGAATTTATTCTTAGTTACTAGCACAGAGGCAAGAAAAGAGTGTTAACCCTAACTCTTACAAAGTTTTAATGAGATGACACAAATAAATTCCTTAATCTAGCCAGAGATTTATTCATGAGGTCTTTTCTTTCTTTAAACGAAAAGAAAAAGAAAACAGAAATTTTACCAGTCTGACAAAAGGAAGTTGTGCTTTTACTTTGATTGAAAAGAAAGACTCCAACTTGCAACAGCAGTACTGGCTTTGCCCAGGCACCCTGAGCAAATGCAGAAATATAGGAATTGAATTTCTGACTCACATGGAATCAACCCTCTCTCGTCTGTGTCATTCAAAACCATATGAAGTAATGCTGATGTTTTGATTTATTCATGTAAAAATACCATGTAACTGAGCTGTGGTGAGAAGGAAGCAGTGCTGTTTTCCCAGTTATGTGATTTGCAGAGGGGAGGCATTGTTTCTGATTTTTTGTTGTTGTTTGTGTCTGTATAAGTTGTATATTCCTTGCTGATAATTAAACTTGTGTTAGTAGAAATCCTTTAAGGAAGATGCATTTGAGTTATTAAAGTTTAAAAAGCTTGCAGAAATACTGTGCTCTGCAAGTTAACTGTAATTTTCAGGGAGATTTCAAAATGTTTACACATAAAAATGTTTAGAGGGAAAATTTTCCACCAGTCATTGCAATACTGCAATATTGTATGAATAAAAAGGTAAGTTTACTGATTTTGTTTTTCTTTTCCAGCCTCTGTAATCTGCAGTGAACCATGAACTGCCTCTGGTGGTTTAATGTTCCCTCTTCCATTATAATATGYTCTGCAAACGGCAGAATACAAATAACATGATAAGAAACAGTTACTCATAATTTTACTCCATTTCCCCTCCTTCCTATTCCTATTCAGAATAATAAAACAGAGGCTACGAGCTTGTATCTTATTTCTGAGTTGATAATAAAAGATGGTACAGAGATGGGGGACAGGGATCTGTCCATTTAGGTAGTTTAAATTACAGCTTAATGGGTTAACTCCACACTAATCTAATTTTATATTCTTTATCCTCATCTCTGTATTACTGATCCTAGTCCCACATGGATTCTCTTGCCATTCAATATCGAGAAAGTGCTTTTCTGTTTTATCTTTTAGGGACTAAATAACATTCATAACCTCTCCATAAGAAGCTGACCTCACTGGCTGCTGATTCCCCCTCCCCACACAACCCTCTGACACTCAGAGGCATAAAGGCATGAAAAGTGATATCCCAGCTGCAGCATGGGAGTGTTTGCTGGGTGGTGTCAGACTCTTCCAGACAGCCATGGAAATCCCCTTCACTCTGCATCCCTTAAAATGGACTAAAAGTACTGGTGAAGAAACTTTGAAGAATATCACGTAAACCTGTCCTGGCATAGGGTTATAAGACTTGACCTAGGAGATATCCTTCAGAACCAATGTCTGAGTCAGTATATTATAAATGGCAATGTTGGGTCTAGCACTGTTTCTAGCCCTTCTTGCCCCACTTCCTTAGAAGTGACCCAGGTGTGAGTACCCCCAATCCCTTATCACCATTGCTAGTTGATATTAGGCACTTTTTCAAATGAGCTGAGAAGATTTGGCTGCATTTATTCCACTAAAATAAATCAGTCAATAAATATTTTTTTTTGTTTAAAACAGTGGAACAGAGAGAACATAAAATTGATGCAAGATCCTGTGTTCCTGGGAGATACCTAGCAAAGAATAAAGACAGTGACAAAAGAAAGACAGTGGCATCCTCCCATCCCAATGTTTGCTTCTCCAGAGGGTGCTGGCTTTGTCACTGCTTGGGTCTGGACACAGACAGTGTTTCATGCTCTTGAAAGTTTTAGGAAGTGGACAACCAGTTCTGCAGCRCAGTGCTCAGGTGTAGGATGGGGTCTCAGCTGACACCACAGGCAGCACAAACAATAATAAGTGATTGAACAGTCTGTTAGATTACATTTGTTTTGTAATATTTATTATGGTATAAGTCTAATGTAACATTGTGAAAATATAAGACTCACTGAAATCAGAGGGATTATATTAGGAGTGCAGCGTTTGCTGCATGAGTTTTATACTGGTTATATTGGTTAGGTATAGCCTCGTTCATTCACTTCAGAGGATTTCTGGGATTCATTAACCTTTCAGAGCGAGTTTTATGCCAAATGTTCATTTTGTCTCGGAGGTTAATTTAATTCGCTATTCTCTACTGCAAACAARGCAATAGTTCAATTAGAACAAAACCTTAGGTCATCCTGCAGTGAATCACTTACAGCTGGTTAAAAGAAAGTGGTGTAAGATAGAAAAGGAATTACAGCAAAATGAAAATGCCTCGGAAACTTCAAGAGAGGAACCAATTAGCATGAGAGCTCAAGCAAGTCAGCATGAGAGAGGTAAAAGCACTGAGAGTGATTCATCTAGTTGTTGAACCAGTTTTACACCAACATAATGCAAATGTCTCGATGGAGCTGTGTTAGTGCAGCCGGTATCCCGAGCCAGCAGTTTCAGTGCAATGTAATGATACACCTTAGTCTTCACAACTGTTTCTAGTTGAGACTATTTTCCATGAAACTTGGAAGCGGTATTCAAATCATATATTCATTTCCACAAAACATGGATCCATAAAGTCTGACGATATTAGAGAGTTTCTTGACAAAAAGCCAATGAAAAAGCTCTTTGGGTTTTCAGTTTTCATGGAGAACCATTAATTTAACAGAACACAGTCTGGGGTAATATGGCCTTCCTAAATAATAGTATTGGGTTTTTTTTTTTTGTACCAGGAAATAGCTAAATAGTTGATTTTATATTCAGCTAGCATAAGCCCCATATTAATTCCAAGTTACACACATATTAGTAGTCAAAAGGATTCACTTTTTGTAGGTATCTCCAAAAATCTCTCAATAAATGCCAAAAATTTAGAGTTAGGGTTAAACTTCAAAACAATTTAAAAGTATTTGGTATGGAAATAYGAGTTTGAATCAAGTTGCACCCTTGCAGCTCCCCCCCTAAACTTTACCCTGAGGTCAGACCATAATTTAAACAAACATTCACCATAAATTCCTAATAGCTTCCATCATTTGAACTGGACTCACCTGATTTTCAACCCAACTCCCATTAGAAAGAAGGTGTGTATGATAACACTCTGCCACTAGGCTTGTCTTGTCATTTATTTCTGAATCTGCTGGCCAGTTTTAAGTCAAGCTAACTAAAGGGCTGACCTATCTGAGTTCCCATCAATYTTATGGAATGAGGAACTAAACCAGAGGAGGGAAAGCTTATAAAATCCTCTGCTGAAGGAAACGCTATAGCATCAGTTTGTGCACTATTAGAAACCAGAAAAGTTACGTAGGAGATAGACTTTTGTGATACCCCCTGTCATGAATGAAGAATCATCTGGAGATCACAGGATACATGACATTGCCCAAATCCACACAAAACCACAGTTTGTTACTTCTGGATCTGTCTTTCTTGGTGGTGCCTCTTCAGAGTTTACAATGCAGATTTGCTCTGTCTGAAATGCTAAGTAAGTTCTTCTTCCCATCTATTGGAMTATTTCTGTGCACAGTTCTGGAGCAGAATTGTTTAGTCTTCTTTGGCTGCAGGAAGAGGAATGCTRTGGCAACAGGCTTGGTGTCCTTTCTGGGAAAGAGCACAGAGGGTCTGTCCCCCCAATGCAGCAAGCACCAGGCAACTGGCCCCATTTGGTACCTTGGCTGGGGACAGCAGTTCCTGGGTTTTGCCTTCTGGACAATAAAGGCTTTGCAGTTTCTTTGAAAAAAGCCATATGTCAGTGATCTTGTTTCTGGTTTCCTTGCCTCCTTCCCAGTGGAGACATTTCTCTGCCCACTTTTCCTCTGAGGCCTAGGAAGTGTTTTCTGGCTGAGCTGTCTGCTTTCCCCTTTGCACAAGAATACTTTGCACTATGCAATACATTTTTAAAACACTAGAGAGATTAGTCTGTGAGTTCTGGACCCAAATATTTATCCCTTTTTCAAGTGAGTAACACCTCACTTGCTGCTTCTACAGCCCTCACAGTACCACTGGTAAATGCCAGTAGCACCACTGAGATCACAGACCTGAGCATGGAAGCTGCTGRAGCATAAATGCATAGAACTTCATGCATGAAATGAAAGCCAGGTGACAATGATTTYGTGTTTACTTAATTTTCATCCACTGTGTGAAACCTACTTGCAGAAGCTAAYGACCACTCTAAATATCCTTGTGAAACACCACTGCTATTGTTGAGAACTGCCAAATTTTGTCTAACCCATCATTTTTGCTTTGTTTAAATTCATGAAAGGACTATAGGTTCCTTCAGTACTATCTGCAACTGTTCAGCACTTCTCAGCAAAAAAAAAATTAAGACGTAATTAACTAAATTCCAACTAAACAATTAAACCCCAAATATTCGTACCTGTCAAAAATAATCCTGGTAGAGTAATCAGTAGCGGTGTTTTTTTGCTGACCTGCAATATGTTAACAAACGCAGTATGAAATAGTTGTTATTCTGCACAAGAGATTTATAAAATGAAATTAAATGTCTCTTTGAAATAARCATAAATTCACAGGTGTTATTTTCGCCAAATATCAAATATTTTGTGCGTTGATTACTGGAGGAATAGCAAGCAAACCCCACCTTTCAAGACTTGTTAAATCCTTCCTTCAGAGAATGCATGTGAATAGATCTTGGTTCCTATTCCAGAGGGTTTCAATAAGGATTTTTCAAGGTACATGTCAGTTCTCTCTTCTCAGGGRTGATTCAAGAGAGCAACCACTTATTTAAAACCGTACCAGCTCCTTACAGCCAACACTGATATGTTAAAATAATAAGGATTTTATTTTCCTTTTCTCTGTTTTGTGGCACAATTTATTGGAAGTTCACACAAAATGTCATAAGGAATTCTGGTCTTGGGGGGAAAAAAAGAAAAAGAAATGAAAAACATCCTTGCATTTGGCTTACAGTTTTGTGTGAGCATTAGGKTTTGAATGGAGTCTAGAGGCTGAGAACTGAGCTGTAGCTAGATGTTAAATAAGAAATACGTTTTTGATTTGTTTTTGCTTAGCTACAGTGATGGAGAGACATAGTGCAGTAAGTGCATTCTGTTGTACAGAAACGCACTCATGACCTCAGTGATGAGGGGGAAAATGGGCTTTTGCTGTCAGCTTCTCATCCTATTACAGATTTGAGTTTTACTCCAACATTACTTCCAGGCTAATTGCATTTGACCCGGCATTCTTGCTGTGATAGTGTCAGGAAACATATCTGGAGGCATATGCAACAGCTAGTATTTATAGAGTAGATATAATTACTTGCTAAACCCTAGAAGAGTCAGCCTTATGAACTTCCTAATTTCCATTAATATACAGGTTTCTTTCCACTTGCCTTTGGAGGCAGTACAGACAAGGTTTTTGTGTGTATGTGTCCTGAGTGAAAGTTGTCTGCATTGAGAAATTAAGGTAGGGAATTAGAAGAAGGTTGCCCTATTTAGTGTAAATTCAAACTAAAAATAGTATGTTGTGGTCAGGTGTAAAGACTCATGTATATGTTTACTCTCAAAATATTGATATATGCAGATTACTGATGTCTGCATGTTTGCATCTTAAAATTGCAGAGCTGTTTATATATTTGCACAGCTTAGGGAATGTTCTTTTAATTCCCTGCTTCCTTAAATGGGAACAAATTCAGGCTTCAATATAAAAAGTTTTGTGTTTCTGCCAATACAAACCAAAGGTATCTGTATCTGTTTGATTACCTTTGCATACTTACATGAGTTTTTCTTCATTTTGAGAAGGCATTTGATGCTTCAGAATGGAAACTTGCAATTCACTGTTTTCTGATATTCTGTTAACATCTGAAATGAAACACAGGCTAGACCTGCTCTTCCCCTGTTTGGGGCAGAGTTTTATTGCCCTGTTATCAGCATAATCTATAAGGAATAAAGTGAACATATGACTTTTCATATTTCTAAAGCGATGCTTGATGCAAGTTGCAGTATTAGTGTTTTCAGGCTCAGCGCTGTGTGATTCAAAGTGCATCTTTAAGGATGATTGGCATCCTCAGCTTGGGGGCTTGTGTTTTCACCCATGAGAGGTGAAATTGTAGAACATTTTGCAGTAGCAAGCTTTGCATTATGCATATCCATTACCCTCCTGACTTAGGAAAYGGCAGTGTGTGTGTCACAGCACAAGGGGGTGTGTATGCTGACCTCAGTTCTCTCTCTTTCCAGCCGTTTTTATGTAATAAACCAAAGCAATCTATCTTCAATATGTAAGCTRGTTCATTTTCATAGTGCAACCTTTCCCTTCCCACTCAAACTACAACATAGCAAAAAGCTCTAAGACAGCAGGGCATCCACAGCTATGTATTGATTCACTTATGTATTGAAAATCTGAAGGTTCATGCCTCTTTTCAGTGATGATAATTTAAGATCTGTAGAATTTTACTACTCAGGATTCTACTTCACAAAATAAAAAGTGAGCCAGTGCAAGATCCACCTATTGGGATCCTCTTGTCATACAGTCTTGTGACTTTCCTGTGATTAACCTTCCTACCTTTCCCCTCAAAATAAATTTTGTTTTCTGTATTTTAAGCCTTAGTGTAAGATGCTCCAAATAGAATCCCTCCTTTGCCTGGATGCTCAGATGGATGCTTTTACTTATTAAAGAGTATGAATCAATTATTTCTAGGTTGCTGGTAAGTCTTGCCTTTCTTTGTCTTTGAGTTTATGCTTTTTTTTTTTTTTGTGTCAAGACCCTATTTTTGTCCTGGTGTAACACTGAACACATAACAAGCACACAGTGATACACACAGGGCTTAGTGAGCCCTGACACGCAAAGGGAGTGCTAGGCGAACACAGCTGGGGCATCTCCAATTGTATGATAAAGTGGCTTTGGGCTCCTATTCTTTTTCTCTGAAATACTAGACAGAAAATGGCTGTGTGCAATGCAGAGCATGTGTGCTGTTAGCCTGTTTATATTCTGGATGTGTCAGACTTCCAGCACATGAGCAGATGAGTTTTCCAGCTCATGTACATTTAATCTAACAAATCCAGCTCTGCTGTGTACAGATAGCAGAATGGGCAGGCTCAGAGGATTCATTTCCACAAGGAGAAGTGTGTTATGCATGTCGTTTGCTGTGTGTGGGTCCATTTTTCTGCACATCAAGCAGTTGGGTCAGATCTACTGCCAGGATTTCTGCAATCACTTACAAAACTGTGTCAGCAAGCAAATAGTGAGTGGCTCTTGCCCTGCAGCTGGCACAGTAGATGTGCTCCACGCTTCAGCATTCTGCTGCACCTTCAAAGGCATCCTCAGGTCTGGATGGCCCCATCTCATGGAGATTGTATACTTCTGCTCAGCAGAGGTGTAGGAGGCACAGAGGAATCCGGTTCCAGCCAATACCTCCAGGATGTTTAGGTACCCAGGGGCATGAAGGACCCCATGGGCATCCTGAAATAAGGTATAAAGTAGGAGTGCAACATGGAGCCCTGGCATCAGTGTTCAGCAGCTTTATTAACAGTACACTTCTCTTGCATGGCAGCATCTGTGCAGTGCTCTGCAGCTTCCTCACATTCCCTGGGCTCCAGCTGTGGTGTTTAGCACACGACTGGTCCTGAGGTCTTGCCCCTGACTTTATGAACACAATTCCTCCCCCAGTGAAAACAGTATGATGCCAGCTGAATGTCAAGGTTTTGCTCTTCACCTCTTAAAACATCTATGAATGTTACAAAAGCTTGTAGTGCTACATTTTTAATGCGCATCACATCTGTACGTCTCTAGAATGACCTGTCTATATGAACAACAGCTGAAACACCTCGATCTGTACGGCTGCCAAAACACTTTATGTACATCACATTAGTGAACACAGAAGGAATTGGCTATTTTTATAAGGAAAATGACACCAAGTCATCTTTCAAATATTTGAAATATTTTTGGCAAGTCACATTTTTATAATCCTTATACAGCTGTTTCATACTGAAACAAAAAATTATACTGCACACGATGAACATCCCAAGAACTCCCCTCTGATTTTATTAGCTCCTTTGCACAAACATGTGAGAGATGAGACTTAACACGAAAGAAGCGCAATGTGATATAAATCCATGTTTCTGCATGCAGTCAGCTTGTTATGCACCACACTGGCAGCATCAGCAGCTCATGTGGGACCATGCCACAAGGGCATAACGTGGAGGCACCCAAAACRTGAGGTGAAAGAAGTGGAAAAGTGCATAGTCTTTTATGGAACTACTGGGGGTTGGCTTCTCTCCTGGTGTTGTTCATCCAGTGGTGAGGGACTGCAGACATTGCAGGTAGCTGACCATCCCAGTACTTCTGCTGTAAAAAAGACTGCAAGGTGTGATCTGTGGAATTGGTGTGACTGAATGTAGGAATGGCCAAACCTGATTAGAGCAGACCGTACTTTGTTCATTTTGCTGAAGTGAAACATGCACCGCCAGTGAGACTCAAAAGGCTGATACTTCTTTCTGCCCTAGCAGCCCAGAAACCAGTGATCACTGTGGCACAGCCTATCTTCTTTCCATTTCATTATCTTATTTTCTTCTGTGTCTTGTTGTTACCCAATGGACCAAACCACATTGTCTTATACTGTTTCAGAATACCCATGAAGAGAGTGAGTAGATTTACTCCAGACTTACACTGCTAGGATTGGTATCAAGATCTGGCACATTTTGTTTGTGAACTCTTCTTTTCTTTGCCCTGCCAGCTGGGTGGCTTCAGAGCCTGGTAAATAAGAGGCACTATTTTTAATGTCTCATTCAGCAATGTGGTAGAAGTGGCAAATAATAGTTGCTTTCAATGCAGGAAACAACACAAAGTGCAACTGTTCCTATTTTATAAGTTATTTTAAAAAATCTCTTCATGTTGATTGTAATAATTATTTGTGCTACTTTAGCCCATAAGCTTTAATTTATGAGTTTACTGTTAATCAGTGCTGTAGTTATAGCTCTTTTTTGCTCTGTGTGTGTGCGTAAGTTTGTGAATTTTAAAATGCTAAAGAAGCTACTCAGTAAGGTGTAAAAGGCGATTTGGAAAATAACTTTTAAAGTACTTTAATAAAATAGCACATATAAAAAATATACGGGAAACATTATCAATAAGACTTACACATGAAGCATGAAAATGTTGTGTTTGCATGGATATCCTTAATCCTTATCCTTAATAAATGCCTTTTTTTTTTCTGAAGTTTGGCTTATAATAGATAATTTTCCTTTAACTGGCAAAAGGTTTGCATTGATGCTAAGGCTACGATGCCAGAAAATTTCCAGTCCCTGCTAGGAGATAGGAAGACGTTGCATACTATAGAGGTATCAGAAAATAACTTTTTCATATGGGAAATAACAACCCTTATTCTCGGCTTTGTTCAAAGAAATGGGATTTGGGCTGATTTTGAAAAAAGAACTACTCAAAAATATAATCAGCCAGAGGAAAGCGCTTTGCATGAGAACATGAGAATTTGGCAGAGAAACAAATAAATAGAAGCACTATTATACTGACGTGTTGGACAACACTAATAATGGGAGGTTTCAAATATCATATAAACAAAAGTAATGATGCAATTAGATAAATGTTTTTCATATTAAAGAAAAATAAAATTACCAATTGCATTCTGAGACAGGGGGTGTAATGTGCAGGGAGCTCTGGTCCTTCACATTCAACCTTCAAGCACTGGGGTGCTTCGTAATGCTCAAGCAGTTGGAAGAGAAAGTAAACTCAGAGATGGACGGGGAACAGGGTTAGGAGGGAGCCTAAAGTCTTACTGAGCAGAGGACTAAACTAAACAGCTTTTATTTTTCTGCTACAGAGGGAAAATAGTCATGAGTAACTGCTGGCTGAATGCTTGTAATCACAGCTTGGGCTACTGAGCACAGTTGCCTTCCTAGATCTTTGTGGAGAAACATCCATTTTCTTTCCTGGGGTAGAACTGTTTCTCTGAGTCAGATCAGGAGATTTTGCATTAATCCTTTCTTTTCGCAAATTATTAAAGCACCATGCAGAGCGTGTGCTTGCATAGCTGGCAACTTTATGACATGCTGGGCCAAGCACATGGGGTCTGTGGAAACCTGCTGAGAAAATCCTGAAGAAAGCCTGGTGCTCTAATGTTGGCAGAACTTGTGCCAGGCAGAGCTGTTGTGGGGAACAGATGAGATGTGCACCCTCTTCACACCTCCTCTTTGCTGGTTGTTTCCCTTTTATATTTGGGGATGTTGAGATGAAGAGGAAGACCCAGACCCATGTAGGAGTAATTAATTCCACAGGGATCTCTTTCCTGAGTTGCTTATATCCCTACGCAGTCTCTTAAGAGGCAAAGAAACCCCAGGAGCTTCCAGGTCAGCTTGAGAGGATGTTAATTATGATTGCTATAAATACAGAGCAGCTCTGGATTGGTTAGTGTTTTTGTTCTTTTCATTTTTATCTCAGAGACAAGAAGCTGAGGAAGTGCATACCCTGTCCCTGACCTATGTGTTCCTGGACATCTGACTGGAGGAAAAGCTTCRGCACAGAGCAGAGAGAGGTCTGAGGGAAGAGGTAGACGGAGAAGGGTTGTAGAGCCAGAAAAGCTGTTGTTCAAATAGGAGCAGGAAGATCATCTAGCTGTGAAACTGCTCTTTTAGTGCTTTCTTTTTCCACAATGGTGGTGCTTCTTCACTGTCATCAGGGCATGAGAAATCCTYGCTTCACTATCTGCTGTTCGGTGCTGAACATTCAACCAAGAGCTTATCTATTTTTTTGTGAAAGGTGATTCTAAGAAAAAATGCAAAACTCTTATGTCTAATAGTGGTGTCTGAACCCTTTGACAAAAGATACAGCTTCCTACCAGAGGCCTCTTTTATTTTTTTTCTCCAGGCTGAAACTATTCTGCTACAGAAAGCAAAGGGTTTGTCTCCCTCCTCATAAAAACTCCACCCATTTTAATAGGAAAAGAGAAGCTTTTAGCTTCTGGTCCCCATCCAGACCTTCACAAACTTGCAATGTGTTTATCCTGGAAAACAGGGAAATATATGCATTTTTCCCGTATTGCAGATGGATTATTAAGGCACAAAAATTAAGGATTAAACACCATACATTGATTGGAGTCCAGCTCAGCAGCCCTAGGATCAACACCGAAGTTCATGAACCTGAGCTAGGAGCTATGCTCAAGCTGCGGCAAAGCATGGAGGAAGTGATGCTCTGACAGCAAGACACCCACATTTGTGAGTGTCTGTGTAGACCCAGAGCTCCTGCTCCCACCATCACCCTGTCAGTGACACCCAAACACGCGTAGCTTGAGGGTACTTGGAGAAAGGATCTACGTGACGCGTCTGCAAAATGCCTTTAATGCCAGGCATAGCATAGTTCTGACCTTTGGCAGTGCAATGTGCCTGGTCGTCCCTGGGAGGTTAAGGAAGGAGAGTTGTGYAGGGAATGAGCCCATTTCCTCTATGCTTCATGACAAACCCTGGGTCCCTTCTCTCCTCCCAGATGAGCAGGGCTGGGCTGTGCACGCTCACAGCTACACCCTCTCCTCSTTCCCGTGCACGAGCATTGCTCTCCCCTGCTTACCTGTCCCCYGCTCTTCCCGGCAAGCCATCAGAAGGACAGTACCAGCAGTGGCAGCTCCTGCTGCAGGGATGTTTGAGGAGGGCTGCTCTGTTTGCGGTGGGGAAACATGGAGAGGAGGTAGCTGCCAAGGCAGGCAAAGGGGGATGTGGAGACAGATGGCTGTGTGCACAGGGAGCAGTGCCTGTGTGTRGGAGGTTGCACAACTCGGAGCTGCTTTCTCCTTCCCAGTCCAGGCTGGATTACTGCTGTGGGCACTTACAYGATGATAACAATCTCCTTCCCTGTATGACTCTGCTAGTATGGGGTGGCCACACAGCCAGTGACCTCCCGACGTGCTCTATCTCTTCTTTCTACCCTTTGGTTTTGATTTGGGATTTTTCTGGATGCAACACTCCTTTCTGATTATTCTGGAAGCTCTTGGGGGATTTGTAACAGCAATAATATATGGTAGGTTTGGCTGGGAAAATTCTGTTTAACAAAAAATGTTGAGGTTTGGAAACTTATTTTTGTTCTCTGTTGAAATAAAATCAAAGTCTTCCAAAAACTGTTTTGGAAACGGAGCAGAGCAATCTGTTAGGGACCCACTGGGTGGTAGGAGTTTCTTGTTTGGAGCTGAGCAGAACAGAGTTATGGGTCCTGGTCTCTGCTCCCCTAAAAGTGGGCCCTAGGCAGGGACTATTCAGAGGTGCTGCTCCTTTGCTCTTGTTCAGACTAGAAATTCCATTCTGGATGTCATTAAGGAAAACCAATATATTTTCATTAGAAAAATTTCATTGCAATGTATTTGTATTTTCTTYTGAAGAACTCCAGGTCAACCTGAAGTTGAGGCCATGCCACAGAAATTAAATTCTGCAGGTTCTCAGCATGCATTTCACTTTTCTTCTAAGCATGTGTTAGGCTACATAGCTTAACTCGGTGTTTATTTTTTTAATTTTAAAATGTGCCATTTACAAAATAACAATATAAATTAAAAGCACAGCCACTGAACTTCTGTGGGAAATGGCCTGGCTTGCCTCTCAGCCGCTGCTTGCCAGCTTCACTTCAGAAAGTCATCTGGCTCTGGAGCTGCCTTCAGAAATGTGCTGAAGAGATTCCAAGGCATGTACAAGATTAGCAAAATCATTTCAGGAGCAACAACAACAGAGCTCTCCACCTCAGGGCCCAGTCAGGCTGGAGGGGTGAGCCAACAGCAGTCTTGTGAAATTCAAGGAGGATCAATGCAAACTCCTGGACCTCTGAGGGAAAAACCCTGCAAGGGTGGAGGCTGGGGGTGGCTGGGCTGGGGAGCAGCTCTGTGGGAGTCCTTGGTGCCCTGGGGCATCATGTGCCATTCAGGAGCCAGCAGACACCAGACATGGTCCATCCATGCATCTGGGCATTGGATTAACCCCCTCTACTCTGCRCTGTATATACGGTGTCTGGTTTTGGGGCTCCCTCAATACAAAACGTGGACAAGCTGGTGTACGTTCAGTGAGGGGGGCCCCAGGGTGCTCAGGGCTGGAGCAGATCCCCATGAGGAGAGGTTGAGGAATGGGCTGTCTAAGTGTGGGGCAGAGATAGCTCCAGGGGGGCTGGAGAAGACTGGCCCGGTTTCTCACAGCAATGGAACAACAACGCTGATTTTGCTGTTATGTACTCCATTTCTCATAAAGCTGCACACTAACGGTTGTGTGATTTGTCAGAGCTTTATTCTGACAGCCCTAGAAAGAAGGGGCCACTTAATGTGGATGGAAAGACAGGATATTTCACCTCCCCCTGGCAAAGGGAAGAGTACTGCCTGGGGAGCCACAGTCCCTTACCTGGACCCCTGGCTTTTGAAGCTGCCCCATGGTGGAAGACGTATATCTACATTACATTTTTTAAAAGGATGCAGAAATTTTTGCTGCCACATTCACTGAAGAGTGAAAATACCCACTGGAAAATGCCAGTATTTTGTTTAAACCCACAGAGAAATTTCACATCCCCATGCCTCCCCACCCACAACTGCCTCAGTGTGTCTCCTAATAACGTAGTCTAGCCCTAGAGATGGAAAATTCGTCTCAGCCATTTATCTTCTAATTCAGAATTGTGTCCTATAACAGGTAATTTCAAATTATTTCATTAGTCAAGTTTGAACAGACTCCTGTTTTCCAGTTTCTTGAAATACTAATCCCCAATAGATGTCACTCTTTAGTAAACATCACATGGAGAAAACTACTTTAAGGGATACCACTGTTRAGAGAGACCAATTGTGTTGCACTCTCTTGCATCTTCAACTCGTAAGAAGAAGTAAAGGGTACATATTCCTTTCAGGGTGAAGGGAGGATTTTCTTTCATTGGCTTTGTTTAGTTTTTACTCGCTGTATATATTGCGGATATTTATAACAGGATCCTAGTCTTCATGTAATAAAATCAATTTGAACTCAATTTCTCAGTCTTTGATTGGATCAATCTCTTTGCAAATGAATCCATTGTAAATGAATTTGCAGCATGAGACTTTTTTTCTCGTTTGTTGGAAAGTGGTCTTATTTTACTATCAATCATGTATGACAATCTAATACAGGCGTGATACAGACATTCATGCAGGTGGGAGACCACTTTGCCCATTAGGGGCCATTAATGACATTTATTCCTCATTTCACAGAAGGCTTTTCTTGTAATATCACCTCTAATCTTATTTTCCGTGTCTAACAGGAAATATATTAATACTTGCTTCTTAAAGAAATGTTGCAGCTTCTTCTTGATGTTGCCCTAGGCTTATCTTCAGCTGTGTGTGGCTGGGGCTGAGAACATGCTCAGCATTTGGAAGAGAGGAGCTGGGGACTTAGGGTGCAAAATGTTTCCATCTGAGGGGAAACCAGACTGCAAGACTCTGCTGAAAATTTCAGCCCTTGAAAGTTGTGGGGCTTGTTGAACTTGTGGGGTTTTGTTTCAACCCGGAAAATGACAGGAATCCATTGTGCAAATTGTGTGCAGATGTGGGCCTGGGTATCATGCATAACCCACATTCTTAGCTGTTTGCATGTCGGATYTCATTTGCAGACCATATCCAATTTTCAAATTGCACTCTCTTTCTTTTTCAGTTGCAGAAGTGGCGGCAACTGTGGCCAAATCTCAATGCTCCCTGGCTGGTGGAGGCGGACCCTGCTTGGGAAAGAAGTTTTTTCTTGCCTTGTCCCCACAGAGGGGATGGAGGAAGAGGGAGAGAGAGGAGAGAGCACAGCACAYCCAGTCCTGCGGGTGCACACCATCCCTTCGTGGTGGCTGTCCTTCCCTGCTGCCCCAGGGCTGGATTCCCACATGTGCCCATAGGGCTGGGCAGAGGGCCAGCAGGACTGTGACCATTCCGTGCCCCCACCTAAACTCCACAACGTGACACGTCCATCTTRTGTTCTCCTGTGCACATGTGGCTGCCTGTGCTGCACAGTAAAGCTGGAAGAGAAGGCAAAACCGGGTTACATCAAGGTTGGCTGATTCGTAGCTGTATTCTGAGTATGGTTTCTTACATACACAATGTGTAGAGTATGCTATCTACAAGCAAAGCATTCCACTTATCCCAGGGAGGGCTGTGCTGTTCCAATTTATCTTATACAGAGCACATTTTTGTTGTCTGCAATGGATAGAGATGAGCCTTGAGGGAATTGATAAATCTCATGCCGAGAAGTTTTAACTTAGATGTGCATAAGGAATAAATTAATTTTTAATACATTTTTCAAGAAGCACTTTTTTGGCTCAAGACCATCGTGCCTGGTATGTTTATAAAGGCACACGTAGCATGCTCCAGTTAAGAGTCTCTCAGTGTTTCCATTGTAAACCCTATTTTCAGAGGCTTATATTATAATTTCAATACAAAATTCAATCCAGGCAAGAAAAAACTGGCATCGGTGTTGGCCTGCGAGTGAGGTTTTCTTAATGATTTTTTAAATTTAGTTTTTCTCTTATCAATGTTTGATTAATGTTAATTAATAAGAACACTTTCATCTCTAGTCATTGTTAAAATTTAAATCATATGTACCTTGCATCCTAAYGAGTTACTTGGTGTGTAAATGAACTTCTGTTTGTTTTTTACAGTTGCACAGCTTAAAAACATTTCCAAAGATCTAGTTTGTATTTTGTAAGCCATTAACTAATTTTTTGCAATGTCCTACTGTAGCATTTAGGAAACAATATTATCCCAAGTAGAAACCAGAACCACAAAGTCCCACAGAAGCTCTCTAGCTATGCCCCCAGAGGTGCTATGGGGTGTTTCGCGGTTGGGACTCCTGGCCTGCCGCGCAGCTGTTGCAGTCCTGCTGGCAGGTGATGGATGGTGAAAGCTCACTGGGTGAAGTTCAGCTCTTCAGCAGAGAGTGGGCTTAATTGGCATCACTGAGAGGCGGAGAGACCAGTGCACACACCAGCCCTYCCCTTATGCAGTTTTTGCCTTCTCTTAAACACACACGCTCACAAGACCTCCACAGGAAGAGAGGGCTCACAGTTACATTCATGCAGTCTGAAAAAGGCTAATATTAGTTTTAAACAAAAAGCGTTTTTATTCAATATCTGCTCATGAAAGCAGAAAAATCCAGTGTTAGCCTAATGATGCAGTTTTGCCCTTATCAGCTTCTTTTTGCCCACAGGCTTTATAAAAGTCCCCTAGCACTGGGTAATGTTATATACCATATGTGTTGCCTGCAGTACCTCAGCACAACAGGGCAGATTAAGGACAGAGTTTCTGCCCACCCTTTGAAGATTTACGTCAGACCTTTTAACCTCCCGTGAAAACAGTTTGGTGATTTAATTCTTTTTGTGATATTCAACAACAGCTTTCATACTTCCACAAACACTATGCAGCCCTCATACCATAAACAGTCATAAACTGAGCCAGACTTCTCCATGTTGAAGCAAGCTATGACAGAAAGCAATGGGGTTCACAGATTTGTGAATTTTCTTTCCTGACAGTTGGGGTTCACAACACTTGTTGAGTTCGTAAACTTTTCCCTCCCCTCTAATTMTCTTTTCACTCCAATTTAAACAAACAAATATGCTTGGGGTTTTTTTGTGTGTTTCACATCAGAATTGGGCTTGACATTCAAGACTGACACATATGGAGACCATACACAGTGCAACATATCTGTGGTCCGCTAGTCCTTCGCCTCCCTCATTGGGCTGGACTGCACATGTTAGGAGTTTCAAGACAGCCTCCCTAAAAGACTTGCCTGTGTTACAGACAGATATTGAGCTTTCCAGGTTTTATTCATCAAAGAAAGCCTACCTAGATGTGTTTTGGGCCTCCTTTTGCAATTTTCATATGCGTTACAACCATGAATGCATGTATCACACACTGTATTACTGAGCAGTACTTTTATAGTTGTGGAGCTGAATCAGAGAGAGATTAAATGACTTGGTGAAAGTCACACAGGTAATTTGTGACAGAGTCAAGAATTTCCTGAAAGCCAACCTACTGTTTTCAATTATTGTTTTTCTAGTTCTTCTTTGGCAGTATTCAAAGCAGAGGTGAATCCTATATTGAGTGTTCATCTCTGCATATATACCCATTAAGAGAAGATCTGCAGACCTTTCTCCAAAGGGCAGCTCTAAGGAGAGAAAGGAGACAAAGGGCAGGAGAAAGGACTCATTAGCTGCACCCCACGTACGTGTCAAAAACTAAAACACAGAGCCAGTGATGCAGTCAGCTGCAGGCCACACAGGAAGTTTGTAGCAGAGACAGGGAATTTAATCTACATCTCTTGAATCCCAGTCCAGGCTTTCAACGTTTTCCTTAACCAGTTCATATTTCATATGATATGCAGTCCATACCATACAGTCTTGGAAATTCTTTATTTATTTATTTTTACCCTCCCTTCCTCTCTGAAATAATCTAATCCAGGAACATTTGCACTGAACTTTTGAACCTTTGATGTTTAAGTAGGTTCAAAATTAAGCAAACTGTGTTTTCATGTTATTAATTGGAATCACTGTGCCTGGGCCTTTTAGCAGCCTCCACATGGTTAACTTCAAACTCCCATGTCAGCCTGAAAGAAAAAAAAAATCAAACACATCAGGTCCCATTAAATGTGTTAAACATTTTAACTGTACAAAAYGTGGAGTGAGGTAGATCTTTTGAAAACTGAATCAGGAGAATGACAGAGGTCTGTGTATATATTTCCTCCTGCCTGGGCTGAAGGTCATTATTTTGAACTAATAGCTGACCCCTTTGGCCTCTGGAAGGCCATTATGCTTAATGGCCTGAGCTAATTTGTTGTGCTACAGGGTTGGCTGATYCTTATTTTAATCTGCACCTTCTCCTGCTCTTCTGGGGAAAGCAACTGCTCTGATATAATCCAGTTGGCAACAAATTGCCTAAAGGAAGGAACAGGCAAGCAGATAGGAGACAGGACTATACAGTAATTTACTGAGGATTGACTTTCTTGCCAAAAAACAAACAAAAAAAGAAAAATCAAGGAAAGGCAAAACATATRTATACATGTGTACACACTTACATGTGCATGGAGTGTAAGAGAGTGAGAGAGCAGGAGAGTGAACCAGGGCAGAGGAAATGGAAAAGAGAGAACAAGRGAAATTGTGATAAAGACACACTTTCACAAGCAAATCTACCTTTTTAACCCCATTTTCCTTTCTTTGAGACACTTTGGAAGAATAACACCCACACAATTTGCTGCCAGGAAACAGAGATAGTTTTGTTAGCACTCTTTCTCACAAAATCAAGTACCTATTTGAAAAGCAAAACCCCTTTGCCAGTCAAGTGTGCCCGTGTATCTTCTGGCATTACTACACAGGCTGTTGTGAGTGACACACTTAAAAATCAGCTAAAATAGAAAGCAAACACATAAAGAGCATCAGCTGTTAGTCACATTCTCAGTGGGGAGGCAAAATCTCATGGGGTGCATGAGGCAAAATCTCACAACATTTGCACAGACAGCACTGTTTTTGTCTCCTTGAAACCTTGCTTCAGGTCCTCAGCCCAGGAAGGAGCAGCATTGCTCAGATGGGGTTTGGGGCTCCACCACCAGCAGGGCTGGGGTTGCAGGATTTCTGGGCAAAGAGGAAGACAGGCTCTTGTACCTTCTCTACCCTCAGAATTTTTCCTCTGCTCCAAATGGCTGTGTGTCACAGAGCCTTTCTGTTTTAGCTGATATAAATTTGCATTTGCTCCTTCCGTTGCTGATCCTGGTCTTCTGCACACATCCTGTGCCCTGGGTAAGGAGAGGGAGCACAATGAAAAAATGTCAAATCAGCAACAAACTGAAGATTTTACCGCTTACAAGAGCTTGCATGCAGAGGAGCAAAGCTGCTTTACGTTTGTGTACTTTTGTATCTGCAGTCACACATGCATGAAATGCCCTAGAAATGTGCACAGCATGACCAACTATTGCAAATCACAGGTCCTTGTTCCTCCCTTTTCCTACTAATTTTCCACGGTCTGCTGGTCTTGCTGATATCTTGTCTAATGTGCTGTGGTTGGCTGTTCGGGGAGGCTTGGACACTGCTTCATGTCTGTGCTATGCAGAAAACTGCAGGAGTGACAGGGCCTTGGAGCTGTGTGGTGGTGTTGTCCCCCGTCTGCACCCACTGCAGCTGGCAGCAAGCAGTGCTTCCCTCGAGGCTCCAGTCCTTCCCTCCGGGGCTCCAGTTCTTTCCGTGCTGGAGCCTTCTGGATGTGGGTGGTGAAAGTCACAGACATCYTTGATCCTGTCATTGAGGCTGCCCCCTCCAGGCACTCCTGTCCTGCCAGCAAAGTCAATGGAAATGCAGTGTTTGTTTCCACGGCTCAGCCTTGAGTCGGGGTCTGTCCCTGTTAATGGTGTCTGGGCTGCTGTGACTAAATTACCTACAACAGTAGCCTTGACCTTCAGGGGTGGGATGGAAAGCTTAAGCTGATAAACTCAGGTGTCTGAATTCTTAAATATATGAGAATTGTGCTCTTGTACTTAATTAAAAACAACAACAAAAAAAGCCACACAGATTAATTTCTATTCCATTTCTGGCCTGCACTCCGTCCCAGAGGTTCCTTGCATTTGCTGTGATGAATGTTAAAAATCACAGCTGCACAGGAGAAGGGTAGCTGGTCCAATGGTCCCAGGGTACCATGTGCCTCCACCATGTATGGAAAGGAATATCCCTGTGGAGCAGCCCAAGACGGTGGCCCGTGCTCAACCATGGGGATCCAAGTCCTTCCGTGTGCATGGGAAATCTTCCCCTGTCCTTGTAGAGCAGGTGCCCCTGGCTTTGGACTATCAGGACAGCACAGGCCCCAGGATCTCCATTGTTTGTCAGAGTGTGTGAGGGAGCACCTCAGGCATTAAACACACAAATCTTTCTATTTACGTCAGCCTGAAAATTTGCGGTACTACCCTCTACAATTTAAGCAATCAATTGAGAAAGTAATTTAAAAATCAATTTTTTGCAGCAACTCAGTAAAAAAAATTAAAAATCAARATCTAAAAATTGTCTGTCAGAAACAGCATGTCTCATGGTTTTGCCATGTGTGCAGCAGTGTTATAATGTTTTTTTTGTTTGTTTTAATTTCTCTGTAAGATCTTTGGGTTTCTAATGTTTTGGGTTATAACGTTCCCACAAAAGATTTCCCATGGTAGACTGAGTACCCTAGCAAAATAAAAGGCCTCCTGCAGGTGGTGCTACAATGCTGCAAGTATTTTTAATTAGACTAGGTACAAGAAGTACCTCCATTATCGTTTTCTCTCACTTTACAACAAATTAAAATCTCTTGTGTGGGAAGTAGCTCATTATAGGAAGCCAAGACCTGGACCTAACCCACTCTTAGTAGCACAACTTCACTTTCTCAGCACAGCCAGCAGTTGTGACACATTAAGAAAACCATTTCTTCTCCCCCTCCAAATTCTGAAAAAAATTGTTGCATTATTCTCCATGCCCAATGACTTGTGCAGTTAAATATTATGGTGCAAAATGAGGCTGTAAGATGTCATGTAACAGATAGGTTAGTATCTTACACACCATATTAGAGTAGGAATGTGCAAGCAGCAGACAACTGAGGAAAAATTGTTAAAACAATCTTAAATGTCTGCTAAAGAAAAAACCTTGATATTTTATGAATCTCTAATTTTCCACAGAGTGGATAAAATAGCTTGACTTAGCCAGACTAGCCTAATGGGCCACCTCTGAATAGACACAGCCGGTATTCATTATTTTGTTGCCTTTAAATGGCATTGGATAGCCAAAAAAAATGAAGCCATAATATAGGAAAAAATGTTAACCTGTGGAGCAAAATACTTCCATTTTAAACCTTTGTAATTTCAATGATCTTTACGAGAAAATTGTTGTTCTACAGATTTTCTTGTCTTTAAAAGTGTCTTCTTTTTCGTCTTTCTTGTCTGCTGAATTTTTGTTTCTCCTTTTTTTTTTTGTCGGCTTATGGATTTACTTGTTATTGTGAAAGGAAATAAAAGGAAAACATAAAAAGTAAAAAAAGGGAAAGAAAGGCAAAACAATTACCTTTTCTGATTAAACATGAAACAATTTGGTTTTAAGTATCCTTTGCTATTGCTTTTGCCTTCTGTTTTAGTTTTTATCCCAAACATGAGCATAAGTTATTATTTTCCTTTTTCTATGAAATGATGTTTTCAAGTGTGTCTGCTTGCTAGTCACAAACTGTTGCAATCCTTGTAGTTAAGATAACCTGGCATGGCATCCTGTGAGGTTACCCCACTTGCATTTGCTCAGAGAAAGAAACAATTAAGCCATCAACACAAATGCATYTAGGGCTGTCAGATCAGAAAATAAATGGAGGCCGAATGATGATTTAGTAGCAACACTTCTATAAGAAACAGCTGCAATTAAATTAAAAATGCAGTGACAATAATTAAAATATATGAAATATTTCTTTCAGGTAAGATTTAATCTTATGCTTCAGTGTGATTTCGTATTTTTTCTCTTCCTTATGGACAGCACCTGAAACTTCCCAGGGAATTTACAGGGAGAGGCATCGATTTGGAGACAATAACATCTTGCTCCTCAGTGGAATTACAAGAAAAGTCAGCCCAGGTACAATATCCATTTATTCTTCAATTTCTCATTCTCAGAGAGGTATTACATGTCTGGGTTGGCATGACTATTAGCAGTTCAACAACAAATTGTTTTTTTTAGAATTAGAGAAGAGGTTGCTTCTTATAAATTGAAAGCCTATTAGTACTCACCAGTTGAACTAACAGGATATTGTGTTATACACATCGATTTCCTTGCAATGTGCTGCTGTGATCAAGAAGATGCTCCTTATTTAATGTGATATTAGCACTGGCATGAAAGAGTTTTATTTTTTTTTTATGAGGTGAAACCCTGCATGTAGATATGGTTTTAAAGCACACAAAACAGTACCTATCACTAAACAACCATGTCTTCTTGAAAGATCAGATGCATGGAGGAAACATAGAGACATGTTATGAGGTTTCTTTGAAAAAGTCTAATCTTCAGAAGAAATTTCTAATTAAAATAGGTGAACAGAAACATTCAGTGGCTGTGAATGCACACCTTCTGCCCTCTTGGGAAGAAAGCTTTGCCTTAGAGTGTTATCAGTTCATTTTTTGAGACACTAACCTTGGGAACTGTTCATACAGATGCTATTTATGGCTTTCTTGAAGCACATCGTTATGGCCTTGAGGGTAAAGGAATGACACCAAGTTTGGACTCAGCACTCTGAGTGGGTTTCTGCATTAGCAGCAGATCTCTCTGGGGGACCCTTCCTCTAAGACTGGTCTATTTAATGGCTCTGTGCCTTTCTTTGTGTAGTCACACCACACAGGCAAGATTAGAGGGGGACACCTGGTTAGCTGAGCCCAAGGGGTTTGTGTGGTACCTCGTACTCAGCTGCTCAGTGCTGTGGAGAGTGATTTATGTGCACAGGCACACAGGGGACCTCCCAGATAGGGAMACAGAGACTCAGGTCCCGCTAACTGAGGGAGTTTGAATGAAGCCCATGCTGGGTTCAGACACTTCATGTTACATTGAGGCCACCATTAGATGAAATTGCCTTTTTTGTGGATTAGTTTTTCTGCATTATGTAACATTAGTCTCCATAGTTATTTTTATCACTGATGTGTAAATGTAAATGTAAGTGAAGGCCAACCAGTTACTGGTTGTAAACCTTGTAAACCACTCCTATTATTATTATTATTATTATTATTATTATTGTTACTACTACTGCTTTGTAGGAACATAATATTCTTCTAAAATAAAATCTCTGCTTTTGGATTTCTTCATACACTGGAATTACAGAGTAAATTTTTAGTGGTTGGAAAACAATCTACTGTATCTTTACCTGTGAAGGAGATGGTTGTGCTGTCTCCTTGGTGAAGCTACTTTAAGATACTTCTGGAGCTTATAATTTAATGGCTATACCAATTTTAAACAGGAAATGTGATACCGACATTACAGACATCTACCAAAAACCATCAGAAAAACTCCACAAAATCTAGTGAGGCAGGAAGAGCAAGGCATTACTTATATCAGAGAACCACAGGCTTTTCATATTTGCTAAAGAATTTCCCCTGGCTGGGCAGTCTGTTGACATAAACCTGAAGGAACTGAGAAATCACTTCTATATTAGTATTTTGCTCAACTGCTGATAAAAAGCCTAGTTGTAATTCCTTTCTATATGAAAGTAAGCAGAATTTTCTTTTTTTTCCCTTTGAAACCATCATCAGAATTGTTTAATTTAACATCATTTCAAGAATACATAGGCAAGAAGCCTGCAGATTGAATTGAGGGGCTTTTGGTCGTAACCAGTCTTGCCTATAGAAAAGGACTCAAATGGACAAAAAGAAGCAGAAGTTTTAACCATGCTCCTTCCTTACTGCTCTACTAAACTGAGAAAGTTCTTACCTCTATTCCCTGTGAGAAGTCATGAACCACCCCATCTTTCACCATAACCTTATAAGATTTCCACAGAGTGTAACTTCACTGTGTTTGTGAGCCRTCTATGTGAAGCCTTCCCATAGACCAGCGCCTTGTTGACTTGGACAGGTCATGAGCAGACTGTGATACTAAATAACTCCATTAAATAGGAGTTTATCTTTTGGTAATTGGAAGGGGCCTAAAGGCAGTGTTCAAGGTGTCCACATTCAAACTGAACTGATCGTAGAGCAGAGGAATGTATTAGCTGAGTAAATTGGCTTTTCCACTTGGCACATTTCTTGACATAGCGAATAACATTGAGAACAAAGTAGAAAGAGATTAGAAGAAAAAGCAGTATTTACCATGTGGCCAGAAATTACTCTCGGTTCCTCTGGCCATATATAAACATTATATTAATTCTTGTGCAAAGTGGTGGCTGCAATGCCTCACACAAAAGCACGATTATTGTTTGTTCTGGGTAGGCATTTACAGCTACATTGTCTCAAAGAGAAAGATAAACAGCATACATGTATGTTTATTTTCCTACAGTGCAGGGAACCTTTTCCTCTTATTTCTATACACATTAGATGGCTCCCCTCCCACGAGTTTTTGTAAAGAATGGCTTTAGTTTGTAAATTGCAGGATAAAGCACTTCAAAGGCATGGCAGCAGGAGTCTAGATTTTGCTCTCTATTCTGTGTTAAACATCCCTGAATGTAAGGAAACAATATACCTGGTCAGCAGGTAACTCGAGGGTTGACTGGRTTGCCACTTGTACATCCTGTTGGGAAGAAGGACCCACCCCTGACTGAGGTAGATTTCCAAGAGTTCAAAATTTCCATTCTGAATCACYATGAATAGTTACTGCCATTATTTATTTCTTTTTTTACAATTTTTTTGATTGCAATTATGTTAGGTAAAACGGTGCTGACTGGGTTATTTCAGTAGTTGCAAAGTGTTTAATTTATTAAAATATTTCTCTTACAAAAAAGTTTTTATTACACTTTATATATATAATTCTGTTTGTAAATAAAAAGGTTCAGAATAGAAACGATATAAAAAGCTGAATTTCTTACCAGTTAAAAAAAACCCATTGAAATCTGTAGAGGTAAATTCTGTGAAGGTATTAGAGATTGAGCCTTGACCAAAGAGCATTTTCTAGTGAGAAATATTTGGCTATGCATGTCCAATTGACTGACTGTCTCTCCAAGAAGGTGAGCAGATGGGAGACAGRAAGGAGTGTGCCATTTTGAAGGCTGCTGTTATAAACATTCATGTCTGCATGTGAGGAACAGTCAGCAGAAGACCAAACCCAAAATCAGCCAGTATAATGCCAGGATTTACCCTGCCTGATGATGACACTTCTTTCTGTTGCAGTGGAGGTACTGTAATTTGCATTATGCCTGTATTTCTTCTATATTTTTTTCCTCCAGAACCACAAAAAAAAAAAAAAAAAAAGTACCATTATATTAATTTTTCTTGCTAGTTACACAAAATCCTAAGAATAGATAAAACTCATTTTATCTGTCTAATGTTTACTTTTAAGATTTTTCTGAAGTAGTAGAAAAGAAATCAAGACTAGCTAAAGAAATCAATTTTGACATTTGAAATGTGACACACAAGGTTGGTGTATTTTCAGTGTTTTGTTTGCCATTCCTTTGCAGCTACCGCTAATGGCTTTGCAGCATTCTGAGCTTTGGATGTGCAGAAATGGTTCCAAATAATGTGTCTCAGAGATATGAAGGCAGGAAAATGCTTTTTAAAGGAAAATTCAGTGTTTTTCTTCACTGTGAAAATTTATGTAGGAGTGTTGCTTTTTTAAGTTCTCTAACATGTGATGGGAACTGGCAGAGCAGCAGTTACAAACTTTAGCATATTCTGGGAGCTGACAAAAATCTTTAATTAGGCATATATTTTAGGTTTTCTTAAAAATAAATATTTAGCTTATTATTAATATTTGCTTCTCACAAAGTTATTTTGACCTTTCATAAAACAAAAAGCCAAACCAATGAAAACATAAAAGTTTAAATCTGGAATTATGGATTAAATCCAGAAATACGAGCATGGTTATGGTCTCTCCTACTCCATTTGTTTCCACTGTCTGGTTGCTGAAAGCAATATATACTCTGGTTTGTCCTGGTGATTATAGTGTTTTGCAGTTTGTCAGCAGAATGGGGGGTGAGAATACATTGGTTGGTATTCCTGGAAGGATGGAAGGGGTAGAGAGGGCCTGTGGTACGATTGCTGCTAGGCATCCCCTGTCCGCTTCCACCTCTGGATGTGGTAGGAAAGGTTCTGGCCTGTGGTTTACACCTAGGGATACATGATATGCAGAATAACAGACAGGAAGGTACATCAGAACAACAGGCTGGAATACTGGCATTTTTTTTCCTCARTGTCAAAAGTGGTTAAATATGTATCATATTTGCTGGGTCAATCTAAAATGGAAACTATGACTTATACTGTAATAGCTTTCTGTGAATCGCTGTTAAAGGCAAACACATGACTTCTTCACTAATAGAAGAAGGGAAATAATGTTGCTGTGCAAAATGGCACCTGTGAAGGGAAGAAACAAACTCGAGGAGCCAAAGAAAGAAAAGAAAGATGCATATGCAAATACACTTGTACATGTTCCCACACGAAGGCATACACATGTGTGTGTGTGTGTGTGCATATCCTCATTCCAAATGGAAAGTGGGATTGATCTTGGTTAACATTGGACAAAAAAAATGTAGGCTACATCTGAAAAGTTATGCTCTGCAGTCATATTAATATGTAGAGACAAGCAGGGAGCTCCCATAGTATCTGTAGATTCATCTTAAAGCGGAAGTCTAAGATCAGTCTGACTGATTYCTCCTCCCTCTTTCCCCCTCAGCCACACAGTAATTTCTGACTTTCTCTTCTACAACCTGTAAGTGTCATTGTCTTTCCAATTATTTTAGGAAAGGCAAAAGGCAAATCCCAGAGCTGTGATGTGCCATACCGGTGGAGCTCTGAAGGAATAGCCCAGGGTTATAGCACAACTCCTCTGCACCATGTAGACTAGGACCAAGCCATATTAAGCCTTGTGAAATAAATTTTAATACACACAGCATTTTTGCATAAAGTCTGCTCCTACTCTTCCTAAAAATTAAAATAAATAAACTGTCTAATGGGAAGACTGCAAAATCTGAACGCATTTTTTATTTCCTTAGATGCTTTCCTTATATCAAAGGTGTTTTCCTGAAGCCCTTAAAATGATCAACTGAGAGTCATTTTCCAAGCCAGACTGTAATTTAGAAATATCCAGAACATAAGCCTGTTTTATTTTCTGAGTGTATAGGGGTGACTTGACAGTCTCCAGTAGCTCACCAGATAACACTGCTGTTGGCAAAGCCTTCAGATAACATAGGAGCTGATCTAAAGCAATACAAAATCAGCTTCAATTAAAGTAAAAATTTTAGCTGAATCCATTTGATTTTAATCAACTTTTTCATTAATGTATATTTCTTTGCATTTTCATTTCCCACTCAGGAACAGAGGTGGAAGTTCAGAAAAGCCTTTTTTTTTTTCTTGTTTACTGAGAAAGGGTATCTCTAAAAGGCTATGAGAAAATTGGCTCTTTTAAGGATTTCAACACTCTGAGCAGAATCAYGTGGTCTTCAAGAAGGAAATTTATACTCATTGAGGTAAATAACTGCATTTACAGAAAAAAGTTCTGCTTGCTGGATGCATTTCCACTGAACATCATATGAATGTTAGCAATAATGATACAACCACTAACAGAAGAAATGTGCCTTTGGAGTGTATTACATTTGAAATTTCCTCCTTCTCAGTAAGGAAAAGATCCAGCTGGATGCAAGGCTTTCTGGTCTACACCTACGTTAATAAATTCAAAATGCCATGTCACAGCCCTTACACTGTCTAATTACTAGCATCATTTTGCCCTTAACCATCTGGTGCTCTCCCAGAGATGTTCCAGGGAGTATAAACCAATCCTGACAAATAATCTGGATGCAGCCACCCTGCCTTGGAAGGTAGGAGATTTTAAAAGCATGGCTGTGGGCCAGTCCCCACACAACCAAACCCAGAGAGTGGGCCCTGACACAATGGCCTCTAATGGGGTAGATGTTGCTTGAGAATTTTTACTGCCTGTGACTATACGAAACAGCAAAGTATGATGAAGTGAAATAAAATACTGAACCTAAATCAATGTACCTTTTGGGCTATAAGAGTAAATTTTTGGTGACAAAAGTGGAGTCAGGGTTTGTTGCCTTGAATTCATACTTTCCATTCCTCTCCTGCTCTAACTAGAAACAGATGACCTGAAAATCACAAAACTTAACCCATGATGAGGTCTCTGATGGGTTCTGGTTTAGCCATACATGAGCCTTTTGGCAAGGTTCATTTTGAAAGGAATCAGGAAGGCAAGCCAAAGCCTTATTGGGGGGTATTTCTGCCCTTGCTATATTGTGGTCTCATCATGTCAGTCAGGAATGAGGCACTTGCTGTTACATTAAACACAAAAATAACACAGGAAATTGATTTATGTTGGCACAGTTTTCCTATTTTAAATTATTTACCTGAAATCCAAACCAGAACTGCAGTCAAAGTATAGTTCAGAGCTCAGATTTCTTGGGCTTACATGTTAGAGAACTTGACATTTGATCCAGATGGTCCATCTGCCTTTGATTACTGTTTTCTGGTAAATAAAATGAAGAGGGTACATACATTCACTGCCACGTTGGAAAAAGCTAAAATAATGTCAAGAAGTTTATAAAATAAGTTAATGAAAGTAGCCAGAAAGTGAGAACAAATATGTCTGCTTTCACTACAGCTCTTTAGTATCTTCATTTATCTACTGACCCTGGTGTTGGTGTTTGGAACCAAGAGAAAAATGCACGAAGATGCCCCACACATTAGCGAGTAAGTAGCAAATTCCACAATGTGCAAAAGATGTGCAGCTGCACATCTTTTGCAAATGTGGACTGAAGTGAAAAAATATTTTTCATTTCTTAATAAAATGCTTTATCAGCAGAGATAGAAAACTACCAGATAAAAACGAGGTGACTGGAAGTCAGGGGGCACCACACCTATAAGGCTGTTGAGATGGGGAATATGTTAAGATATCACATTTGATTGTGATCAGTTTGAGACCAGATTTTAATGAGTGTCTGCCAAACTGTAGTTGCAAGTATTACAGGGAGTATTTTTGAGATAGGAGGCTTTTGGTTAACTTTATGATTATCATTAGGTTTTTTTCCTCATTCTTTTGCACTTTGGGTCCTAGCCAGAACCTGAAAAGGAAATACCTCTGTACCCCAAGAGAAACTATTTGTGAAGAATTTCTGGCTTGACCTTAAACAGGAATTGTCTGGAATTACAGGAAAGACTTTTTACAAGACTTCCCTCCTAGCTTTGCAAATGCAAGCCATTCAGAGGTATTGGGCGCTTATCAGCAGCTCTGGGAAGCATTTAAGGTTTGTGCAGTTTATAGCTAACAGGGAGAGGTCCTTGCAAACAGCAAAGAATAGTGCCATTTTCTCTCAAAGTTGTTAGTTTCCTGACTATGGGCTGAGTCGGAACAGTATAGAAGCAACAGTAAAAACCTGTAGGCAAAATAATTTAATTTTCAACCTCAATGTTTTTAGCATGACCATTCAGTGCTACCGTAGCCAAGGAAAAGCACTAAAAAAGACAAATATGTGTGTGCTTTATTCCGTTAGTATCAGCTCTTTAAATTAGGGTCCCAAAGTGGACCTTTCCCACTGTGCATGCAGAAGGTATTATCTCTCCATATCCAAACAATCTTAAAGCAGCTCTGCGCTACAAAAAGGTTTATTTTGCAAAGCATTCTGAAAAAAGTAGGTAAATATCTCCGCAAAGCAGAGGTTTCCAAACTCATGGTTAACTGTCCCTGCACCGAGCAATTAAGAGGAAATTCAAGACACTTGTCAGACGCTGATGTGATTGAAAAYGTTGCTATGTGAGTGCCAGTCCGTAAGCATGGTGACCTTAGAAGAACTGCTGGCATGCTGCAGTCTGTGTTCCACTCATAACTTCATGCCTATTAGGAAGTTTCTGAAGCATTAGCATGCCCAGATGGCTGGGTCCTCCTGTTTGTTTTGCCTGTGGCCCTGCTCTTTGTTATTGCRTATTTACTACAGATTTGAGAAGAGTTGCTTGCCTTGTGCATTTACTGAGTGAAGACTTTGGTTACTTCATCTGAACTCCAAAGTGAGAAACTGAGAGCGGTGTTCCAGTCAAAATGACTTGCCCTATTCATTTCCATGAATGTAGGCTCGTGTTTGCTTGGGGAAATCTCCAACTGTTTTGCTATTGTCTCCTTCAAGAAGTAAAGGAAGCAGTCTCCCAAATACAACTTTYTGGAGAATGCCTTTATAACATAATTTCAAGAGAGAGAATAGGGTTGTCACCTCATCAGAGCTTTTCTTTATTAATATATATGCGTTTTGCATTAACGGGATCATTACCTCCTCTTGAAATTTTATTGTTAACGACTAATAAAGTACGCTTATGCATGCATTACTATGTTGCATTGAAGAGCTGTTTATTTGAATCTGAAATTTATTGAGATATTAACTGAGATACAGTTTTAGATCTAACAGCCAATCTGCATAAATATTCAGCAATTTTTCATCAATTTTCAAACTTTCTAATAGTGATTACCTATAGGCCCTTTTCAGATCTATCTGCAAGTCTGCAAGTTGTTGTTGCTGTTGCTATTATTGTTATTAAACCTCAGTACTAATTAGTTTTACCCACTTAATTAGGTACAGAGTGWGTCCACAGGAGATGCTTTTGCTCTAGGGAATTTACAATGGAATTAGCTCATGTTCTAAAGAGTCTAGTGACATTTAATCATAGAATCGTAGAATAGCTTGGATTGGAAGGGCCCTTAAAGACCAGCCAGTTCCAACCCTCCTGTTATGGTCAGGCGTACCTTTCACTCGACCAGGTTGCTCAGAGCCCCAATCAACCTGGCCTTCAGCACTTCCAGGGATGGGGCATCCATAACTTCTTTGGGCAACCTGTTCGAGTGTCTCACCACACTCACAATAATGAATTTCTTCCAAACATCTAATCTAAATCTACTGTCTTTTAGTTTGAATTAATTTCCGTTCGTCCTGTCACTACATTCTCTTTTAAATAGTCTCTCTCCATCTTTCCTGTAGGATCCCTTCAGGTACTGGAAGGCCCACAATTAGGTTACTCAAATCCTTCTCTTTTCCAACCTGAACAATCCCAATTCTCTCAGCCTTTTCTGGTAGGAGAGGTCCTCCATCCCTCTAATCACTTTGGTATCCCTCTTCTGGATTTGCTCCAACAGGTCCACATCCTTAGTCTGCTGGGAGCTCCAGAGCTGGATGCAGTGCTCCAGATGGGGCCTCAGGAAAGCAGAGCAGAGGGGCAGAATCTCCTCCATTGCCCTGCTGCCCACACTGCTTTGGATACAGCCATGGGRCTGGTTTCCTGGGCTGTGAGTCCTCATTGCTGGGTCATGTCCAGCCTCTCATCTACCAGCACCCCCAAGTCCTTCTCCACAGGGCTGCTCTCAAACCCTTCACCCCTCCCCCTGTATTGAGACCCAACACAGGTACCTTACACTAGACAACAAAGGCCCCATGACTTAGTGCTTTGCTTAGGGTAGATTTTTGAGCAGCAATAGATTAGATCAAACTTTGCATAACTTTATTTGAAATAAATTGTGCATCAGCGTCATACCTGCAAGCATAGAATACTCCACTACTAACCTTGTGTGACTCTCTCACTAGCATGAAGGAATATCAGGCATAGATTTACCAGATGAAAAAGGATTTTTTTCACTTTTTCCTGTTAGGCATTGTAGTCAGCTGGTTGGGACATGAGGGAAGAACTAGGCTGAGCTGAGCTGAGCTGCAAGGATTCCTGAGAGCACAGAATCTCTCTTTCTTTTAAGCTCAATCTGACAGAAATTTGCTATAAAAAATAATCCTATTTTTAATTTCTTACTAACCTTATATTAATATCATAAATGTATTTATCTAAGCTGTTGAAAGTGGCAAAATCCATGCACTGCTTCTTCAAATATTGGTCCACCTCATATTATGAAAGATTCTTCAGCAAACGATAGTTGACAGCTCAACCAATAGCATGCTTGTCTTAATGTTTTTCTTGCTTTGCTAGTTAAGCATTCTGTCTCCTACCCACTGAAGAGATGTGTTTTTAAACATGCAGCCAGGGCCAATTCCAGAACTTACATACAATAACCAATTGAATATATTTTCATTAATTCACCAGTATTTTTGTCTCTATATTTTATATTTTAAAGCAAAATCTATGAATAGTGGAAATTAGTATCTTGAGCTAGGAAATTTGAATTTTTTTTTTTTAATTAAAAATTAAGTGTTGTAATTGTTTCATGTGTGATTGCACACAGAGGTCATTGTAGTGATGAATGAGTGGTAAAACTATCGGTGAAACTATGAGGGCAGAGCCCCAAGCAGTGAAGGCCAACTTTCCTGTTGGAGCAGCTCTTTCCAGCTCCTTCCWTTGAATTCTTGAGTAAAAATTCCTCCAGGCTGATAAACCACACAATGCTGACCAACAGAGCTGCTCCAGGGTTGCAAACCTGGAGGAGGCTGCACATGAAGAGGTGTTCATTTTGTTACACTCAACTAGCAGCCCCTGCAGTAGGTTCCTCTCAAGAACATTGATGATAGCCTGATTTTAGAAATCAAGCAGTATTGTTTGGGCATGGATACAAGAAATTTTCCGTCTGGTATCTTTGTTCTGGAAAGAAACACTTGTCAGGAATTACTCAATTTTTCATTTCGTTTACAAGGAAAACAATTCTGCCAAATATTGCTCCCCTCATCTGGACTTTTTCCTATCCAGACACCAGCCTCTAACTGAACATTTCCCACTTTTGATAGCTTCTGAATGGCATCTGTTAAGTATTGGAATAATTATAATTCATAAGAATGACGTTTTGATACTATATATATTGTGTATTACCTAATAGTAACTTTTAAGTGCCTCCATCATTGGCAACAGTAAATAATATTACTGTTTCCAATGACAACTTCTAGACCTGTACGGGTGACTAGTGCTTTGCAGTAGTATGTGTTCCACAAATTAAGAAGTATGGTATTCTATTACATAGTATATCTTTTATTTTATCATGTTATAATTAAAATTTCTTCTCCAGTTGCATTTGAAGGCGGGCAAGCTGCAGAAACAGCAGGGCTAATGAAATGTATTAATCAGAGGAAAAAGCTCAGATTTTGTGTACTTCAGATGTATACTTTTATTCTGCCCACATGGTCAAATACTCATCCTTGTCCATAGACTCCAGGTAAACATGGCTATTCTTACTTTCCTCACATTCTCCTTTGTGGTTTCACAAAATGACAGAATGCTGAGACCATTCCATATCATCCCCCTCACTGTAAAATTTATCCAATATTTTCAGTAAAGGAATATTTTTTTCCTTGCTGGCTGATTCTCTGTTATGAAATTTACCCCACTTTTGTGTGCAGGGAGAACATCTCAAATTTCCAGCTCCAAAATATGTGTTTTTGTGCCAAAGTCAACAGGAAAAGAAGACTTACAGGATCCAACTGATTTAGTTTTGTATTTCCCTGATGCCCAAACAACCGGAAAGCAGCAGGACCAAAACATTTCATAAATTTCTTCCTAGGTGGTACAGACACTAAAGCAGGATGTTTGGATCTTTGGCCAGTCCCGGCAGGAATATTACAATACAGGAAAAATTTGTGCACACTACACACATTTATGAGGGAGGTTTAAAACTTATCTGGACAACACATTASTGAGTATGCTTTAGGGAACAGTCCTGATCTGCCAAGCAGTTGAACCACTTCATGTAGAAGGCTTTTACACTTTCTAATCTTATTATTGGATCCATTGTTATTGTGTGGCTCAGTGGCCACACAGGTGGTAAATCTCTTCCCTTCATCACCCTTTTYAGTTTCCTTAGGTTATGAATCAGGTAACCCTGATCTCTTCCATTCCTTTCAATGTGAGAAGAATAATTTCTGCAACAATAAAAGCTAAAAAACTTCCTAGCAAGAGAGGAAGTTTAGTAGAGAGAGAAGACACCAGTGGATGTTATGCACACATGTTCACCTGTATGTCCATGTCAGTGATTTCAGTTCCACTCCTGGAGGGAAGTAGAAAAATACTTAGTTCATTTTCTTATATTAGATGCATGTGCTAATAGAATGTTCATTGATATTTCTTTCTGCAGTTAGATGTCAAACAATACTCAGTGGCRTACTTTTGTTTTATGCACTGAATAGATCTTTCTTTAATTATTATTAACCTTTATGTTCCTCTAGACACCTCTTTCTGCTAGGCATTACACAATCACAAGGAAAAACACATTCCGTCCCAAAGAGCTTATGATCTAAGTGGTCAAGGTAAAAGCAGAGATAGTGACTTTTCCTRTGTCACCTGATAAGCAGGAGGATATAAAAAAAAATGAAACACAGTCTTCTTCACTCTTGGTCTCCCTCTTTGTTTTCTGAATCACACAATTTTTCTTGGAARTACTCTTTGAAATCTCTTTTCTTTTGATGTAAAAAGAAATGTGGCACATTATGTTATTACTTTGTACTGTTCATTCATGTGAGTCAAGCTAATACACCCCTGAGCTGGTCAAGCTGTTTGTTTTTGAGGATCTCATCACATTAGAAGCAAAAATAAAAAAGGTTTTGCCTGACATCAAAGCCATATTTATTCTGTTCGGAAATAGGTGGGAATTTGAACAAAGTTTGTGTGAGGAAGGATAAATTACCAACATTYGAAACATATTTGAGGCACATAATTTCTTTTTCTATATGCAAATCCTGATCAGTGGGAGACTAAAACATACTGACTATAGTTCTCACACATCTTCAATCTTTTTTTGTGATTCTTGTGTGGGGTCATTAGCAGGTTTTCTTCTACAAATTGTTTCAAAGCGTTGTAGCACATAGGATTTTACTGCCCAGCAGAATTTTATTAAGTAAGAACATTAGAAAATTGTCCATGATGTTTTGGTCCATCTCTCCTAAGTTCATGATCTGATTTCACCATCTGTTGGGCCTGGAAGAGAAGCTAGTGGTGTAAACTGCCTTCCTGGTCAACTGTGAATAGTGTCCTTCAGGGAATGTGTTGCCTGAGTTCTCTCCACTGACTGCACAGAGGATAAGATGATGATCTTAGTCTAGATAGCAACTTGCAGTTAGCTAAATCTGGGTGGGATTAACTTTTCCACACCAGGTTAATATCTTAACAGTAAGAAAAAAACCCTTCAGGTCAGTGATGGTATAGTAATTTATGATAATTATTAATTCTATAATCCTACCATGATGGCTTTAGTTTTTCCGTGGTGTGTGGCATTCCTCCATGAATGTTAAAACTTCAAAATATCACAATTTTTTCTTGAAGCACCCATATATGCTTGAAAAGTCTCCATGGGTTTAATCAAGAACTTAAAGTCTAAGCTTCCTCCAGCAGGTCTGCTGAGTCAGAACCCCTATTCTCATCTACAAAAGAAGCCTATATGTTCACAGTAGTTTACTTCCCTTGCTTTTCCTCCTTTTGTGCTTAATGTCTGTGGATATTGTAGTGAATGAAATTACTGATCATAGGTTTTGCAGGAACATTGAATCTTAGGAGATATTAATGGAAAACTAATTTTGGTTTTGTGTAAGGCACCTCTGCAGGGGGATATCTGGGTTCTAAAAGCTGTGGTCAAAAGCTGGGCAGAAAAAGTAGTATTTTGTGAGCACTGTCTCATCTGAAATATCTAGAGTGGCTCAGATTTTATATACTTGGAAGGATCTGCTGGAGTACAATTGAAAGACTACAAAGCATTTGCACAAAATAGGCAGCAATTTTGAATCACTAATGTGCATGAGAAAATTGTAAACTGCTTATAAAAAATCAAGCAGAACAGGTCAAATGACATTAATCCAAAGGCTTCCAACCCCACTGTTTCACATTTGAAGTGAGGACTGAAAACATTCCTTCTAAGTTAAATACTATCCATGTCTTGCAGGACTAYAGTAAATTTGAAAGACATCAACGGCTGCAGCCAAAGCTAAAGGATGATCTACTTTTCTATACAAGTAAAACAGGTGAAATCTTGGTTCTTAAAGGATGTGGAGTTAATTAAGTTATGTATGGGTGAGATGCTGGATTCTAGGGTCTTGGTTTAGAATAGCATATGGAAGATTTATGAAGAGTTTTGTGCAAGAAGTGGCTGTACTGCTCTGATGCTGTGGACAGCTAATATGTTAGTATTGAAGTCCACAGGTGATCAAACTGAAAAAACTAAGTCCCTAGAAATTTTGTGATTGGTTTAAAGATCAAGAAATATTACAGACCAATACTGAATATCATAAGATTTGTGATAAAATCTCAGGAGCTGGCAACATGAAGTGTAAGTTGCACTCAGATTTTTTTCCAGTAACAAAAACCTTTCTACTTTTTTTTTAATTGAAAATTACTCCATACAGATGAATATGTTCTTTCATTTGACTTAAGTAAAAAATAAAAAGTAATTTTTCACTGACTATTGMAGTTTAGCAATGTTTATGTTTTTGTAGCGAATTCCCATTGCTTATTTCAGATAGTATTCTCTAAACAACTTTTTCCAGCTATTATATGATGGAAATGACTGTCTGCATGAGCATTTTTGTTGCTAAGATTTATTTAGTTTCAGATCAGTCCAAACAACTGCAAGTTTTTATTTTCCATATATTAYTTGCCTGGACTAAAAATTGTTTTGGAAGCCTGCGGAAGGAGAGCAAAACCTGGGTCATGCTTCATATGAATCCTTCCTTGTTTCTCCTGCATTTTTTCCCAGACACAATACTGCTGATGGCAACAACAGGAGACCTCTGTGTCTTTGTCACTCTTGAACAGTAAGCAATGGGGGCTATAGGGAGAAAATGCAAATATGAATGTGCATGCACATCGATCATGAATGCGTTTCCTCTGTCAGCAGTCGTATATCTTAGAAACCACTATGACAAAACAGGAGTTTAGTGGCTTTCATAACTTGAAAATAGTATCAGAATCATGCTCAGGAGGCATTAATGTTATTTAATATAGAGTTTTCTCTTTGAAACTGGCTATAGAAACTGCCAGGTCTGGAGGATGGCGAAGATGAGTTACTTCTGCAACTATAAACGTCTTAGAGAGAATGCAGTGTAAAACCACAGGGACTATTACCTTTTTTTATTATAAGTAAAATTTATTATCCAGAATTATATTTTTTTTATGTGTAGCACAGATAAATAGATTTCTTTACTTAGTAAATGAAGAAATAATCAGAAAAAGTAAACCTGTTGCTGTCAAAGTTGTGTAAAACTGTCCTTTGGTCCACTGAACAAAATGATAACAAGAAATAAATAGTTTTGAGGGCACTCTGAAGTAAAAGCAATTTTGGTATCACTGGTGAAATGCAAAATTCAGAAAAAATCACCTCACTGCATTTAAAAATGAAAAATATTACTTCATATTAGGTTTTTCATGGACTTGTAATGAAACCTGGTCAATATTGAAAGAAAGAAYCATTTAAACCCAGAGAAAATGGAAAGATTAAAGGGAAATGCTAAAAATGTTCACCTTTTCTTTCATTAGGTTTAGCTCGTGACTTTCCTTCCTTTTTTCTCCTTARTCAGCAAGCATATGGTAACAGTTTTGGTGAACCAGTGACTTTTGGTTGAACACAGATTTTGCCCAGCTCTAGTAATCTTACTTTTGCTTTATACAACCTGAGCTACCATTTTGTCACACGCAAAAAAGACTATGAACCAATAGCAGATCACAAGTGAAGCAAATAATTTGAGCAAATGTCACTGCAACTTGACAGAAATTGGGAGTGTGAAAAGAACTCAACAAGAGTTTAGACTTCACCTTACAGGAATTTTGGCTGCACCTATCTTAATAGTGAAGCATGATCACTGTCTGCTAGCTGCCTTTTTATAAAGATATTATTATTTGCTCTTATAAAATGCATCAAGGATAAATGCTTAAATGTCCTGAGTATAGTTTTAACATCAAGATCACTCAGTCATGAAATTTGTCAGTAAAATATGGAGGCTAATAGTTTGAATATGGTCAGTATTTTATTTTCTATGATATCCTTTTGAAATAAATGGGATAGCATCTGATGCAATAAGTTCTTCAAAGTATTAGAGTATATGATGTGGAGCATATATGTTCATGCTGCTGATTTCCATGCATCCCTGATTTGAAATTGCTGACAATATCAGGATTGTCTTCAATAGTGGCAAGTTATTTGGCTTTATTCTAGGATTTGTCTACAGTCATTTATCTAAATGTCCTGCTGTTTTGAGACACTGAAGTCAAAGCACGGCTAGAGGTTTAAAAAGCAACTCTGTAAAACCATTTAAAAAATGAGAACTTTAACAAATTTTAATATGCAAGGTATATTTATACTCTAAATAAACATATTAATGAAGTGGTTTTATCAGATTTATTTCTATGCTGAGTCTCAAATTTTTAATTCTCAGTGGAATTGATATTACAGGAATAACATACCGTTCAGTCAATGAAAAAAAGTAGACACTGTAAAAATATTTTGTCAGTACAAACTCTATTCTTTGGTGGGTAAAGGCACATCTTTTTATTGCTTCAGCAGTCCTTTGGGCCACTGAATGTGATCAAATGTACATGATAAGCAATCTACTGTTTCAACCAGTATTATGGCATTTGTTCTAAGGTAATGGATGGCATAGATAAGTGAATATTCAAAAGTCTTAATGAATACTGAAGATATCACACATTTAGCAGGGACAAAAAAAAAATCCAAAGATTTGTGCCAGAACTGTGTTACTAATTTTCCTGCTATTATATTTTTAGAGATCACGATTCTAGATTTAGTATACTATTAATTGGCTGTTGCATTTCCTATGGGTCTTGAAATTTCCAAGCTTTTGGTTATGTTCTACTGACCGTGTTGAGGAATTATGACTAAACGAGAGAATAAATATTGTTTGTCAGAACTTTTTAGCCGTGTTTAATTGTGAAGTAGACCTGAGTTTCAGATCTGCAGATCAAGTTGCAGATCTCTGYATTTCTATAGTAACAGCCATGGCTTCTTGCAGTGCTGAGGTCCTGGCATCGTTTCCAGCCTACAGGGTACTCAAAAAGCATAGACTTTTTTATTTATTTGGAATGAAAAGAATCGCTAAAATGTCATCTGGAAGCCTTGTAGTCAGAAGAAGTAATGAAAGCTGAGGAAGGTAATTATTGGAAAGGCTATGTATAAGTTGCAGCTTTCCCACATGCCTACCAGTACATGAACTGAGGATTGGATAAGGACTGTGCAGTTTGATAAAACAAGAGTCATGCTTGCTTTGTCAGCAAAGTTTGGTTTTCCACAGAAATTTTGCAAAAATTATAGGGAAAACAGATCCAAGAAATTCTCTTGAAGTATCTAAAAGGTTTTGTTGCAAGACAAAAGGAAAAATAAGAAAACATCCCCATTGGAACTTTTAAGCACAGTCTTTTCATTAAGCCAAATAGAATTTTTTGTTTCCTGTTAACARAGTTGGAGCTCTTATACTCATCAACTATTAAACACTTGAATTTTCTACCAGATCTAAGTCCCATTGTTTACACTAGTCTGGTACAAGTGAAGGAAAAGGTGAAGTCTAGAGTACAATGTCTAATGAATTCTGGATTTTGAAAACTGGTATTTTACCCTTATTTGATGAATGCAGAGCTGCATGTTGGTCAGAAAACTACCTCATGTCCAGGTACTCTGTTTTTTCATTTCACCTTTCAGGTATCCTTGTTATTTAAATTATAAATGTATGTGAATGTGTATAATGTCCCTCTCAACAGGACTTAACAAGGTCTGCTATGATATATTTTAATATTACAAATCTAAGATAARTGTCAGTGCCTGTGTTGCTCTTTGACCCAAATGTTCTGAAACGAAAGGAAAATTTAAAGACTCTAGATGTGAAGCTGAAATGATACAGTATTTATAGCAGCTACATGATAAGTAACTATATTTGGCAGCCTTAGATGAATTTTTTTTATTTCATATAGGACTTTTAYATGTCTTAGAGGTAGTTTGAAGTTTGGTTTAATATATCTCATCAGAGTTTCTGAAGATCCAGTGAACACTGGTAAACCAACAGACGTCTTCCAACACACTTGTAATGAAAAGACTGGGATTTTTACAGAAACTTGGTGTTCAGTGATGTCCGGTTGGATAAGTCCAATGCTCAGATTCGTAAGACTCTCAGAGGCAGGCCACCAGCTGAGAGCCAGAAGAGGCTGGAGGATTTGGTCATAGAGTCACAGAATGATTTGGGATGGAAGGGACCTTTAAAGAGTATCTCCTTACACCTTTCCTGCCGCAGGCAGGGACATCTACTAAACCAAGTTGCCTAAAGCAAAGATGGGGCATCCACAGCTTCTATGGGCAGTTTGTTCCAATGTCTCACCACCTTGACTGTAAAGAGTTTCTTCCTTCTAGGAAAGCTAAATCTAAGCTCTGTTAGTTTAGGACTGTTGCCCTTCATCCTATTAGTACATGTACTGCCTATACCACTAATAAARGTATTGAACAGTATGAGCCCCTAAGGGTCACTCCTTGCTACTCATCTCCATTTGGACGTTGAGACATTGACTACAACTCTGTGGAGGCAGCCATCCAGTCAGTTCCAGCCAGTTCCTTATCCATAAGACTGTCCATCCATCAAATCTGTATCTCTTCAATTTGGCAACATGGATGTTCTGTGGGACCATGGCAAAGGCCTGACAGAAGTTGGAGTAGGTGGTATCAGTTGCTCTTCCCTTATGTCACTCCATCGCAAAAGATGACCAGACTAGTCAGGCCTTTTGTGGAGCCATGTTGGCTCTCTCTAATCTCCCCTGTTATCTGTATGCCTTGCATATCTTCCAGGAGGATCTGTTTAATGATCTTATCGAGCATGGAAATGAAGGTAACTAGCAGGTAGTTCCCAGGGTCCTTAATTTACCCTTTGTAAAAATGGGTGTGATATTTTCCTKTTCTGGTCACTGGTCATTTTGCCTAACTGGTGTGATTTTTCAAATATGAGGAAGAGTGCCTTAGCAGCTGTATTTGCTGGTTCCTTCAAGACTCTTGTCTCATTTATCAGAGACAGGTACAATTTCTTTTGTCTTCTTTTTCTAAGTAATGTACCTGTAGAAGTCCTTTTTATYGTTCTTCACATCCTTTGGCCTTAGCTTTTCTGATGCCACCATACACTCCAGAGAAGTATCTCTATATTCTTCCTGGGAAGCTTTTCCCACTGCCTGTGTATTTCCTTCTTGCATTTCAGTTTGAATGGGAGGTTCTTACACAGCTATGCTGATCTCCTGCCTTCTTCCTGTCATCCATGGTGCTTTCCTGCAAGGCCTGCAATGTCTTCTTCCCTGTGTTCCAAATTTATGGCCAACATTGTTTTAATCTTACAGATCTGTGGAGAAGTAGCAGCATATTTCCAAGCATTTAAATTCTTGGAGTTAACAATAATATGGAGTAATCTGTCAAGGGGACTCTGTAAAGTCATATAGACAAAAAAGAGAAATTGTCCCCCTTTCTTTTAAGTGAAATTGCTTGTGTGGGAGGCTGTTGTCCTGAGGCAGCAGGCTTAACTTAGTGATGCTTTTTATATTTTGTTTAGTATGGAGAATGGATAGCTGAAAAAGAGAAACAAATTTTCCAAGGTTGTCTCAAAGCTAGACTATAACTTGTCCTGTAGTCAAATAACCAAGGCTGGAAAAAAAAAGAAAATTGGGATAACCATTCACACTGCATTTATTCAACTATTCATTCAACTGCTTATATTTTAGTGTCATTTAGTTGCTTGGAAATTAGTTTTTACTTGTTAAAAATATTTTTGGTTTTCTTTAAGACTATTTTAAACTGTTCTCAGGAATAATCATTCATTGTAAACTCAGAATATGATGTCAGGGAGAGTATCAGCTGAAACTTTTACATTGGTCTTGTTGGCACACTGAATGTATATAATTAGTCATCTCTCCACCTCTGGCCATGTCATTCTGGGTCCAGCTCTCGATTAAACCAATGTATGCCAATATATGTGGTGATGCTGTACACATACTGTAGACATTTTCTCACAGTTTACAACAGAACTAAGCTTGACAATACTAACCAGTTTCAGCTACAAAACCAAAACTAACCATTTTGTTAGTTATTGCAAGCTGTATGATTTTCAGGAAACAGAAATGCATGTTTATGGTTAGATAACACATTCATTTCCATGTTTATTTGTACATGGTTATCACAAACCTTTTAGAACTTCCCACAAGTAATCAGCTGGATATTACTCCACAATTTACAAGAAAAAAATTCATTGTGACTTGGATTTTTCCCCTTCTGCTTTTCTACAGGTGCTCTCTGCCTAACATAGTTTATCATTTGATTATATTTGACACAGGATGGGTCTGATGCCATTCAAAAAATCAATGGAAGTGCTCAGACTGGAGCTTTTCAATTGGAGAAGTCACTCTATGAAAACTGTTTTATCACTATGGTATCATGTGAAGAAAAAGTGATCTGAAGTCTTTCTTTTTTTCTAAAAAAACTCTTTTCAAAGTTCCGATTGAAGAGCCATATTTTCTGTATGACAGATTAGGTGAAACTTTAGAAAAATCTGAAGGTTATGATATCTACCCATCTGTCAAGATAACTGGAAAAGCTGTTAAGCTCCTGTGTGGAGTAGACAGCTGAAACAGTAAGAGTCACTGCCCAAAGCGCATTTTTTCTGATAAATTGGTTAAGATTCAGATATATAGTGTGAGTTATCAGTCATCTGAATGTGCAGCTGGGGAAGTGAGTGTCAGATGACAGGAGTGTTTCTGTGCAGAGTAATGAAATCACTAAAGAAGTGCACAGAAACACAGGAGTATTTCTGTGCATCTAAATGAGAACGAATTCACACTTAGGTAGCATATTTGCTGTTATGAGTCATAATACTACAGATAAAAAAACTACTGCTGGTCTTAAGGCTCTACGGTGTATAGGAATTGAGATTTTATATATGACATTTATATCCAGGATGTAATAGAGGAATGCAAGAGAAATATCTGACTCAATGATTAATTTCTTCCCTAATGAAAAAAAAAAACCACCAAAACATAAAAAGCCTGAATACTAACTACCACTCTGTGTTGTAGCCTGTATTTACCTTCCTGCTATCTTCAGAAGTATTTAAGAAGAAATGTAAAGATTCTTCCCTAAGAAGAGGAGGAAGACTTGATTAAGGAGAAAGGGAAGGCAGGTGCTTTGTTTCTCCAATATCAAAAGTGAATAGTATCAAGTTTTACTCCCTTATCAGTGATTAGCAGGCACTAAACAGAATGGGAGATCAGGTAGGCTGGAACTGCTTTGAGCTCAAATACAACTGCCATATTTGGTACAAAAGGAAAAGAGTTTTGTGTAGCCTGTCTGATTGTGAATTCAGCCATATGGGAAAAACTATCATTACTTTGTCTAAAACCAGATTTTTGCTCCAAAAGCTCAATTAAAGGAATGTTGAACCTTTTTTTTTTTTTCTGAAGGGATTATTGTTTCTGCAGCTGTGCTCTTTGGGCTCAAAGGGAAGCCCAGAGGCGCAGATCAGCCTCAGATCATCTGTTTGTGCACATTTAATACTTAAAACTGGAAAAACCGAACAAAAAGATTTATGCATTGGCCTGCATAGTACAACCAATACTTTTGAATTTTGTTAGGTTAAAGATCAGTATACTTGGCAGGAAAGGGGAAGAAGCCCAAAAGGGCTCTATTATTCTTATAGTCCCATCTAATCCAAAAGATTTTCACTGGGTGAATTCAATTACTCTGAAATATTTGAAGTCAATTACTCTGAAATTCTTGGTTCTTCCTCAGCAGCAGAATTAGTCTATCCAAGACCTCAGCTGAATGACTAACGAGACAGAAATAAAACAATGTAAAATTTATTTTCTGAAAAAACCCAGAAATTTGAAATAGTCAGTGATGACTTACAGATTTCATGGGGAGCTCCAACAGGTTTACAGCCTGACCTAATGATAGCTTTTGTCCTGGCATTGATAAAAGTTTTCATGCAGGGGATCAGAGAGATTATGTTACATGAATCTTCCTTTCACCACTGTTTTCATGGGTTTGCTGGAAGGTTGAAGATGCTTTGGCCACCATTAGTTGCCTTGGGAGAGTTCTTGGCCTATGTACGTTTAAACAACCCCTCACGATCCAGACTACATGTCTCATGCTTCTTGAACAGCTCTTGAGAGAAAAGGTGACAAAAACTAGTGGAATGAACTATGTTCATTCATACAAGATTGCTTCCTGTACAGATTCTTTAGGATTAAAGCCATAATAATCGTGCACTCTGTAGTGTCACTGCAATTAGGTTAAACATTTCAAATTATTGCTGTAATATCTCATAGTATTTTTTAAACATGAAAAGTTAAAAAAGACGTGTACTTTGAAAATATATGCACCAGCTGAGAGCCATCAGTAAATAATTAACAAGTAATTGAATCCTGATCTCAGGTCGCTCAACATAAATGCAGACTTGCTTCACTGATGTCAATAACATTTATTCATAACACTTCTGTAAATAGAGTCAGTGGTTGGTCTTTCATATTTGCAATTTCTACTGAGACATTTTTAAAATGCATTTGTTTCATATCTGCCAGAGCCATAGAAAATTTTCCCAGTACTATGTAAAAGGTAATTAAATTAAATGGATTAAATTCCTTTAATATTTTGGAATATTAAATTTTTAAAATATAATTTAATATATAAAATGTCTTAATTTTTGCTACATGTATTTCTTTCAGTTGTAGTATTACTTTATTAAACATCTTCATWAATATGAAATACAGATTAATAACTGAACATGATAGTACTGGTTAATGTTTACTGAAGGACTGACCTTTGCAAAGGGAAAGTCTCAGGAATCTGTATTTGGGTTGGCCTTCCTCCCCTGATGGTCTCATTGATTTGAATATGAACAAGGTAATCAAACCAGCACAACCCTCTGAATCAACTTTCCACTTAGAAAGTTTTGCACTGTGTTGTAGCTGAAGACAATATTATGTCTTAAGAAACCCTGCTAGATTCGTCTTTCGGAAAAAGGGTCACATAAAAGACTAGAATTGAAGCCCATGTTAAAGGAGCACATGACTCATTCCAGATGTTCAAACACTGGGACAATCTGTTAAGTTGAACAGTCATGGAAAAAGGGTAAGGAAAAGAAAATCTCTAAGGTATATGGAATCTAGATTTTTATAAGGACTTTATGAATAAGGTCAGCACATTACATGGCCCTCAGATCTTTCTATGAAATCAGTGGAGTTCTTGGAAAATATGTTTTTGTTAGCTAGGACTGCCAACCAAGCTGCTGTTAATTAGTAGCCTATCTTGGTTAATTAAATATATCTGTATTGAGGGGGGAAAAGATACTATAAAGTGCTATAAAAAAGTATAGGTAAATAGTCCAGTGCTTCTGTCTATTGCTCATTATAGTGGTTTTTTTTAGCAATCTAATTGGTCTGAGTCTTTGTTGACAGACCGATTCCTGGGGAGGAATCGGTCTGTCAATCAATTTTTTTGCTGCTTTAAACAAACATCTAAAATATATGATAATTTATTTAAACTTCCTTTCAGTTTTTATTTTTTTTATTCATCTCAATACGAAAAAGAAAGAGTGAATATATTTTTTCTTCCTTTGCAGTTGTCATGTATACGGTAATCATAGAATCATAGAGTCACAGATGACTTGTATTGGAAGGGACCTTAAAGATAATCTAGTTCCATCCCCCTTGCCATGGCCAGGGATGCCACCTACTAAATCAGGTTTCTCATAGTTCTATCCAGCCTGGCCTTGAAGACGTCCAGGCAGAGACGAGGCATTAAATGCTTAAACAGGAAAGTTTTTTGTGCAATACTACTAAGCACCTAGAGAGGCAAAGCAGGTAATGTAAATAACTTGTCAAGTGCTGTGGGAAAACTTCTAGCCAGATATGATGGAATTGAAAGAACTRTAATCATCTTTATGCACTGGGCAGCATCAGAATCATGAATTAAAGCTTGTGGGTCCACACTGCTTCTGCAGAGAGGACTCTTGAGATGAGATCCTGGCTCTGAGATTTACTGCAAACATTTGAATGTCTCCAAAGGAGCAGAGATTTCCCTATGACACTGAGGCCACATTGTCACGTCATTTTGAGTACCCTAAAATAAATGAATAAATATTAAAACAAAAGAACCAGCTGCTTCAAGTTGACAGAAGCAAATATATTCTGTTAAAGTTTTGTTGGGCAAAATGGGAAAAGAAGGTAGGGAGAGACTGCTTTGGTGAGAGAGAGACTGTGGGAAGGATTTAGGAAAAAAAACCCAGGTGGATGGTCCATAGATCTCCCATTTGAGATTACCCTGCCTTTTGTTGATGGTCTTTGCTGGCAGACATGCAGAGTCTCTAATGCTTAGCACCTATCCATACCTATGCTACACCATGATTCCAGGGTGACCTAGACGGATCCCAGCTGCCCCTGCCATCTGATAGAGACGATACCCACTGAAAGGGCACTGCAGCCCCAGGGCCTCCCATTGAAAACCCTGGTGAGCATAAATGTTGCTACCTGCCCCCACGGCACCACCCATGTGGCCAAAAAGTTGACCCATGGAGCAGAACTCTGTGTACCTCTGCGCCAGGAGCTGGAGGGGATGCTACCATTGAGGAAGACAGCTGGAGGAGGACTTGGGCTTCTATGTTACAGTGTAAAAGGTGTAACAAGAGAAGTGTCCCCAGCATCTTCTCAAAGAACAGCCCTTCCTCAGTTAGCTTCCTGCTCCAGCAACTTGAGAAAGCTGAGGGGCAGCTCTGAGTTCATATCCACCATGTGCCCATTTGTTTCCTGGGGCTTAGTTACAAATGGCTCCATTCTCTGAAAGGCTTCTTGTGAAAATTCTACACTATGAGTGTCTCCATTAGGGGCTTTTTTCTGTTTTTTACGATCTTTCATCTAGAGATAGACAGACACTTTCAGGCATTTTAACAGTGATGCCACAAAAGTTGGAAGTACACGCAGTACTTGCTTGTGTCACACTATTATTCTGTGAGTYAGCAAATTAACTGTACAGGGTCAGGCCTGTTTAGTGAAAAGAAGATGCAGTTCTATAAAATATCATTGTATACCATGGACGTTTCTAAAATTTTTTAATAGCTCAGCGTGATTTTTCACATTTCTAAGGGCTATCTTTGCCATGGCTTGCATGTAATTCGCAGAAGCAGAAATCAACAATGAATGAAAAATGCATGTGACAAACAGAAACTTCCCTCTGGAAAGAAGAATCCCTTAGGAAACAGTGCAGCCATTTGAAACAATGTGTACACACAGATGAGGAAATGTGCTGCCAGTCATGGAGGGCTGTACTCTCTGGGACCTTCCTGGGTTGCTAATTTCTGCTGAGTGACTGGCAAAYAGTCCAAGCTGCCTACCAAAGAAAACCCTTTCTCAGTTTCAACTACATATCAAGTCCAACCTCATACTAGCTTCACACTGAGCTTGGCTTCAGGAAGAGTTGTGATGTAAAAAACTATTTCAGAGTATGTTTGCATAGACGTAGACTGAGAGTGGTATAGCCTGCTACATTTTGATCCTTATTCTTTTACTGTGGACACTTGCATGTGTTTTGATAGTCTATCTTTCAAGGTAAGAGGTAAGGTTATTTTAATTTTTCTGGAATGTGGCATTATGAAGCAGGAGCACTTAGGTSTTTGGCTGACTTTTTTCCCTAGACTTTCCAAAAAACCAGTCATCGTTGTCATGTCCTTGTCTGTCTCACCCCCACCCACCCCTTTCACTGCCTCCTGCTGCTGTCACCATTTGCTGTGGACATTCACGCCTAAGCAACAGCCAGGAGAAAAAGAAGAGAATGCTTAAGTTCTTTCTCTGGAAAAGCAGGAAGGGTGATACATGGTGTATAAACTTCTAGACTGTCTCTTTACTTGCTTTGTTTTCTGCATGTAGTACCAGGCGATGCATGGCAGCTGCAAGAGAGATCAGTCTCCATGTTTGGGCTTCCTCTGAGCTCAGAACTCAAAGTAAAGGTCAGGAGCCCTGACCCTAAATAGATTAAACTAAATAGAAAGGTATAAAGAAACCCTGCCATATGAACTGTCAACCTGAGGGAGGAAATCACTTTGCATTCATCTCTAGACAGAGGTTAAACTGAGTTTGGAGACATGGTGCTTAAGCTCCACTAAAAATTAGTTAATATGTCTGCAAAACTGATTAAAGGAGAAAAAATAATGTATTCATCTTAGATGTTCTTACTAGGCTTTGAAATTAACCTATCCCTAGAACACAGCAGCTTTCACCATTTTTTTTTCCCTTTAACCAACTCAGTGAGGCGGCTCAGAGTTATTTCTCAGTGGGAAGATTTCTTTGCAAGTAATATGTTAAAATGAGATTACAAAAACTATTAGCATTCACCAAGTTTGCAACTATATTTAGGTCGTAAATAAATCTCATAGTTGCAAGGCTTGATAGTTTTTGTTTCCTTAAAGATTAAAAGAAAAAAAACCCCACTTTTTTTAGAAGTAAAACCCCAGAAGTTTAATTAGCAACCAAAAAACAAAGGCAAAAAGGGAAAGACATTGATAGATGGCCAGAAAATACTGTTATGTTAGAGAAAAAGTTCTGTTTCAGACTTCTCCCAGTAGTACTTCCTACAAAGCAAAGCACTCCTAAAGGAGTTGCTCTGCTGGGAGCCTAACACTATTAATGAATTAGTAAACACTGATTCTGAGTTAAGACATTTGGCTTTTAATAAATTACTCCCTCTACACAGCACAGCCTGTCTTTTTCATGCTGCTTTGTTTCTCATTACTTTATCTTAAATGGGAGTGAGAAGCAAATTCATTGTTTCTGTTCTAGGTACAAAATTTCTGAATGCATTGTTTTATTGTTGTATCAGAAGGCTTTATGAGTGATTAGTCGTGGTAAATATAGGTTCAAAGTTAATAACTATATGCACCTTCTGTGAGTGTGTCCTGCGTCTTTAATACATTATATGCAGAAAAGTGTTTTATAGAATATGAAGAAAGTTTTTTGCTTGTTTCACAAATTACATTCACTTGCTTAAGTACATTTCTTGGGCTGTAAAAGTATGAAAATCATGTGAAGCCATGTGATAATCCTGATGCATTGGACTTTTTAAATGCATGTTTGGAGTTCAGAATTCCTTGTAACATACAGTTGTTCTACTGAGTATGTACTTGTACGTAAGAAAAGCAATATTTAAAGAAAATACCTTTGCTTTCCAAATTTCCATGTATTTGTACCATTACCCTCACATTTTCATAGAAATAACATGAATTTTTGATCAACAAAAGCAGCAACATTTATCTTACACTACAAAGCTGAGAGTCATTCAAAGATGGGGATAACCATGATTTTGCTGTTATTATGAAGCAGAAAATGGAAAAAGAATTTATATCTGTGTTTAGGTCTTCCGAAGATTTTTTCTTATAAGAGAAGATTTCTGCTGAAAGAGGCATGCTGTGAGCAACTGATTTTTTAAAGGAAGATATATGTATGTCTGAGATTTGGTTTTTCAGGTTTTGTGTGAGATTGTATGRTATTCAAAACCAGAGATAGAAGTAWTAATAGGAGACACTATCCATTTTAAACATCCAAGAGCTGTAGTGTGAGACACGTATCTGGGATATAAGAGACTGGAACTCTGTGTATGAAGGATAGAGAAATGCTTTTGTGTTTAACTACAGTTCTCACATCCAGTCCTGAGCACTAACAGACAAGCAATATAGTCCGAAGTAATGGAAATGATACATAGCTACAATGAATGAAACAAGATGAGACACAAAACATTTTGCCAGACCAAGTAGTGGAGCTGGGTAAAGCACATATTTTTTTGAACAAGTCCTCCCTGCTTAACAATGTGACACATGAATATAATTCTATCTGAATCCAGATACCTTAATTTCCAAACCAAAATGTTACACATATGTTCAGACTTTACATTTTTTCGTTGCTATGTTTTTATATTTTTATCATTTGTTTTTCTGGTTAAAATATGGATCTTTGATTTAGATAATCTGGGGTTTGAATCTTCCTTATGTTTTACCATACTTATTAGAATACAACAGAAGTATGTACAAGTTACTTCTTTTCCTATTAATGTTACATTGCAAATGAAATTCAGAAGGCAATTTCCCSCCTTATTAGAACTGCTTTGGCTCCAAAGTTAAAATTCCTGGCTGTTTCAAATTTGGAAGGCTTCCCATGGTAATCATATTCTATATCAGAGTGTGGTCTGTAAGCTCAACATTGCCTTATTTAGGTCTGTCAGGCAGCACTGACTAGCTGAAACCACTTTAACTTTCAGCAGGAGAAGAGTAACAGGAGCCCACTGCCAGTCTTGAATAAACCAGCAGGAACTCAGCAAGAAGCTCTTCCCAGATAAGCAAAAGCACTGTCCTATGGAGAATTTGTCTCTGCTGAAAGACTGGAGATGCATTGTTTTAATGAACTTGCCTCAAGCTGCTGAAATCATTTGAGGGAACAGATTTGGGTTTATGAATATCCTAAATCTCTTTGATTTAAAAAAAAAAAAAATGTGGGAAGTTTGATTTGTATCAAGATTATTTTCTTTCTTCCATTATCCCTACCACACGCATGCACTCTGCAGGAGTGGCTTTCTGTGTGTCCATGGGTATTCTCTTAGGAAGACAAGGAGCTTTCAGGATAGGATTTTATTTTAATTTTTTTTTTCTGTATACTGCTTAGCTTCTGATATAAAACTAGTTTATAATTTAAAAAGAGACAAAAAAATTGCTTAGTTTGCCTGGCAACAGGAGCATTCAAATCTGTGCTCTTTTGCTTCAGCTCTAAAGAAAGCTTCTCTTTCTTTCCACAGGTCAAGATAATTCTTGTGTAAGCATTTTACCTTTCATGTAGCCTCTCTTTCCACTGTCTACTTACTCTGCAAGCCCTCTTAAATCTTCTACTTTCATGCCCACTTTCCCTCAGTGCAAAGTTCAAGACTGAGGACCGCAACATGTTCAGGAGGATGCTGCTGCCTTCTGGCACTCATCTGTAGTGGATAACAGCTTGGCCAACCGTCTAGTCAATATTTCAGATACCAGTTTATCCCTTGAAATTACTAGGACAAAGCTGCTGCCTAGACTAGTTCTTCCTGAGTGCATTTCTTGTTTACTTAATAATTTTATATTTAGTCATATTTTAGTGAAATTGGATTCCTAAGTTAAGAAGGATTGATTTTTGCTTTAYACCTTCTGATGGAAAACATGCTATTTTTGGGAGGTGGGCACACAGGATGAAGGACTAGACTTGTAATCAGGCTCCCAGCACACTCARGCCAGCAGTACTGTACCCTCTCATGGTATTTGTCTGACCAGTGCTGCCTGCTTTTAACACATTAGATAGATATTGGATAGGACAGAAGATGATTTAAGTTTTAGCTGTTTGATAGCTATTCTTTGAAAAAATGACCTATCCTGAAATTGTTTGGTACAAATGATGCAGCTGAAAAGGTATAAATTTAGTATCAAGAAGCTATGGATTTTGCAGGAGGTGGCAATCTGATGGATCACTTTACTAGCTCAGTCATAGCATGACATACTATCCTGCTTCTTAAAGTAAAGCGTGGGGAATAAGAAAGAAAAAAATATACTTTGTCCTCGCCTGTTGACGTGGAGGTCAATATGTGAGTAGATTCACCTTTGCAGCTGTGTCTCTGTCCAATTTTCTCACCGCATCTCTTCCCTTTTCTCAGGATGAAAGAAAAGTATGGGACTGGATTGCTGGCTGGCTTTCCAAACACCTAGAAAAAAATAATATGATTTGAGTCTTTGTGATTAAAATCCAAGATGTCTCATGCAAAAATTACCAAGTTTTGAGTGGTTCAGAGCTGGGACAGAATCTCAGATAAGGCTTCTGCCTTATGCAGGTGAGCCTGAGGCTGATTTGATGCTCACTTCTCACACTGTTATAGCAAACTTGCTTTGCACAGGCTGCCTAACCCTAAATTGCCTAACCCTGAGATGCTGGCAAATCAGGGACTGTAACTTCACTGATGGGGGGGAAAGCAGCAGAAGTTTCCCTCTCTCTTACCCTTTTCTACCTGTCTGTAAGAAAAAAAAGTATGAATATGGCTTCAGGGTTGCGGAGGTCTGGGCTGTCCCTTTTTTTGAAATTATTCTATTTTCCAATGCCATTGAGATAAATAAAGATGGAATTGTTTTTAAAGCCCTTACCTAGGAAATTCAAGGGAGCAGAAAGGAGAGGGGAGGAGGAAGAATCCCAGTTCCTGGCCCACGGACTGTCTCTGACAAAATAAAATTATGAGATCACATTATCTCATTTTGCTTATCTAGTCATGCTTATAATATCTAGCTACAAATAAAGGCATTTATATCTGTATTATTTAGCAATATTGTTGTAAATTAAATATATATATGTATATGTCACATTGTCTTTTCATAGGGATCTTTTCGGAYATTTTAAGCCAAATTAGAAATAACAGAAGACTTCTCAATGACAGCTTCCAACAAATTCCATAGAAATAAGTGGCTGAATTGAAGAGAGAGACTCAAATCAGTTCCTGACTGATGGAAAAGACAGACAGAAATCAGACTTGCTTTGTTGAAAGCAACTAGATGGCTCCCTAGCCAGTACACATATAACACATGTATTACATACTGCTTTATATTGCTTGGTGGGGTTGAGAGGGGAAAGGAGCTTTGGGGACCTGGGTGAGACATAACGATATAAACTCATTTTGTTAATTCTACTGTTCAGAAAATAACTTATAATTTATRTTAAAAACATTCATTCTATAAAATACTATTTATTTTGTTTCTATTGCATATCAACTCCTTGTCACGGAATTGCCATATACTTAGAAGTGCCTTCACTGCCGAAAGCTCTTCAGCAGCAATGAAGTAAGGTATGCCCAGACCAGACAGGTTTCATATATTAAAGGGAAGAAAAAACTTACCAAAACCAACCAGACTCATGATGATCTAGGGGAAATTGTGGCAATCAGTTTGATGGCCTTAACAGGGGAGAAGAAGTAATTTACCTGTAAACCCCTTATTGTTATGTCTTGAGTTGTGGTCACTTACTCCATCAGTAAGTCTCTATTTCAGGTGCTTTCACAGCCTTCTCTAGAGTCTCCCTGCCTCTGACTATGTGAGGAACTTTGGCTCCTAAGCATAGTAGCCCTCAATCTCCGCTTCAAATCTGAGACATATTTAAAATAGTGTGAATAATGTAAAGTTGAAAAGTGATATAAATTCTCTGGGCAATACTGATTGTCCTGGTCTTTCTAAGATCAGCGAAAGAAAACATTTGGCATTGGGAACCATGGAGTCACACGTGTAGATTTAATGGCCAGAAGTTAGCATTAGCATCTGACGGTGTTCTGTGTCTGTGAATACTGTTGCATAAATGGTTACAAATGAAGCCTTGCTATACTTAACCATCACCACTGTAACATATCCATGACAGCTGAACCATTACAGGGACTTTTGCCTTCAGTCCTGAAGAATGTCTGTCCTCTTCAAGGATAATGCATGATACTAGGAACACTAAAGGAAGATTACTTTGCCATATCCTTTTGCTATTTCTCTTGTACAGATAAGCCAGGTTTAATCTGCCGGAGTTGTCAGTCCACCACCTTTTTATGAGAGCTACATTCGCTGTAAAAGGTGAAAAAAAAAAAAAGTTGRGGGAAAAAAAAGGTTGTTGCCAAATACAGTATGCACAGGAAAACCTAGACACCTAATATAGGGTGGAAATGAACTTTAAAGTGTGGTAGGGATACATGGATATTAGCYCACTTACACCATGGAAAAAATGAAGGTAGCTGATCATGCCCTAGGCAGGAGATCCAAAAACCAAATGGCTCTTAAAACTGAGTGGAAATCCACAGCATGTGTAGAAAAGGCAACTAGTGACCTGTGGAAACAAGAGTCATTGCAAAGCCTAATTAGCTCTTTTATATTTGATTCAGGATAAAACATTCTGGTGATCCTGTGCTGAGGCCTCTGTCTTGTAAAGAGGAATCTCTCCTTATTTTTACTGCAAAGATCTTCTCTAGGTACAAAATCACTGGAAACAGAAATGTGAACTCAGCTAAAGAGTTGTACTGAATCAGGTAAAAKAGTAAGAAACATTCAAAAAGGAAAAAACTCCTCCAATCCAGTTGCAGACAACACATTTTGCAAAGAATTAGAAATTAAGCTAACTGATACATAAAAATACAGGGTGTGACAACAAAGCAATGTAAGTTTGTCAACCCCACTATCCACATGTTCTCCTGAACCTATAAGCAGTGATCAGGAAACACTGGTTGGAAAAAAATGTCAAACACACATCTGTAACTGCTCACACTGGAATGAGCAATAGATCATTGACACTGGGATGCAGACACRGAAAGGACAATTGAAAGATGGTAGTTCAATAGATAATTCCTGAAATACACACATAACAAAATTTTTCCAGATTATAATATTTAGAATAATTCTTAGCTACCCTCGATATTCATCATTTACAGCTGAATTTAACCTAATACTCCCTCCTAGTAGCTCTGTCTCAACTCACCAAGCAGACAGCTGTCATACTTTTAAAACACTGCTATTCACGATGGTTGATTATTGCTCTTCTTCTTGATGGTGCCACCAGAATTGACAGGATAGGCTTTATTATAGTCCTTCAGCTTCCCCTCATCTTCCTTGTTCTACCAGTCTGACATGCTTGCACAAATCGGCCTTATCTGGCCTAATCTGCCTGCTTTTGCATTCTAGAAATAGCTGATAGACTTGTAAGTTTGACTTACATGCTTAGTAAAGAAAAAGATATTCCGAATCATGGAATAATTATTAGAAAAAAAAATCCAGCCGCCCCTGCCAATCAGTGCCTGATGTTGGCATTCCACTGTTGATAGTTGGTTTCTAAGAGATTTCCAAGAACTTTACAAAAATGRTAAATTTCAAATACTTACATATAGAATTCAGCATCATAGTAATAGAATAAGCATTGTCAGTCACTCAGCAAAGAATTTAAATTATACACTTAAATTATTTAAATTCTGGCATCGTTCCTTTACTTACATATTTTGCTATACTATTCTTAACAGTGACTCCAATTACATGGCTTTTGGTTTATTTCAAGTTTGTCAGCCAAGTAAGTCAAGATGGCTGCAACCACGCTGTGATTTTGGAGCAGAGAGATGGCTGTAGCTTGGTACTTTGCACCTCCTTTGCATTCCAGCATGACAGCCCCCCTTCTGCATTAACCAACCCATCTGTACCATGATGACCTGTGATCTGTTGCTGGATTAGATACAAATAATTTTCTAGGCTTCTGCTCTGAGAATATGGTTGCTGCCACCAGAGCCTTCTCAGTATGTAATAAGGCATATATTAAGTAAACTCTGAGTGCGTTAACCTTTACATTCTTCTGCCTTTCCCACTGAAAAAATTGGTTTGTTTGCTGAAGACCTGCTCCTGAGCTGCAGGGAAAATATCTGAGAAATGATTTCTTCTGCCTTCCCTCTACCAGCCCCATTCTAGGATCAAAACTCACCCCTCAGTGACCAGGTAAATCCTGATGACTTTGAGTTTCCAGGCTCTTGAGGTTCATACTTAGCTGTATGTGGGCTTTCACTCTTGCTGCGAGGAGTGTTCTCCTCTTTTCTTATGGCTTGGAGCATCTAGGCTCACCAATGTCTGAGATACTCCTGGCACTCACCTAATGTTTCCCTGCATCAGTGGGAGCTGAAAGAGCAGAAGAAAGTGTCTTAGTTSATTGGTTTAGTCTGTGTTGAGCTTTTGAAATATATTTTGATCTTTTCTAAATTCAGATATAACTGCTAACTTATATCCAGCTGGCTGTCAACCAGCACTCCCAAACCCCTTTCTGCTGAGCAGCTCTCAAGCCACTCTTCCCCCAGCCTGTAGCCCTGCACGGGGCTGTTGTGATCCCTTTGTTTTAGTAGAGTGCACACCAGAGCTGTCCTTTCCAGCAAGAACCAATAATCTTTGTGTCCATTTCCCCAAAGCCACAGTGGGACACTGCCCAGTGTGCAGAGCTGGGTCCCAGAGACTTTTCCTAGTAAGAAGGGGGCTTAATGCCTGACATGGTAGCAAAAAAGAATGGGCATAGGAATGTTCGGGGCTGATGTGTGATACAGTGCCAAGGCACTGGATGGTTTGGGAGGACAGCATTTTGCAGGACATGGTGCTCCTCAGCACTGGGCTCCTGTGGCGCTCACAAGGGAGGCAGGATGGGAAGTACCCGTGATACCAGTGCTTGGACCATACTGGTATTCATGTTTACTCCCACTCCATGTTCCAGCCTGCCTCTTTAGCCATGTGGTTACTCCCTGGCCATAGTGGTGGTGCTTCAGTCACTCCTAATAGGAGGAGCTGCTAGAATTACACCCCCAATGAGTTCCGTTCCTGGCTGACTCTGTCTCTGCCATGACAAATGCATTGTGCTTGATTTAGATGAAGGAAAAACCTCCTAAGACTAATGTCTGGAAATCTCCCATCTTTTGCCAGTGGATGAGAGCCTCCGTTCTTGAGTCTTGACTCTATTGTTGAGATGCTGAATTCTGTTCTATCAAGTTCCTTTTGGCAATTCATCTTTTTTTTAATCTTCTAAAATCTTCCAATTAAATTTTTTTTTWAAATTATTTCTACAATGATAGGAACAGGAAAAATAGAAAAGACAAAATAGCGGAACACATTCTCTAGCACAGATGAAAAAAGATGCTTTTCCAGGTGTAAAAATTTTAGAGACACCAAAAAAAAAATCACTGTTTATAGCCTTTAACAGCTTATTGGRTATTATGATCCCAGAAGTATATATATGCAACCTAGTAACCATTATTCTACTACTATTATTTGTCCATCATATTACAGATGAACTGTAAGGACGTCATTACAGAGGTGATAATTGAGGTTTGCCCAAGAAGTGAAATGTAACACTACCCTGCCCTGACTGTGACAGCATTACCCTTTACACCAAGCGACAGTTCCAGTCAGTGCACATAATACATGAGTCCATGCACTTATTTAAACCTACTGTGGTGCATATTATGTTTGATATGAGAAGATTTTTCAGGGAAAAGAAATGTCACACTGAGTGTGCAATAATTGTACTGATATACCAAAGTAAAAAGAACAAATGGGATTACATGCACTTTTTCACTACAATCCCCTCTTCAGAAATACTTGCAATGGTCTGAAAAAATCCTAAAACATCAAGGAAGTTCCAAGGATGCTACAAATGCCACCCCTTCAATTTTAAAAGGAAGGCAGTACAAAAAGACAGAAAGGATTATTCTTTCCAGATGGAGGAAGAGTTATTGCATTAACGATAACATATTGGGTAGTTATTCTTGGAGCAAATAGATACAGGTTAAATTTTCAGGAAAACTACTCAAAAAAGGGTTCAAGAAGACTCCATGTTTTCTGTTAGGGTGATTTCCTTATGTTCTCTGTGTCACATGACTGTTCTGAAAAATAATGAGTTAATGATTATAACTTGCAACTAAATYATCTCATTAGTAATTAATGTCATGTTTGTAAATTGCTTTGGAAATACAACATCATGAGTTCTAAATGTTATCTTCATGTACGACAATATTTCAGTGTTAAGTTATTCATTTATTCTCACTGAAGTGAAAAAATCCATATACCGACAGTTTGCTAGGCATAGCTAAAAAATAACTTAATTTGAGCTTTTGATTTTCTCTCTGTATTATGAGCAGAACTAACCCTCCAGCCAAAGAAACCTCTATCCTTTAAAGAAAGGACAGTCAATTTTCAAAGCTCTCAGAGACATGAACAGTTTAACCGAGAAGATGAAAAGCTTGAGTACATATAAGGTGAATGTATTGTATATACATAGACTGCTATGTATCCTATAAAAACCCTATGTAATTAAGGGAGGGATGCTTCTAAAAGTCTGACATGTAAATCTGAGGCTTGTCACCTTTGCATTTTGTCTGATCTTAGCTATCGGTGTTAAACAGAAGGCTGATGAAATAATTAGTCCTCAGGCTAGAAATCTATGAATAGTTAGAAAATCTTAAATTGCATCTAGAAGTGCCTAATTATTTTATAATTAATAAATATATTCATATATTATTAATAATTAATAAAATAAAAATGAACGGATATAACTAATTAATGGAGTAGGAAAAAACCTGACGGATGCTAAATGCCACATCATGTCAGAAATTTATTTGTTTCCCAGTAGTGTTGAGTAGTAAAACAAGTGTGTTCATTGTATAAGGTAATATGTGTGAAAATCTGGCTTCAGATGTATTTCTCTGTTCCCTAGCTAATTGTACAAAATTATTTTTGTTGAAGGACGAAAGAAATTCAAAGTTTTGTAATGCTCATCAGGAAGAGAATTTCCACACTAGTGAGAAGCCCATTCTCTACACTCTAGCAGAATACAACACATGTTTTTAAAGACACTCAAAGATATAAATCAATTTCTAGAACTACTTTACTCAGAATTGTAGGAAAGACATACTATTTAGGGCTAACATGGTGAGATTGCTGGTGCTAAAATTGTCCCTTGGGCAGGAAAACTTGGTGCAACTCTGTCTGGCACCTCACTGCCCTGCCAGTGTCAGCCAGTGCCACAGGAATAACCTTTGTGTCAGGTACCAGCAGAAGCATTTGTGGTGTGCCTGGAACTCTGGAGTGTAAGGCAGGCTGTATTCAAGCCCAAAATAAATTGCTTTTGTTAAACACGGTATTCATTCAACTGTGCCATTTTGGGAGGGATAATAAATGACTGTGGATACTTCTTCAGCTGATCTTGAGASCCTTCAGCATTTTGCTTTCATTCTGTGAGCACTGGCAATTGCTGTGTATAGACAATTTTGTGTTAAGGAGCAACAGGACAAAAGCTCAGTGAATGGTAATGAACTTTACTCAGCATAGTGGTTAGTTGGTAAAATATTTGTAAAAAGGCACAGGGGGACGTAGACAGAAAGCAGTGGTGATAATTCACGTCACTTCAACTCTAGCTGGCTTCCTCCCTGAGGTGAAGGAGGCTGCACACAGCCTGGACCCTTTCTCCTCCTCACAGCCCTGGACCTTGCCCTCGTGTCCCTCTGGCTATCAAGCCCAGCTGGCAGCTGCAACAGCGTCCTTCCCTCAGTCCTTCCTGAAGCAGGAGGCAGCTCAGTGCTGGAACCAATGGGATATATTGCCTCGGCTTTCCAGACTGCCAAAGGAATGGGAGATGTCCCACATGGCATTGCTTACAYGTAAGGCAAAGCAGAAAGTGGCTTCCTTCAGAGTTCTTTTGTAAATGATATAGGTCTAAGTCTTTGAAAAAAAAGCCTTTATCTCTATTTTATACCCCACTCTTTTGAGTGTTTTCCATTCACCCCCCTTGCCAGTTTTCAGCCCTGAGCTCTTTGCTAGCTGTCTGACATGTCAAATGGTAGTTCCCTGTGGAGAGATGCAAAGCCATTTTGTCTGACTCGCTTTGAAATCAGTTCCTGTTACCTCAAAACAAGCAGTAGCAAAGACCTTGACATAACCTGGCCCAAAGAGGAAAAAAAACCCATGGCCTTGCAAGGAAAAACTGGAAGAATAGCCATGCACAGGAGAAACACTATGCTCTGGTTTATGTTACTTTGAGGTTGTTTATATTAACATTAAAAGGCAAGCTCCAGGAAGGAGATAAGTTTACACACTATAGAATTTGTGCAGATTCTGATTGCATGATGGAATCAACACCGCTGAAAACTCTAAAATGTGCATATATTTTCCATGCAAAACTACACACTTACTTTTCTCCTTCATCCCAACTATTATATACATCACTTMTTCTTCTTTTTATTCTGTGAAAAAGGATTAAATATGCTTTATTTCTAGCAGAAAGGTGAGAACTGGGCAGTGACTTGACAGCAGATCTGATATGACACTAGCAATAATCTGTGCACTGGCACAGTCTATTTCTGTCTGGGCATAAGTGAATAATCTGGGTACCAAAATGTGTGTGCTCTGCCATCTCTGCAACCATCAACTAGTTTTCCACAGAAACAACGTAATTCTTGTTAATAGCATCTTTTGMTCTTTATCCCACCCTTAAAACCAGAGCTGGAATGTCTTAAAGCTGAATTTACCCTCTTCAAAACTGTAAAATGCAATTAAAATCAGGAAAGACAGTGTGGAGAGGAGCAGACACATAGTAGTTGCAGCTCTCAAGAGGGATGGTTGGTCTTTAAAATGAGGCATTGTCTTTAGTTCAGCTTGTCCCCTTCACTTAGTCTCAACCTTGCCCCTTCTTTAGTTGCACTTCACAGACTATAATTAAAGGGTGTGTGGAAAGCAAGTCTGCAGTCTACAGAGATAATTAAATTGTATAAAACCCCCACTGGTAGCCAAATAAAGCCTCAAAATATTCCGTATTGGAGAAAATTTTAAAATATGTTATCATAGGCAGTTTACTCGATCCCTGGGAAGATGCTCTGCATCCATAAGCTCAAACGCAATGTGCACCTGTGGTTTTCTTGCACTTACCTTAGTTAATAAGATTCATGTAAGTACATACAAGGGGCAAATTCGACCCGGATTGCTGCCTTGCATACCTCTAAGGGGACTTCTTTCTCATGTTTACGTAGATCAAGCACCTATTAATTTAGCAATATGAAGACTATATGTAGAATAAAATAGAATTGTGTTTCAGATCTGTGAGGAATGTTCTCAAACTCACATTTGATACAGACTCAGATGTAACTGCCAGTGCTGTGTCTATTTCTCTTCTGCAAGAACAATGAAATGCCTGAGGAACTCATGGGGAATTTATTATTCCACTGAAGGTTACTTGGAAGACAAATAAAGATGCTATTAGAATCAAACTGCAAATAAAAGAATAGCTAGTGATAATATGCTGTGTAGAATGCTTAGTACGATTAACAACTAAACCTCTGTAATTTTAATATTTTAAAAGGTCTGCTGACTCTTAATTCCCCGAAGAGGAAAGAGAGTGATTGTTTGAATTCAGACTGGTCATGCATCTGATCAAGTACGTTGAAAACAGATGCTGACCAGCTGAAGTTTGTTTAGCTTTTTCTTATTCAGATTTCTTCTGTGGATGGGGTAGTGAGGCCATTAGCATTTTGTGATAAACAGCAGCACATTCACAATGCTGTGGAAAAAACCAAATGCTAGCTACTCTAACTCAGTTATATTTATTTGTGTGTTCATGCCTTAAGAGAGACTTATAAAAATGAATTACTGATTTAAATAAATTTCACTGAGAGATAATAGGTTTCGTTTTTTCAAGAGTTTAGCATAGTATTTCCATGACATGAGAAGAATTAATTCCTATTGTTTGTTTTAAGAGGCATGAGGTTTATTCTGAATACACTGTGTATGGAAGATAGCTGGTCTGCGTGTAATGAAAACACAAGGATTTGTGGCACAATTTGACAAAAGATAATGATTTTATCACGGGTGTCTATACACACTCTCTCTATAAATATTGGCCATWTTTTAAATATACATATATGTAAAAGACATACATGGCTTTAAACTGAAAGAGGGTAGGTTTAGACTAGATATTAGGAAGAAAGTATTTCCTGTGAGGGTGGTGAGGCACTGGCACAGGTTACCCAGAGAAGCTGTGGGTGCCCCATCCCTCAAAGTGTTCAAGGCCAGATTGCATGGGGCTTTGAGCAACTTGCCCATGGCAGGGGGCTGGACTAGATTATTTTTAAGATCCCTCCTAATGCAAACCATTCTGTGATTCTATGTTTCTATGACTCTATGACTTTTTCAAGTGATTTAAAGAAAGGAGTAAATTACCTGAACCCTTTGGCTATAGATCACCTGATCAGATATTTCTAATAATTTTTCTTTCCTCTCTTTTTTTTTTTCCCTAGTCACAACATATTGGAACACTTCTTTGGGAAGCTGGAAGGGCACAGACAATTAAATACTTTGATGAGGAAAGAGCTTTCAGCCCAAAATACTTGCCCAGCCTGGTGTTGTATGCTAATACTATTTCCCTGAAATAGAAATGCAATACAGAAGAAAAGCAAGAAAACCCTTCCCGTTTTATTTTTGAGTGTGACTGCAGATTTGCATTGCTGGAACTCCTCACTTACAATTCTGTGCTGGACTTAAATACCATGGTAATGGGTAATGGGAGAGGGTGAAGATCTTGGCCACCAACAGCTTGCTGTGTCTGTTTGTTTGTTTGCTTTAGTGAAATTTTCCCTTGAAAACCTGTTCAAAAGCATTAAGAGCAATGAGACTGAGTGGCTTTCACTGAGGGTGTAATTTGAATACCAGGGGTTTATTCAGATGTAGCAGTGGCCTAATTTGTTTGGAGACCCTTTATTGTTAGCGATGCTAGAAAAGAAAAGAGCTCAGAGAACACGCTGAGCTCATTGGTGGCAGTTAGGARAAGAAAATCGTATTGCTTATAAAGAGAACATATGTGCCATGGAATCACTCAAAGTAAACACTAAATCCTACGGTGTTTTTTAATAAAGGGTTTGATTTCAAAGAGGAATTGTGCTTTAAACTGAGGAGTTGTTCGGTTTTTTGTTGTTTTTTTTTTCCTCCTAGAAGACACAAACATCTTAAATACATATTGACAGATCTGTACACATTTGGACCAAACTCACAAACATTCATACAGTTCTAAACAATTCTAATATCTTTGAAACAGTATTACTATGGTATGAGAATCATTTAAATTAGTAGGTCAATTCTGTTTTACCAATAGATGTGGAAATAAGGCAAACAACAGTCAAGCTGCTTTATAAAACCAGATGACAGAAATAATAGCAGCCTCCACACAAAAAAAATAGAYGTGCATCTTCATCTGGAACCAAAAGATATGCAAATCTCTTGTGGGTGTAAAACTTTGCTGAATTGTATCTAAGGATATGTAATAGAGGTCAGCAGTTTGAAGACAGTGTTGTTTAAGAAGAATTTAGAATTAATATTTCTATTGTTTCTCACTTAAACAAAACGAGTTTCCCTCTGCTCTGCATAAAACTGCTGTTCATCCTGGAGGAAGAGTTTCAGTACTTGCAAGAAAAGCAAACATAAGTTTCAGAAGCTTTTAAGGAAATCCCTTCCAAGTATAGCAATCCCACCTTCTTGATCTGTATCCTCCCACTCAGTGAGCCAGAAGGTCAAAATCACCTTTTGACTCAGAGGCTGGAACTTCCTGCAGCACKATGTAAGTGTTTGTGTGCCTGCAGGTTTGGGCACGATGGTGCAGTACAACAACAGCACAGGGTGAACTGGGAGTGCTGCCTGGTGTCTTCGTTCTCCCCTACAAGGTCAGATGGTGTTGATTCCCCCAGAAGASAACTGGAGTCTCTGAGTGCTATGTCTTTCTTGAGAGCTCTAAGCACTGACACAGTGACGTGCTGAAGGGGATTGACACACTTCCTATTATCAGAGACCTCCTCCAGCTTAAAACTATGCAGTCAGGCTGATCTGAAATCAGGATCCTTTTTCTGGCACCCAAACACACACTTTTCATTGTTTCTTCATTTTTCAGTGAGTTTACCAAAATATCCCTCAGAATAGAGATAGCCTTGACCTTTCTGTCTCTCATCTTCCAAATGGCCTCCAAAGTAGACCAGACAGRGCCCTCTACTCCAGGGCAATGAACTGTAGTTGCCGTTTTACGTCTTGCGAAAACAAAGATCATTTGGGTCAAGAGGAGCATTTGTGTCTTTAGRGATCTAACTGCAGTGCAGCAGCCAGAGAGCACAGAGGCTAAACTAAGCCGTGTTCCACCACCTGTGCTGAGCTACTGGCTCACTCCTGAAATCCTGCCCTGAGGGCTGTATGGGCTGCAAGTGATGCAAATACATCCTGCTTCAAGATAAGAACAAGGAGAAGAGGGATGCCACGCAGTGATTTCATAGAGCAGTTTCAACATAGAAAAACAAAATGTACTTTTTAAATGGCAAATTAAATCAGATATAACAAAGTCTGATGTAGTTTTCTCCCAAAGAAAAAGAAAYGTGAGACCAAAGACTCAGCAAGATGGAACTGATTCTTATTTAATRCAGCTGTTTAAACACCTAATTTTGTTGAATGTGGCACTAACTGAGTTTTCATATTTTGATATGGAAAGACTGCTCACAACTGACTCATTTTATACAAGAAACATTTTTCCTTAGGTACATATAAGAGTTTAATTTCTTGATTTGGTATCAAAATATAGCAAAACTTTAATCAAAAGAATGTACTGTGGCAACTAATGATGTATTTTTGTTCGAGGACTTAAACTGCAAACATGTAAGCAGTGGCCATGGCTCTCACTACCATAAAACATCAATTTGAAATGGTCGCATYGGTAAGTAGGATGTCCACTTGGAAGTTTTTACAAGGCTAAATCTTAAAATAGAACTATAAACATCAGGCTACATACTCTTGCCTGAACATCTGTAAATATTCATTAATGACACCAAAATACAAGAAAAATGGCTAGTGTGAGAGATATTCAGCTTAAATCAAGTTATTTTCTTTTTTTATTCTGWGATCAACTGCTCATCTAATACAAAACTTCATGCAAATCAGGCATAATAAAYTGATTTTTTTCCCTTCAGATTATAAAGAAACAATGTAGCAAAGCAACAATTTTCCTACTTTTAGTAGTGTTGTATCTCTCCATAAATAAGGATTTTGTCTGGATTATACTTGTAAATTGTGCTAAAACAAGGAGAGCAAAGACTGCTACGTTATACCCTGGTAATTTATTATGTGCAGATTTTTGTACAAGACTGTGTCAACGAAAGAAGCAAGAGACTTAGAAAATCTAAAAGGCAGCCTTTTTTTTCCTTTCTGATTTAACCACCTAGGATCATTGACCAAGGACACATTGCAAACACAGCGGTTGGCTCATATCTGTTTCCTTTTCTTACTCAGAGAGTGAATAGTAAAAGCCCAGTGTCCAGATCTTACAGATGTCCAAGGAGCCATATCAGTCTGTGGATATATCTGGGTCCCACTTTCCTCATGCTCAGACTCCGTGCAAGGGATTGACATTTCCATTGCATGCTTTCAAACTCTCACATCATCCCATTTAACTATTTTGCAGCTGTATTGTCCAGTTTCAAAAAGCTTGAACACCAACATCGTGTTTAAGGGTGTTCTGAATTTGTGCCTTGTCTGCTGTTAATGGGGATATTAGCCTTTGGTCTGAAAAATTAACAAAAGATCATGTCCTCTCTAGTTTTGTACTGAACCTCATGYGTAATTGAAACTACCAAGCCTTTCTACAATTAAAGCATAAAGTGATTTTTTTCCTGTGCTTTTCAAATATAATCTGAATTTGAAACCATTACGTAAGAGGCATCTTCTGCATCTTATACGGTGTGTAACTCAAGCTGGTATAATAGCAAAGCAGCACTATTGCCTTTTTTATTTTGCAAATAAGCTATTTTTTCCTTCTCTTACTTATAATTACTTCTAATACTTATTATAGAAAGATCCAATAAAAGAGAATCTCTTTGCAATTACGCAAACAGCAGACTAATTTTCTAATTAACAACAAAAAGTCATGATCTCATAATTGCTCCACTTCCATAGCACATAAGTTATACACAAAAAGAAGTCCTGATGATATAATTGCCTCACATATATTTTGTAGCACCATGAATGAATTTCTCTTCCACTCTCAATTAAAAAGAAAGTTGTTCTATATAATTAGAATATATTTCCTTCTTCCTTTTTTTCTATGTGCATGTAATTAGAAAACAGAAAGGAATACATTTTTGAAAGCCAAAYATAATAAAAAATACTCTCCTTGCATTCTTATGATTATATAAAAAATTATAACAAAATATATCTCAACTTCAAAACTCTTCAAATAAAACACTCAGATTATTGAAAAAATAATGAAGAATCTAATGTAGTTTAGGATGCTTCATTTTTATTRCATTTAACCAGTATTTTTCTTTGACTGAAAATTTTAACAGGAAGTGTGGATTTGCTATTTATGTTATTCATACGCAGGAACACACACACCTATACATTCACACAAGCAAAAAATATGCAGTTTAACTAGCAACATGGAAAACAGGAATAAAAATATTTTCTCTGTAATTTTTCCAATATTTTTAATTTCTAAATTTCTGAAAAATATGTTCAGGAAAATAAAACTACAGTATTTTCCGTGCTGTCTAATATCTCCCATGAGAATTGTATCTATTTCCCTGGGGAGTAGGAATTGCGTGTTGTATTCTCAAGGAGTCACAAATGAACTTACTTTACTTCACGTAGTTTCTGAGATATAGAAGTCCTAAAGGGTAGCTGTTTTCCTAGAGAAAGGTCTGATATGGCCAATCTGAGTGCAACACATAACACTGGTTATTTTAAACCCCCTGCAAATAGTGTGTCTGGATGGAGCTTCTACGTAACACCCATTAAGTGAGGCAGTGCAGACTTTGYTCCCTGTTTTACTGCTAGGAGTGCGTAGCTGGTGCTCCCTCAGAGCTGGCAGGATGCAGGATGAAGCCATGGCCCCGTCCTGGGCAGGTGTGACCCGAGCATCAGTGCTGGCTGCAGCCCCAGTGCCGAGAGCAGCACTTTGCTGGGGTGCAGAGACCAGCCCCAGGTCCAGCCCCAGCCTGGAAAGGCAGCCAAGGGACCACTGCTCACTCAGCTGGCCAGGGCTCTTGAGAGGTCTCCTCAGACTGGGGAATATGAGGGTAGTGGAGGAAGGGAAGGGAAGAGACCATGTTGACTCTCTGACCTGGCAAGTTATTTTGCCCTCACCTTTGAGGCAACAGTATTCAGTTTTGCTTACACAGCTGAAAAGCCTTAAACAGACTCCAGCTCCGTTTTTTTTTTAACATAGCAGCACCAGGCTTCTCACTGGAGTTGGATTTGAGGCAGCTGGGGTGAATCCTTTGATGCACAGTATTGATGATTTTCAAGCAGAGACGACTTATATTTTCACAGGGGAGAGGAGAGAATAGGGCCTTTCTTTAGCAAGTCTGAACAATAGCCCTAAGGTGTGGCATGCTAGCTTTCAAGAAGCTGCGCTGGAACAGAATAACAGTAGTTTTTTCACTTCCAGTACAAAACACTGAGAGGTATTTGGTTAACTTCCCCCCTCCACGAATGTTCAAGAAAAAACTGCAGAGATTTAAACCATTTTTTCCACCTTCATGTCAGGATTATGTTCTTCACTAGCTCCAAATTTCCGTTTCCCTCAATCTGGAGCCCCATTTGCATCCCAAGTGAACAAGAGAGGTGTCCAGGAAGCCTTTGGGAAGTTGCACTGAATGAGGTGAAGTTTGAGGCTTACCATATGCAGCCTGCTTTACTCTGTTATCACCTGCCACGGAGTTTGTAAAGTACAAAACCAGATCCTATGGTAAGCTGTTAGATTATTCCTTGATGTGCTTTGTAGTGAGGGTACTGGACATTTAAGTATCATCTAATGTTGCAGTGTATACATATATATATATATATGTATATATATATGTGTATATATATATATATATATGTGTGTGTGTGTATATATATATATATATGTGGGGTGCATGGATGTAACATGCTGCCTGGACACTTCAGAGATACAAGAGATGGAGCACAGCCATTCAGACAGATACTGGGATGGTGACTCTGAGTCACAGCCCTTTTAACTTGTGAGACTCCTTGGAATGGTGTATCTCAGTCCACCCTATCCCTCTTGTGGCTGGTCCTCAGCCTGTCTTTAAACATAACCGARGAATTAAATCTGGTGTATTTGACTACGGCTTTTGCAATTCAGCTGCACTGGTTCTGCAGGGTTAGCACTCAGAAGGCAGCAGCTGAGTGCAGGTCTGGCAGAAGAGACCATTCTTGTATAGCATTGTCTTTCTTTAGCTAGATGTGGCCAAAGTCATGACTCCATCTTTTTATCTGAGGAATATCAGAACTCCACATCACCAATTTATGGATAAACCTTTCCAGCATTACCGTGCTGAACTTCTCTATGTTAAAACTGCAGCTCCTCTTCAGTCAGCTGCGTCTGTCTGAGTCCAGAATGAGCTTTACACGTAACCTACTGGGTTTTGCTGATGTAAGCATGCTGCTCTAATATGCCCCCAAGCAGAAATTCTTCCCATCGTCTATGGGCTGTGCATTACTGGCATTTAAGCATCACTTAACTTTATCTCACCTGTTTAGTTGCTCCCTCAATGACAACAAACATTTCTGTGCTTAGCAAGTGTGTGATAGATTGGGGCATCACCAAACTCTGACTCCTCACTAATTCTCCATTTGTCTTACAAACATCCATAGCAAAAGTACTCGTCTAAAAGTTTAGAAAATTATACTTTAAGTGAAAATGTCCACTGCAGGAAAGGCAGGCACTGAGTCAGCAATCTAACCTCCTTTCCAACTACGTGCATGTGACAAAACTGCTGGTATCTCCTTCGCTGAGCACTTTGCTCAAGCAGAAGCCAGGGACACTCGCTGTGTTGGTTAATGCTATGTTAGCCTTCTCTGTGCCCTTCCTCTTAGCAGAAATCTCACCTGTCTCTCTTTAATAGCTCAGTACACAGCCCAGACTATGCTTGGAAGATGAGGAATTTGGTTTGGGAAAGAAATAGGTGTTTTTTTGCTTTTCCTGTATAACTATAAAGCAAAACCTGATTTTGCATGGTGCAAGAACAAGCTTATCCTCTTGAGAGAGAAATGAGAGTAAAACATTTTGTCCAGAATCATCAGGCAGCAGCAACACAGGATATAAAATTTAGATCTTCTCATTTCAATTAGCAGCCAGACCATCCTCTGTAACTACTGAACATGCATAGGTATTATTTCGTCACATCTACCCACAACTGACCTCCCAGCAAGAAACCTTTTGCTGTCATTTGTTCCATACAGAAAATAAAACTTTGTAAAGGACAATAGTTTAATTTTGGTTGGGAGTATGGCAGATCTGAGCAGCATAACTTTTTACCAGCTATAAGACCAATCATGAGAGTTTCTACTTAATATGCTATTAACGTGGGCGTTGAAGAAGCTTTTGTGTTACTCTCTCTTTCTGCCTTCTATCTGCAGCTGAAATTGCCCCAAACAATGGCCATGGTACATCTGTGATGGACTGTACCGCTACAAAAATAAAATGCATGAAATTAAAGCTAGAATAGGGCTTCTCAGAAATTCTGAGAGAAAAAAGGGTCAAGAAATATCCTTCCAGGTTCTCATAACATTTCTGTATTGCTCCTCAAAGGGTCATTACAGGAACACTTTCAGGAATGCCATTTGTGCAATGCTGCTGTTGCCGTCTGTAAGGAAGCCACCATTAGAAAATATGATATTGCTGGCTACACTTCTTACTTGTAGTATTAATTACCTCCAGCTCTTTTTGACAGTTTGGTTCCTGCACTCTCCTTGTGTGTATCTACATGGGAGGAAAATAATTAGGAAAGTAATAATTATGTTGTTAGATTTAAATACAATTCCCCTGGCTCAATCACTCAGCCCGTGAACACCTAGTCTTCCTGCATCAATAGAGGAGATTTGCTTCAACATTTAAATCTCTGTGGCATTCTTTCAGCTATTTGCACTTATCCGTAAGTGTTGTTTTTGCTCCTGTTTGAAAACCAGTGGCAAGAGTGGGAATTTGAAAACCAGTGGCAAGAGTGAGAAGTAGGGGCTTTCCTACACGAGCCAAGGAAACGTTTTACACCACAGGAACAGAGTTTATGGTCCTGCACTGATTACCGAACAGGGATTGTTCTGATTTGCACTGTACGCCTGAAATTCCTGTGCACGCAAATCTTGTGTGGTTTGTGGTTTATCGAAACCCCATCATTAAACTATGGAGTGTGAGTTTATTCTATGTACCCAAAAAAGTCCAAGTGTTTATTGTAGCAGTACTCCTTCCAGGGTGGCTGACTTTGAAGCATCACACATAATGATTCTCTATTTGCCCTGCTGCCCCTGTAAAAAAGTACTTTTTTCTTTTCTTCCTCCAGCACTCATTTTTTCAGCATAACTAGAAGGCTATGTGCATTTCTAGTTCCACATCTTCCCSTCAGGTTTTGGTCTGACAAGCCCAGCATCCTTTCAGTATTGTGTCCACATTTTTTTGCATTTCAGAGAAATGAGAAAATCTAATGTCTCAGAAGAAATGTGTAGGTTTGCTCAGTGCCTGGCAACATGAGTGCTTGCCTTCTTCTCCCAAGAGAAGTCAGTCAGGTGAGATTAAATCACTGGTGGCTGAATTTTTTGGTATTGGTCCTCAGCATTCCTCTCCCAGTAACACACAACTCAGGGGTCTGTGTCTTTTTAATTTTGCCCTAAAAAATGATTCAAATATACTACTAAAGCTGGATTGCAGTTTATGCACCTAGTCTCAGGTGCAAATTTATTCCTAACCTTCTGTAGCCTTGCTGCTGCTTCAATTTAACCTGCTGTGGTAGGTTGACCAAGACAACAGCCAGGCACCCACAGACAGCAACTTGCTCCCAGCTTGCTCCCGGCAAGACGGGAGAGGGAATCAGAAAAGAAAAGACAGGATGGATCAAGATAAAGACAGTTTAATAAGTGAAGTAAAGCTGTGTGTGCAAGGAAAGCAAAATAAGGAATTTATTCACTATTTCCTATTGGCAGGCAGATGTCTAGCCTCTTCCCTCAGAAGCAAGGCCTCAGCACATGCAGTGATTACTTGGGAAAACAAATGCCATGACGATGAAGACCCCCACTTCCTCCACCTTTTCCCCAAGCTTTTATTGCTGACAATAGTGCCATGTGGCATGAAGCATTCCTTTGGTCAGTTTAGGCCAGTTGTGCTAGTTTCTTCCCCTCCTAGCTTCTTGTGGATGCCCCACTTTATTTGCTGTACAGGCTGAGTGGGGACAAAACACCCTCAAAGAGTAGGAAAACCTCAATGCTGTGTAAGCACTGCTCATAAACTGACMAGACACTGGTGTGTAATCAGCAGTTTTAATCACAAATCCAATCCATATGAACGAAATTGACTTCATCACAGCCAGAGCCATCACACCTGCCCCCAAGTTCACCAAGGAGCATTATTATCTTCTGATGGTAGGATGTCTTACAGTTTCAAGCTATGAGCCAAGAGAAAAAAAATGCAGGCCATGGGATGCTAAGTTTCTGAATAGTCAATGATTTCAGGGAAAAAATTGCTTTTAGATATGGTTCAAATGGCTGTATGGCTGTGTCCAGAGGAACCATACTGGATAGAAGCAGAATTCACATTGAAAAAGTTTTATGCCAAGAATAAAAGGCTTGGGAACTGTTCAAATATTCAGCTATAGATTGCTTCCAATTAAGTTTCTGCATGYGTTGAAGGGATGTTCTTTTTCCGTATAAAAGTCTCCCAAAGGAATTTCAATATACCCTCTTAGCCAATTAGGTATGTGTGCTCAGGAACAGAAAAAATTGGATACTTCTGTTTCCATGAAAGTAATAATTTAGATACACAGAAGGATTGAATCATGTTGAATACTTAGGATTTCTTCTTTTACTTGGCAAGGTTAGGAGTTATGAAAAGAAAGCTATGCTGCTCAGGAAGTACGTCTAAAATACAAACTATACCAAAAAATTTAAAAGAAACAGTTTTTTAAAGACATAAAAACCACAAAAAAATTTTGATCAATAGTTTGGCTTTATTTGGTTGTTTGGGTTTTTTTTTAATGTTGATTGATTTCATTATATTGGGATTTTTTTAGTATCTTCCTTTTAATAGAAGTTACTTTGACACATGCTTTAAAATATTTTTTGGCTAGTCCAGTCTATTGCATAAGACAGGAGGGGTCATAGAACAGCTCCTGAGCTGTGCGGAATTTCTCACGTGTTCAACTCACTCCTATGCTGTAYGTTCATCACGTAACAGGCTCCCCAGGTCAATTTGAATCCATGTCTGCAAAATGAAATTGTTTCATGTGGGCTGTTTTGTCTGTGTTTCACAGCATTTGGCAGCTCCAAACCCCTTCCCCTTTGTGTATTGCCATGGAGAYATGGGTTGCATGAAGAGTTACCACGTCATCATGAGCTTCTTCTGTCCAGGCAGGGCAATGCCTTATGATTTTTGGTCATGGAAAATTTCGTGGCATYGGGTTCAGAAAACCCAGGAAAAAAAGGGGGATATTTACACATTACCATGTTCCTGCCTAAAATAAAATCTAGTTTCTAGTATGAAACTGAAGGAGACTAAGGGTGGGCATCTGAGATTCCATTTACATCCTCACATTCCCAGCTGTGATGTCAGAAGGTGACATAGTTTCAGTGGCGAAGGAAAAGAAGAGAAAAAAATAGGGATTTGTGTTGGGTAAAACTAGACATTGAGCCTGAACAGTCTTTGGTCCTTTCCAAGGGAAGTATTTTGCAGGAAAGTCTCCGGCAGCCATGGGAGAGACTGAGGGTTGCACACATAATTATCTGTGTGCTTGCACACACAAACACACAGAGGCACACGTACATGCACGCAGTCACTTCAGACTCCTGTCTTTCCTCAACTCAGTAAATAAATGAAGTAACAAGACAGGTGATCAGGGCACAACTCAGAGGTTTCTGGTAGGCAGTAAACAGACCATTGTACAATCTGAGCTGTAAGAATTTTAATTTACTTTTTTATTTTCCCTTTTCAGTGGTAGTTTAAAATTCATCCAAGTTCTAAGACATTTCATTACCAATGACGTGAGCCTAGTGAAATACTGTTAAGGCCAGAATAACAGATCTGCTGTTATCCTCTCAAGGCCAATTAGATAAAAAGTTGAGGTTTTTTCCATGTGTCAATTCCCAAAAGAGAAAAAGAAAATGTAACTTCATTAGACGAGTGCTAGTAACTACTAAGAATCATGGAATGGAGATATTTGTAATGGCAGTTAAGCTGAACAAAATCAAGAAATTGAATTCAGTGTGTGTCACAAGGAAGGTTCTAGTTTTACCTGTGTATGTTTGTGGTGGGAACAGGGGGAGCTATAAATCATCTCCTACAATTAGTAAATAAATCAGACAGTACAGTTGCAAAGGACGTTTTTACAGACACATCTGAGAGATTGATCTTCAAATGAGGAAAGAGAACTTAAAGGAAAATGTACAAAAAATTGAAGTTTTCTTTCTTACATAATTGACATCACTGGGCGCATGAATCAAACACCATTCATGCTTGCATCATACTTTGAAGTTCATGGGTGTTTGAAAGGAAAATAAACATTTTTTTAGTGGTCCATATCAGTACTACTTCTATCACTGTATGTAGGGGAGCTACTCACAGAAGTATGTAGGCATAGGCTGGAAGAGGTCTTCAGGCAAAGCTTTGCCTTCCTCCCCACTTCAGTCAGTAGAGCTTTAGGAAAGGTTAATCCTGCACTCAGTCCAGACCATAAAAAGTTCTCTCCCTTCCCCTCTACCGACAGCTGAAGAAATGTCATGCCTCTAAAATACACTGCAACTGTTGTAATAGGTGTGTCAGCACCCATAGTAAATGAGAAACAGGTACATTCTGATCTAACCTGATGCTAATTCCTGTTCCTGTCTATTCATTTTACATGAAATCTGAGGGACTGAATAACATAACTCAATGAAATAGATAGAATTAGGCATTCCATTTGACTGACATTACATTTCTAAGGGTCTTGTACTTCTCGTAYGGAAGTAAGATAAAGTTTTTCATTGGTATTAAAGGCAGAAATGAAYGCAAACTCAGCATTGTGAACCTTGACTATAGAGTTTAAAATGCTTACTTGGGGAATATATAAGTAATGTATAATCTACATGAAACTCATATTATGCAATGATTGTCATTTGAGGCACAGATGAACCTCTTAAACTTCTATTCAAGTAAGCAGTGCAACCCCTCTCATACAGGGGGTTATTCTTTGCTAGTAATGTTAGCACAGTAACAGGAGAAACTTAAAATTGACCCATGAAGAACTGGGTTACTGGATATAGGCTGGTTTCTGTCAGCAGGACTAGAGAATGAAGAGTGTAAACAGATGCATTGTCAATAAAACAAACACTCCAGGATGTTGCTAACAGATACAGTGATCAGCGCAGATGACACAGCTAAAATCTCTTAAATGCTGTGAAAAATAAATCACAAAGCCTCCAYGACGTTATGCTTTCTAAGGGGCTGYAGAAAAAATTAGAAAAATGCCAAATTAGATTGAGACGACAAATCAGCCTGAGCACGGCTGAGGACCTACACCTCTGTTTGTTGTGAGCCAGCAGTTTGTGCTGCTTTGTGAGACTCAAAGTCTCGTGGTAGCCTYGGCCTGAGGCTGAGAATGTGGTTTACCTCTCCACTCCCCACATGTGATTTATGCTGTGACCTAACTTATCCTTCTGCCACTTCCCTCTTCCTGCACYGGGCTGTGACCACCCGCCTCTAAAACCTATTCTGAACTTTGGGATTTTAGTTCCTGAAGAGAAAAATAGTTGTAGGAGAAGCAGGAGAAAAAGCTTTCAAAGGCCCTTACAAAAGTTAGAGACAATGACTTTCAAAGAAGTTTGAGCTCCTAATGATGTAGCATCCTGTTAGAAGGTACAGTCTTACGCCTATAAACTCATTAGGAATATTTAAACATCTGAATATTACCAGTCAAAGTATTTCCACTTAAGTGGAGCCAAAAAATTCAGATCATCTCAGCTGGTATGTGTTTGTAATTATTTATCTCCTCAGCTAATATAAATCACAGAGATAAAATGGGTAGCTAACTTTTAAAATTAATTTCAACAAATTTTTCATGAATTAATTAAAAAAATACGTGCCCTTGCACTCCCAAATTGAAGAGGATATTGAAAATTGCACCTGCTGAGGAAAGCAAGAAACAAAAGTCAATGTCTCTATAATATCATGACTGACCTGAGCTTTTAAATATGTATTAAATATTGTGTTTCTCATTATTTGCAAATGAAAGTTCTGCTGTCCTTTATTTGATTTAACATTTTACACAATTGAAAAGACTAAATAATTTGATAAAAAAGCAGAGCATGCATTGGGCTTTGCAAAAAATTTGCATAGCTAAAGGTTTCTACATATCTTGATTTATTGTGTTATAAAATATTGTGTAAACTTATATGATTTTGTGTATTTACGCTTTTCTTCTTTACCTCCCTAATTATCTGTGGACCTGTTAGATAAACTCAAGAATTATTGGCTGGCATATAGTTAATATTTTCCACTTAGTGAAAGTTATTTAAGACAAAAGCCTTTTAATACCTCTGGCTTTGCTTTTTTGCTTCTAGCACTACACACAAAAAATACAATCTTATACATTCTCTATTCCCAGGTTAAATTTTAAAGTAATCTAGTCCAGTGACCCTTTGAATAACCTGTTTAAGAGAAATGACACCCCAAAACCTGTTTATCCTCACAGTATGTAGATGCATACTATGACGGACTATATTATTTAGAATTGTCATGAGTATCAAATTTAAAGTTAAAACAGGTTGGGAGGTACCAAGAAAAAGAGGAATTTCAAAGCCAACTGAAAACAGCTTTATACTACCAGTGGAAGTTTACTTTTTCCTGCAGAGACATTTTTTTTACTTGATTCCTTCCAATATTGTCAGTTTTGCTAACAAACGTAGTTTTTTTATACCAGTAGAGACAGCTATGTCTGTGAACTGCTTTTGGAGAAGGCATTTGATTTTCCCCCCACCAAGGAGAAAACATTCTTGTAAAGCTCAGCTGTACATCTGGATAATTGATAATAGACACAGAGAGCTAGTGCAGGAACAATTTAAGGGAAAAGTGGTAGGCTGAAAGCCCTTTTCTCCCTCACCTGTAAGGCATCTCAGGGTGGGAATCCAGTGGCTGCTGTTCCCTTGGTGACTACAGCTAAACACATGGGAACATCCATGTTCCACTGATGCAGTGGCAAAGAACTCACTGTGGAAAAATATAGTTTAATGAGGCTTGAGTGGATTACACCCCCCTCCCCACAATGCCTGGCACATTCCTGTTTCCATGGCAAGCAAACCTTCAGGGTAGAGGAGACCTACAGCGTGTCCCCCATATGGGCAATGAGTGACCAGGGCTTCAAGATACTAAGCTGACTGCAATATTACCGACACGTTGTCGTGAAAAGCACAGCAGAGATGGTACTCTCATTTGAAATGTTCAGATTTACTTTCCTTATTCCCCATATTTTTAATGGAACAATTTTAAATTTTCTGGAAGTCTAAAATTTTTTTATATTTATTTATCCCTCAATATTAGAAAAAGCTACTTTATTCTGACAAAATCTCAGTAAAAAATTCAAAATAAACACTGAAAACTGGCTGGTATTCTTATTCTAGTTAAATATGATATTTCCTCCAGCCAATGGAGGGAATATCGTAAGGAAAATACTTATAAGAAATGTCTATAAGAGACGATTGAAGAGAAGTAGGATGGCCTATATGCTGGCAAATAGAGACTGGAAAGTGAGAGACAACAAAAGAAGGAAATCAAAACAAGCTGAAGAGAAACAGTTGTGTGCCAGAAACTTTTGGAGTGAACTGCTCTGACCTGCAGTCTGAACAACGACCTGCTCTGCCAAGACGCCTGCAACTTCAGGCTTCTGAAATCCAAAGAAAATAATTATTCTGTCGGCTGCTACCGGAAGGCATCAGCCACAGTTTAGACAGGTGAATCTGCCAGACCCGGGGAATAAAGTGTTCTTTTGCCAGTAATGAAAATTTCTGTGCTTGCCAAATATCACCAGTACAGCTACTGCTCTCCATCTAATCTCTCACTCTAAGCCAAGCCACTGAGACAGGAGTAGCAGCAGCTCTATTACGTGTAGAAAACCAACCTGAGTGCAAAGAAGCTGCCATGAACTTGTGCTTTGGTGTTGTAATCCCAACAGATACGGAGTCATTTCTTTCAAGGACACATTCCTGATCGCAAGGCCATCAGTGGCTTAAGCCATCCGTGACTTGAGCCCAACTGCACCGGCGATTGCATATGAACACACAGTGCAGAAAAAATACATCTATTCCCTTGGATCAAACAGCTGATGAGCACACGGAAGAGTGATGAAGTAAAACCTGTAATAAATAGATTCAGACCAGGTGGAAATTTCAGAGTAAGAGATATAATGAGGAAATCAGTAATTTTCAACCGAGAAGAAACTTTCTGCGCACTTAGGCAAGTTTCCTGTTATAAATATGTCTAAAGGGAGAGATTGAAAACAGGAAAAATACAAAAATTCCCAGGAAAAACCCTAGCCAGTACAGAGAGCAAATRAAGTTTCTGCTTTAAAAAGATCTTTAGCTGATTAAGATCTCCATGGATCTAGAAATATCCAGTGAAATTTTGTTGTTTTATACCAGGCAAAGATAAGGATTTTGAAAACAAAAACCAACACATTTTTAGGTACAATATAAACGTTGTATGAAAAGGGATCTCTGAGATAGCCAGACGTACAGATATAAAAATATACCAGAAAGATATTTTACTTTTAGTCAGATTCCTCAGTCATATCACCAACCAGAAAAAGGCAAAATTCAAAGAAAAGAGCAAATACAGAAAACTTTACMTCACTTTAAGATGCTTTCTTTTTTAAAGAAATTTTTCTCTGTTTAATTTTGTTCTGTCAATGAGTAGACTTAATTGTAGAGTCAGCTAAATGAAATAACTTATTTCTCCATTTTTCTGTTGTTTGCTCTTATTTTTACTCTTCCATGATTTGCCTGTTGCTTTCACTTCARTATTTGATCTCACAGCATGAAAGCAGAATTATCAGAGTATATAGCRATATTCTGGCTTTCCCAGGCACTTTTTAATCTCATTGCAATAATCTCATGATGCATCTTGATTAAACTACTGCTCCTCTTTGAGCCTTCAACTTCTTTTTTCTCTTTTGGGCTACCRGAGAGTGATGCGCAGTTTCTGAAACGCCCTGTTCTTTCGCAGACTCTGTGCTACTGCTGGCATTGTAACTAAACTATTCATCTTCTGAGAGTTACATTTCCTTTTTTTACAAATGAGAAGGCAAAAAGGTGTTTATAACTTTTTTTCCTGCAAACTGAAATTCCTCAGAAAGACAAGAGGAGCCATGCAGACTTCACAGTAAGTTGCACACAGCTTTATTTAACTGACTTATTTAGCCAAAGCAAAGGCTTCTATAGGCAAGTGAGGGAGAGAGCAAGAGCCAACATGAAGTCCACTAGGGAACTCCTTTTTCAATACCTCAAAAAGCTCCTAGATACCATGGTAATGAGAGCCTAAAATAGCTCTAAGCTAGAAATATACATTCTAATGACTACCTATTATGCTACTAGTTTTCTAAAGATCTGTGGGAGATTGTCTTAATGATAAATTACAGCGTATAGATAGAAGAAGGACTTAATTATCATGTTCTATTTTTATTGTTGTATGAATGTAAATAACACTAAATGATAACCTAATTTATGTCCTGGGTACAATTCCTGCAGATCACATGTTCAGAAGAGGATGTTCTTATCTTTTCCTCCTATGCCTAATGCAAGCTCTTTTCAGTAATGCAGCAGATGCTTTGCGGCTATTTTTCAGTGCCTCACAGGGTTCTTGTTCATAAGAACATGACAGTAGTTTATTTCCTTTAATGACTTTTCCACTTGCACTTACAATAGGTGTATTTTTGTCTTATCAGTCTTTGGTGGAAGTGACAGAGGGACTTGTGTCTTTGAGCTCTCTTTTCCTTGGCTGTTCTGCAAAAATAGTTTCTTCAAGCACCAGTAACAGCTACATGAGAGCATCTCATTCCACTAAAAACTGAAGACAGTTCAAAAGTGTGCTTAGTAGTGAGATGCTGCTGGAGTATCATTTTACAATAAATCCTCCATGAAGGACAACTGTATCCCTCTAGGTCTTCTCCTTACTTTAACACACGTAGTGATCACAGTTTAACAGAGGAAAATGCTTATTGATATCTCATATGTTGGTCCTCTTTCTTTTAACACCCTCCTGAAAACTGTTTGTACTTTTTTTTTTTCTCAGAAAGAACTAGCACAGGAGATACAGGGCCAAGGTCACTCAACAGGGAATATCTACAGAGTATTTGTGTAAACAAACGAGAACCTATTTGAAAATTAGCTAATCTTCTCCCTTTCAAAACAAAGAGATAAACAAAAATAAAAAAGAAAACTGCTATGAAATGCCTTTAATGTGAGCCTTCTCTGTCTATACTGCATAATTACTAACATTTCATTCAGGAGGTCACACTCATCAGTCTGTTTAAATCAACAGTGCCAACTGTGTCATGTAAAGCTGTGGGCAGCTGGCACTGATGCCTGTGCTCCAGCCGGCAGCCCAGGCAGCTCCTACCAGCCCCCACTGTAAAAAAACTGCTCCAGAGTCAGCCTTGTACTACACCCCTTTCTTCCTCCCAGCATCAGTCCCTTCTACCTCTTCCACTTGGAATCAGAGATCCCATTTCATTTTCTGTTACAGATGAATGAGAGTTTGAAGGTAATTTGGAGAGTGTTCATGGATGGACTAAAAGGGGATTCCCGAATAAACAAAAACTTTATTTGGAAGCAGGCAAACATTATCTAAACAGAAATTATGCACTGAGTGAATTAGACGTGGACTTGTACAGCTCTCCATTCCTTAAATGGGCRTAAACCTGTTAAGCAACTAAACTGGGATTTTGACTGGGGTGATTATGGTCATATTCCAAAAGTAAGACAGGAGAAAACATTTATGTTGAAAGATCTACTGTCAGGGAATCTTGATTAGTGGTTGATTGCTCAGCCAAAGCAATGCTTTCACTAGAAAATTCTGGTTGGAAAATTTAAAAGAAACAACCAGAACATCAGAACAAATGTGGATAATAAGTATCTACGTATTTTATTTTCTTTTACCCAGGGTGTTGAGATGTACCCACAGCATTTATATTTTTACATGTATTTAAGTTTTCCTGCATAGTTTAATTAGTCTCTACAGAAATGAGTAAATCTGAAAGGTAATAGCAATTTTACTAAGACATTTTGAATCCTTCATTCATCCTTCAAACAACCCTCTTTATTCTCCTAATGTTTCCTCTGACTTCACCAGAAGTGAGTGGCTTCACCTCTTCATAGAGTTAGCAGATGAATGACAACTCTTAGAAGAGGACCTAACTCCTCATATACAGATGACTTTCAGGGATGTTGAAAATGGCTTTCCCTCAGTAATGCTCAGGAGGGCTTTCAGGCTTTGTCTCAATACTTTTGCTGGCCAGTTTGTTTCAAAAGAGATTTCTTTAGTTCTGGTTTTCGGTGAGGGGAAGACCAGAGTGAAAAGCTGTTTACTTTTCAACAAGGGCAAAGAAGACAAGAGACTTTTCTTAAGTTAAGATTTGATTCCCCTCCTGAGTGACTTCAGCAAAGACTCACAATTGGCTGTAGCTTCATGATGGGATTTTCTGTCATGTTTCCCATACTGAGGCCACTGCTGTAGTCTGAATTATCAGATCTGACTCACGGTTTACCATTAAACACTTTACATCACTGTTGTTTTGTACTGCAGAAAAATGTGACCCTCTGACATTTACAAATGCTAAAGTAACAGTGGCTCTTTTCTGAAATTCCCTTAAGATAAACATTGCTTTTGCATTAATTGGATGGTTTTGCTGGTCGTTGGGATTATCTCCAGATATTCTTTCTTACTGAAAACATATGTGCTTAGATTCCCCTGAAGAAGAACTACAAATCCAATTGCAAGAAGAGTTGCATGCAGACAAATTATGCTCTACATCACTAGAGCTCTGAGAGGATGAGAGTCTGGGGTCACAGGGTGCTCCTCTCATGCACTATAACAGCATATTTGAAAAGGGAGAAATGCTTTCAAACAGTACCTTGTATGTCACAGTATTTTCAAATGTGATATTTAGGCAAGAATTTGGATTAAATAATTGATTTAATTTGATGTAAAATACCAGGCAAATTTACGTACTTGTATTACATATTGTAGGTATGTTGTATATGTATACTTATACATGTAGATTTCATATACACGTACAATATCATATATTGTATGCATATGTATTATTCTCTCTATATTACTCTATAAAATATAAACTCAACAGACAAGGTACATTTAATAAATAAATATACATATATATTAATATTTTTAAATCGTTATWGTTGGCTCATGCTTAACAAGACAAGCTGCTAAACCATCACTGCTCCAAACAGCCTCCTCGTGACACCAGTCTGTCTCCTGACAGCCTCCCAGCTGCTGCCAATTTTCCTTTTCTAACTGAATCCAGCCATTTTGTTTACAAATCAGCTTTGTTTGTTAGTCAATTTAACATGCTTCAAAAGTCCTGTAGCATAATTGGCTAATTGCTTACCAGTTAGGAAACAGTGATTATGATTTTTTTTCCTTCCACAGATGTTTGCAGATGCACTCAGGTTTATTTTATATTCAGGAGCATTGATAAGTATGTTTTAAACACAATTTGAATATTTAGAGGGGGAACCTGTTTTTGCAACCTTCAGTGTCGAAGTCTGCTCAAGAGCACTTCTGTACCAGGAGCATGTCTTTGTAATGTAAAGTGCAATGTGGCTTCAACATCAGTRGCACAAATGTGCAGCAATAACATAAGCCATGAATGTTGCGACTTCTCAGCTCCTGACAGGTACTGATGCCTGTTTCCATGGCACTGGCTCAGATTCCTGCCAGTCCTGAGCTGCAGATTGTAGCTCTTCCCGCATCCAGCTGTCACTGTGTTGAAGAATATTTTCCTCTGACATCAGAGTACTCAGCACTTTGACTAACGCTCTCCACGTCTGGAAAAACAGGTGTATTTACCCAAAATCATTTTGCATCTGATCTGTAGTTTTAGTCTGCATGCAAGCGTGGAGAGTGAGAGTGAGGGAGATCCACTGCTGTAGAAATTATTTGTGTGAGTAAGGCTGAATGACATTTATTACTGAAACTCCAGGAAATCCTCACTACTTCTTGTCCCACTCAATGTAGGGGTGTGGGGTCAGCAAAACAGAGCAGAATACATCATCATTCTTTAAGCGCAGAGTCAGAGCTCAGGAACCAGACCTTATACATTAAGCAGAAGACATTACTTGGAATTCAATGCCTGTTATCTATGAATTTCAGGATGTTGCTTGRGTATGAACTTCTTGAGATAATATAAATCACAGAATAAACTTACACGCTTATTCTTCAGTGCTGGGGATCTCCCTGAGCCCAAAGAAGGAAGATATGGACTTCTTGCAAGCCTTTGTCTGTGCCCATGAGAAAAGAACAGAACCCATGAAAGGTCTCAGAGGCGTCTAGAGAAGAGGCAGAGGACAACAGTTATTGGAAACTTGATAWTGTAGTCTTTGAAAGGGTACAGGGGGTTTTGACTAAAGCCAAACAGTCTTRCAGTTCCACATGCCCATCACCTAGGAGCTGAGCCAACCACAGTCTGAGCACGGAAAGGTTAGAATTCAGCAAGATATCTGGATTTCATGCCTGATTAATCCATCATGAACATATGCCTTAAATAAAAGGTGTTTCTTGTTGCTAGCAGCTGCAATCAGGTAAAATGCTGTTTGCTTTACCACTTTTTCAAATGCATGCCATGTTAAAGTAAATTAAAAAGAAGAGACATAAACTGTGTTGTGATTTCATGGTATCCACACCAGTTAACCATGAACAAACTTGGCCCTRCTTCTTCTCCTCTAGGAGTGGCTGGAATGATGCTCTTTTTGTAGACTCAATGCTCCAGAAGCAGGGACAGAAGATGCTAGAAGAAAGTCTCCCTTCTCTCCTTCCCCTTGCTCTGCTCCCATCTGTGGGTCCTCTCTGAGCGCTGTTTTTGTGCTACAATAGGAAGCCTTTCAATGAAAGGGGTAGAGGTGGAGAAAAGGATCCTCACCTTGTGCTGAAGCTTGAAGTCCCAGGGGAGCAGATCCCAGCTGCTCACGCAAGGTCACTCTGGCTCAGGAGAAGGGGCTAATGAGAATAAAAAGAATTCATCTCCTGCTACCCACAGAATATTTATACATAAATATGCATACATTTAAATACATATCTTCTGAGGAAGTCATATGTCTCAGTCTTTTGGGAATTTAACTCTGTTACAGTCTGGGGGCTAGGGGGGAGACCAAAGGAGAGGAGTATCATGTTCACGTTTTGGAAAGTCTGAGCTCTGACCAGTGACAGAAATGAGAGAATAGCTTTTATAATATCTCTTAATGCCCTTTGTAAACATTCATCTTTCTTACAGACCTTTGCTTTCCCATTGTGTTTTAGTATCCTTCCCTTTGTTTTCCCAGTTGTGCAGTACATTGTAGTTCACTTCTTTTCCTGCCTGTATGTTACTGCAAAAAGTTCTCTAGCATTTTTTAGGTTCCCAAAGAGTACCAGAAGAACAAGCAGTATATGGAGTGCGATGAATTATAGTTATATACTTTACAAAGTGTAAACTGAGGCAGAGAAAATTTCAGACAGGGTGTTTTTTTTGGGAGAGAAGCCTGGCCTCTGGAATGCCACTTTCCTGCTTTAACCCCTAGACTACAACCAGAACAACACTGTAATCTRGAACTGAGCAATGAATTTTTCTGGTAAATTCTGTAAATCTCATGCTTTCTGTAAATCTCATGCTCTCTGTATTCACTAAAGCCTAAGCTAATGGCTTCCTTGGGCTTTGAGTGCACGCTCCTCAGGGGTRTGTGCACAAGCCAAAAAGGAGGGAAAGGAGATGGCTGTAAATACTTGGCTCCAGTATGTGCATTACATCTCTCACAAGGGAACCAGTAAGAAACGTTTGAAAAATGCAAGCCACTGCAATTTATGCTGGCCAGAGGTAAAGCAACATTTTCAAAATCTCCTTTTAGCAGTGCTTCTGCAAGAGATCTTTATGTACATGCRAAATATAAACATATAGTTAGTAGCAGGACAAAAAAAAAAAAGTTAATAAAGGAACTGTTAGCCAAATATGCCAAGTCAGCCCCTATATAGCTCAGCTGGAGTTGACCAAGACATGAATATGACTCCAGAAATCAGCAGTGGCCTCATTGAAAAATTATACAAATTTATATTTCTAAAAGTAATTTTCATAATGACAGTTTCATTATGTTCCAGAACAGAATGATCRCATGCTGCAAAATAAAAGCTCAAATGGAAGTGAGGGTCCAAGTCATTCATCTAAAGGGAAAGTAGAAAAGATTAAGGCCAGAAGGACACACTACTAAAAACTTGCATATTCCACTTAATTCAGACTTGCTGACTTTCAGAAAAACTACTTGATGAAGATTCAGAGGTGAAGGCAACTTTGCATTGGYTGAAACCAGTTCCTTACCTGGCTTAAAGGAACAAAGAAAGCAGACAGTGCCRTCCTCAAAAGAATTCACACTGCAGATTTTAGGACTAATCCCTTACTTATTAGCTTCGTTCTCGTTTGGGAACCAATCACCTGATTTGAGAGACAGGGAGAATAAAAACCTTAAAATCACCTGCCATATTTTGAACAGCTGTGTTTGGAGAACCTGTGGTCCAGGCCACCTCTGTGCCGTATGCATTATCATTTACCTCAGGTAAGAACTTGGAAGAGGATTTTACTGTCTCCAAATGTGTTTCATTTTTAAGAGCAGCAGCTGGATGTAGCTACATTCCTTTATGTGAATTTAGCTGCTGATCTGCATGGACAACTCATTACTGGAGCCTAAATAACGTACTTTCCACTCCCAGCAAAGACCAGTCTCCAACATATTTGATTGACTGGAGCCATGGGAGCATGATAACCCTAAAGCACGAGATTYTCAGGCTAGCAAATCCCATGTGGTTTGGCTTTTAACAGTAGCAAAGACTTTTCTGAAACATTTAAGGAAGTAGGGACAACTTCATGAGGTGTCAGAATAAGACTTGGCTCTCAATTGCAGGAGAGGTAAAAGCTAGGTAAATAAAAAAGGGTTATGCTGAAGCATAACTAGGGCACTTAAGCAGTATTGTCCCATCTGTAAAGAACTGAGACTGTTCATGGTCTCCCTTGCAGGACACTGAAAGCACTGCCAAACACTTAAACTATCACCATGCTTCCAGACCTGATGGAGAAGAAGATGCTCCTACCCATTTGCCATTTTCTGACTAGAAATGATCAGAGGAGCCAAAAAGGCAGCTGAAGAAGATGGCTGAAATATAATGGAATTGCACAAAAGCAGTAGAAAAATAGTGGGAGAATTTTGTGCTCAGAAAAATTAAGTAGAGTGTGTTCTCTCCCTTCCTTTCACAAGAAAGAATGTCAGATCTTTGATACTCCCATTTCCTGCCTCTCTAGGTTGGGCAAGGAGCCAAAAAAACAGAGCCTCATGGAAACAAGAAGCAAAAAATACAATGAGTTTGAGGTCATATTAACAGTATTTCATACGAAAGCACGTCTTGAATATGCCAAAACTTCAGCCAAAACTCTCACGTGAAAATGTTTGAGTAGAAGAATGGGCTAGGGAAATAAATTACTCTCCAAAACAWAAATGCTTTCACCTCTTTGTTTGAAGAGATATGACATATACACTTACTGTAAGAGTACTGACTGAGAGGGGACCTCATTAATGTATGAATATGTAAAGGGAAGGTGTCAAGAGAATGGAACCAGGCTCTTCTCAATGGTGACAGGCAATAGGACAAGAGGCAATGGGAAGAAAGCGATGCACAGCCAGTCCCACCTGGACATGAGGAAGAACTTTTTACTGTGCAAGTGACCACACACTGGAATAGGTTGCCCGGAGAGGTTGTGGAGTCTTCTTCAGTGGAGATATTCAAGAACCATCTGGACACAAACGTGTGCAGTGTGCTCTGGGATGACCTTGCTTGAGCAGGGAAGTAGGAACAGATGACTCACTGTGGTCCCTTCCAGCCAGAACATTCTGTGATGCTGTTAAGTCAGAACATGTATCTAAATGGAGCATATCTGAAAGTTGTCCATAAAGGACTGATTCAGGAGCTGAAGTCACTCAACACTCAGTATTTAAGAAGCACAGAATCATGCTATATCTGGAACAATCTTTTGGTTTTTTTACTTCCTGATAGGATTAAAAGCAGGTTTTCTGTTCAGATACCACATGAGGCTTATTAATAATCGTTCTGCTGAAAGTGTTCATCAGTGTTTTTGAGCACAGTGGCACTCTGGGGTTCTCCACAAAGGACATTATTTCCTATTATAGAATACTGCTATTATTTTTTTCCTGGTGGTGCTTCATTTTCTTTAGCTCAAATGGGAGAAATGAAGGGGGAAAGAAGATCAAGATTTTAATTTAAGATAAAATTGCTTTCAACAAAAAATCATAGATGGGAGCAGCAGTCTGTAAAGAACTGCTGATGTTGGTGGTCCCCACTGACTTTCTTTTGAGCAGTACTATCATAATACAGCATTGATTTCATACTCTAAAAGAAAGGACAGGGTTTTAATTTTTTTTCTTTTCTGTTGATGACAAAATTATAGGTTAAAAAATTGTTGAGTGATTTTAATAGTGCTGACATCTAGACAACTGTATACAGAGGTGGCTGTATTAGAACCTGCGATCTTTGAAAAGGCAGCTTCTTTCAGATGTGTTTCTTTTCACTGCTTTTATGGTTTTTCTTTTACATTACATTCACCTGCATTTAGGAAGTGCAATGAAAAGGACAGTCACCTATATTTACAGCGAGACACTGGAAAATACAGTGACACYAACAGTAGTTGCAGCTTTTGGGACAAACTGTGATTAGGCAGTTTAGAAACATTTCCTTCCATTTAGTCCCTCTGGAAAAAGTTATTTTCATAAGCTTCTCTGAAGGTAAAAGACTGGTGGTGTCAACATCTCCATGTCCCTTGAGGAAATTATTCTTGACACTCTAATGCCGCCACTGACTTTTGCTTCCAAAGGCTGGTCCCTTACAAATTACCATATTCCTCAAAAGTTTAGCATCCTCTTTGTTTCCTCTCTTTGTGCTTATGCATAGCAGAGGCCTCTGAATGCTTGCAAAGAAGAATGACGCCAATCCTTTTCAATACAGGAATGTTCCCAAGGAAATGGATGGCTCCTGGACCCGAGGGAGACAAGGAGCAGAGCAGGATGTGCTGCAATACACAAAGCAAAGTTTCTCTGGTAAAGGTTATGCCACCTGCAAGGGAGAGATGGACAGGATGTGACTGATGCACAGGAAGTGATGCAGGCAGGAAACATGAAAGCCAAGTAAAGAGATTTCCAAAGTAAAACAGGAAAATGGTTGAAAGGAACGAAAACTAAATGACGTGGAAAAAGATGTCGGGGTTTTGTTGTGTTTTGCTTTCATTCAGACTAATAGTAAAGCTTTGGCAAAACAACTGAGGTGTGCTTCCTAAACTGATGTAGCATGGAGAACTTTGCAGCTTAGATGTGAGGTCTTGAAGAGGCCTTCAGAAAGCCTTGTAGGTTATAAAATCTTATGTGTGTTTGTATGCAGCATGCATGACAGCTGTATGCGTACAAAGCATAATAAAATCTATATGTGCTCCAAAAGGTTAATTTTAAATACACAATAATCTCAATTTTTTTTTTCTTATGATAAAATCACTTCTGTGACAAACTCTGAACATAAAAAAGGAAGATTCTATCTCATGCCAGTGAATTCAGCAAGTTCTGCATCCAAATTGTACCAGTGTCTCTGAGACTCTGTTTTTCTGGGACATACTTTAGCTTTGACAGGATGTAGACTGGATCTTGACATATATTATGCTGTGTTTCTGGAATTTAAAGCAGCTCAGGAGTCTATTTATTCCTTTCAGTTTATTTCCGGTGTCACTAGTAGATAACATTAATTATGCAGTTATTCTATCTCCATAAGGGAGACAAAAAAAAGCAAAACATTTTTAGAATTATATGACATTGTAATTTTCAGGACCTTTACTACTGCAGAAATATGACATCATTGTTTGCCTCACTTCCTTCACACACAGTTTGCAAAAACATGTTATATTGAGAATATGACATTATTAATGTCTCAAAAGTATTATTTATGCAATTTTAGTCAGTTATATTAAGCTGCTCTGAAGCTTCATATAAGAACACTGTAAAGAACTGACATTTTTATTGTCATTGTAATTATTATTAAAAATATCCACTATTATTAAAAATTGTGCTATTGGTGTTCATAAAGGTCCAGGTTCATTTCTTATGTTGAAATAAATCCAAGGGGACTGCACTGCTAGACCTTTCTCTGCTCCCACTGTTTTTCAAGGCTCTGTGCTGCTTCAAATGGAACCTTCTGATTATTAAAAAACCAGCAAAAGTGCTGAGACAGCAAAAAGGAGATGGCAATTACAATGTATAGACTCTAATACGAGCATATCACAAGATGGAGCCAAAGAGACTCGATAGAAGAACTGGAATGAAAAGTGTAAGTCTCCAAAGAGCTATTTTCCAGGAGTGCAATAATTCCTATATCCCTTCGACAAAACAGTTACTTTCAAATAAATAAAATAGTGCTGAAAAACAGTGTGGTTTTTAGCATTTGCAAGAAGGAGTATTAAATTTTGGACTCCATCTTGAAAATAGAACAAAATACAATTAAGTCCTATTAAATAAACTGCCGAGGAAAAGTGTTTACTCAGAAGACAACAGGCTAGAACCCCTCAAAATGAGGGAAAGAGCTTTTAACCTATAATACCTTGGGGCCTCTTCATGTACTTGCTGAGTTCATTTGTGACTTCAGCAAGGTATGGGGTAGTATAAACTGCCATTCTCCAGTTGTGATTAATTGACAGTATGGCTTTGTGAGCTCAACCCCTAGTGCACTTCCACAGTGAAACATGAAGTTGCCTCCAGTGTTTACATAGCCTATTTCTGAAGTCACTCTCTTTCACTAACATAACAATTGCATTTGACCTCATTTCTGGACTGGAGCATATTCTGACTTGAAAAAACTCTTCCTGGAGTTCATGTGACCTGCATCTTTTGAAAGGGACAAGGAGATTTCCAGAAGAAGGGAAATGAGAAGTAGGCATGGCATTTCCACTGGAAGAGGTACTATTTGCAAAGCACACATTTTAGGTGTTTGTTTGCTTTGGTTTTGTTAGTTTATATGATAAGCTTAAGGTGAAGACAGACTTTGCATATTACTATCTGATAACACTACTAGGATAAAGAAAAAAAGCAATGTGTGTTCCTGAGAAAAGTGATAGTTTTACAATTCATGAACGATGCCTCTCAGCTCCAGCATGGGCAGACGACACCAGTCTTGGAGATGGCAATGTTAATCCAGAGCCTCTATGGTGAAGTTTTAAATTTACTGAAATTTGAATAYTTAGCTTCATGAGTTCAGATTTGTAAAGATGAAAAGTAGTCTCTGTTTCATGACTTATCAGGTTCTACAAAGTGGATTTGATAGATTTAGTTTAATTTCCAGGAGAGAGAAGAAATAAACACCACGGACATGGTTCCTGCCTTGGAAAGATCTACAGTGTTGAGGCCGCTTTTTCATACACTGAGCAGAGGTTGCCCCTAGCCTGGGAGGGAGCCCTGGCTGCTCAGGCCACACAACCTCTGAATAAATAGGAGCTCCTCTTACCAGAACTATAGATTCATATTCTCGAGCAATTCCTAATTCTTCCACGTGTTTCTCACCCTCATTGCCTGCAGTGATGGATACTGCGTGTTCCAGAGCTGTTGTATAAAAGCCAAATACAAAGCAAGACATAGCTCTTTTAAGGGAAAGGTTATTAAAACAAGAGCAGTAGGTTTAATCTGCAATTTGGTGCTCACAGACCCAGGTTCTAATTTTCTCTGACATTAACTGGTACCCAGTTCATTCAGTGATGGCTCTTACCAAGCTGAAGGTAGATTTTCTTTTCTGAAGGAAAAACAACCAGTGGAACTATATTCCACCACGGATCCATGGAGCAGTATTGAAGCGGCTTGGGGAAGGCTACTTTGGCCTAACGTGTGTCTGGCTCTGTTTTCACCCCTGTCATGGTTCCCTCATGATTCTTGCTTACAGAAAGCCAATCTGTGGCTCTGGCCTATGCCATGAAACAGGTGCTCTAACCGTGAAATTGGGTCATAGCCCAAAACTGGTCCCTTTGCTGGCACAAGAGACTCACAGCTCGTCTTCTGTGGAGCTCAGGGTTAGATTTACTTCTCAGAGATGCTAGGGAGCATTTGCTTGCTAGGTTTAATTATTACACCATTTCTGCTGAACCCGTTCTTAACTCTGTTTAGATGTATGGAGAAAATGCTACCTCTATCTTGGTCTCATAACAAAATGACTCCTGATAGGGTTATATAACTCACACTATTTCAAGGGTGTCCCATGTGGGCAATAGATTGGATGCAAAGTTATTTTTATTTTCACATATCCATCTGCCACGATTCATGTTTTATCAAAGCAGTTTACATGATTTCAGGCAAGGCTGTTAAAGAGCATTGGTTTCTGCAGTTGCCATGGATACCAAGCAACACGTTTTCGTTTTATGACGTGATAATTTTTTACAATTCTGTGTTAATTTATTTTGTTTTCATGACAGTAGCATCATCCTCTAGTTCTCAACCACGGATTGTGACAAAACCTTGACAGAATGGACTTAGTGGCCTAAACGCGAGGATTGCACTGTTTGTAACCACAGTAAAGAGACAGGCAAAAGTAGACTATTGACATGTCCTTTTAGTAAGCTGAAATCAGGGAACACTAGGAGATGATGTTACCATGAGCCATTCAAGAAGAAGTTATCTTCCCGTTGAACAACTTTTTTCTTTATGTTTATGTCAGGAAATCTCTCTTCCTTTCACGTTCAGTGTGATGCAGGACAATTGGTTGTCAAGATGTCTCTTTCCTTTACAAACCCAAGCGAGATCTTTGTGGTTGTGAATTAGTGTCTCACTTGATAAGAACTAGACTTTCATATGTATCCAGTACCACAGAACCCTTTGTTCCACAATACCAACTGCCCTTTTCCCTCAGAGGATAGCTTAGTGCATTTCAGTGATGTTGTGCATACAGTAGCTGGATGCTGTAAAATGCTTTGGGGTCTATCCTGACAAACACTGCTCTGTAAGTGAAGGCTATTACTAACTGTTAGGAGAAGTGTCCATATCCATGTCCATATCTATATCCATATATAGGAAAGTTCCATATGCTTCTCCCTTAGCCAGCCATAAAAGTTTTTAGACACCTCTTTCCTTCCTCTTTTTCCTGCCTTTTCAGACCAGATATGTGATTTATCAGCACTGAGATTTAGTTGTTGTACAGCAATATGTCTTAAAATATGTTCTTCCAAAATGTGCTGCAAGTAGAGTTGTGACAAATTCAGTGAAAGCTGAAGGCAAACAGGTTCCTTCTGCAGAACCCGACTTTAATATCTGACTAAGCCCTTCTGCTCAGTGAAATGAATTCTGGACACCTAAAAGAATTGAAAGCAGGTATCTGCTTATGTAGGAAAGCTCAAACCCTTTACTAGTCCATATAATTTGGTGTGCAGATTTAATGAAAGTCAAGTGAGGAATAGTCAGTGAGTCTTTACTGCTGTCACAAGAAGATGTGGCCACGAACATCAGGTTAAAGCTATAGAATTCAGCAATCCAAAACTACAGCTACATGTTCAGAAATAATTACATATAAGCAGAAATAAATTTGTCTATACTTGGAGGAACTGTAACAGAACAACAGCAGGGATAGAGCAAACAACCAAGCTCTTCTTCGTGGTGCCAAACAATAGGACAAGAGGCACTGGGCAGAAACCAACACACAGGAAGTTCTACCTGAACATGAGGAAGAACTTCATTGTGCAGGTGACCGTGTACTGGGACAGGTTGCCCAGAGAAATTGTGGTCTCCCTCAGTGGAGATATTCAAGAACCATCTAGATGAAATTCTGAGCAATGTGCTCTGGGATGACCCTGCTTGAGCAGGGAGGTTGGATCAGATGACCCTCTGTGGTCCCTTCCAACCTGATCTATTCTGTGAACAGTGATGCAAGAAAACTTTGGATTTGCTATCCATATGTGGCTCATGTCCATCTGCACTCCCTAGCTCTGTATCTAAACTGGTTTTATATTAGTCTTGATAACACTGGGCTTGGGATTACTGATTATCTCATAAAACCTTTGGCAGGTAGCATGCATCAAGCAATTTCTTCATTAGCATTACCCCAGGTAGCTACACACATTGAAGTCCAAATCAGTATGTCCAAAATAATCTATATGGCATGCTCCCAAACCCTGAAGTGTCTTAGACTTTTCACCCTTGTCATTCCCAAGGATGAAGCAAAAATCCCTTCTTTGTTCCCAAGAGAGTGGCAGTACTGTATGGGTAGTTGCTGCCACTAGCATTAGGCATGAACAGTTGAAGGGATGGTTGGAGTCCCTGTTTCTTGTGATCCACTTGGCCTGGCTCACCTGAGCTACTCTGCCTTCTGTTTTCTGTGGTTCACCTATTCAGGTTCACCTGCTACCTGCCTCTGGGATGGATATTCTCCACAGACATGCATGAGATACTGTAGCACACTTTTAAACAGGAGAGGGCGGCTGGGATTCACATTACCTGCATCACTGGATAAAAAGAACATGTGTTGGGCATGGCTGAGCTTTGGAGGCTTTGGGGAGGACAAACTGGAGGAAGAATTAGAAATGGCATAGAAAATAGAATTAATGGAATAATGGGACCCACTTTGTAAGCTAAGAGATTGAGAGTAGGCAAGAGGAAACTGAGGGATTTAGGAGGGGAAGAGTGTTAAAAAATTCTCCATACTTGGCAGCATATGGGGTTCAGTTCCTGGCTGGAGAAGGTGTGATATAAGAATGAGCGAGGGGACAGTGACAGAGATTCAAGACTAGAGTTGAACTATTTCCCTTGTGAAGCATTTTTCATTTACACTCAATTTGTTAAATTGATTAGAATAAAATTACCAGTCCACTAGATAGCAGGATGTTTCTTATGCTTGTCTCTCTCTGCTAGCTCTCAAATGAAGCAYGGGCTGGCTGTTTGACAACATAAAATTAACAATAATTTTCTGCCTTTTAAAATAAATATTTGAAGCTAAAAGCAGCTCAGAACAAGATCAGTTTGACATGAAAACCTGTCTAATTGAGAGAAACAATTCATCCATGCAGCTCCTCCTTTATGTGAGGGCATTCTTATTTTGTTTTAAGAATACATAGTGTAAATCAGTGAAAAATTGCTTTTTAAAGACCTTTAGTTCCTCTGAAAACATTTTTCTCCTTAGAGAAAGCTTGTGTTTCAACAAAGCTATTTATGTGGTTCAGTGGGAGGTACTTTCATACCCTGTCTCTATTTACAGTCTTGACTAGTACAACACACTTGTTTAGAACATGCCTTTGCCTTACCTCTTCTGCTCTGAGACAAACAGACCAGTGCAATGAATGACAGGCAACAATGACAAGACGGCCTTGTGTTTGCTGCGGGCTGCTGCTGAAAGGGCAAAAGAAAAACAGTCTGGAACAACAAATTACTGGTATTTTTACAGTTCCTTTTAACCACAAGCTGATTCTTTCTACTCAGTAAAATTAGCTCCAGAGGAACTACCAGGAACCAGTAAATAATCAGCTGTAGACATAACTGGCAATTACTGATTCAGAGAGGTGTTGGTGCCCTTAATACTTCCTYGTGACAATGACTGTTTGGGGCATTTCTCAAATTGCTTTTCTAGAGTGATTAGTGCCACTGATTTTTCAGTGCAACTGAAGCTCTTTTGTTCTATCTTTCCTTTTACAACCTGTCTTTTTCTTTGACTGAAATTTTAGCTCCACTCTATAACCTTAATTTGATACCCATCAGCTATTTCAGCCGCCAAGGAAAGATAGAGGTACAGTAATCTTTGTATCAAATAGTAGGATAAATAATTTTCTTGCAATTTTCTTGAGAAGTTTTAATTCATCTCTTGATTTTTAAAAGTGTCTGTTCTGGCAGCCAAAAGCCACTGCTCACTGAAACAGTGCCAGCATTTTCACACTTTGCTGCTAGGGCACTTGAAGCCTGACCTGCAGAGATAATTTATGATGAGCTCCCAATGGCTCCGAGGCACTAAAACATTTTGTTTTATTAGGGCCTGAATTTCTAATAATCCCTATGGATCACAAATATATTTATACATTTATACATAACTAGATATTATACRTATATTTTTAAAAATCATTGGTGATAAAAACATGCTGCTCCCAGATTCTTGGCCAAGAGAGGGTTGTGCCAAACRTGAGGGTTTCATATCTGACTGAGAATATTTTCCTTATTTCTTTTCCCTCCAATTAGCACTATTTTGAAACATCAGCTGTGTTCCTGATTATCATACAGTTTTTGCATTATATTTGGGAAAAAGTATTACCTGCTCTAGTTGAGGGTGCTTCTATTAGAATATTATATACTAACTGTGGAATTGATATGACAATGGTCAGCCTCATGAAGACAATAGTAAACTCATCTATATATTCCAGAACCAGAAGTACTCCTTCCAGATYTATTGTGTATCTCCCGCAAATGGCTACACAACAGCTGAAGACAGATCATTCCTCAGACTCAAAAACATTTTTCTTGCCTTCYTGTATCTTGCTGATATAATGTGATATTTGTAACACTGCATTATAGAATCATAGAACCATGGAATATCCTGAGCTGTAAGGGACCCACAATGAACATCCAAGTCCAACTTCTGGCTCTGCACAGGACACCCCAAGAGTCACGCCACATGCCTGAGAGCATTGTCCAAACACTTCTTGAACTCTGGCAGGTTTGGTGCTGTGACCAATTCCCTGGGGAGCCCGTGACAAATTTTAATGCTGCAGCTGCCTGTCTCTGAACAAAACCTTTCCCTGGTTTACTCAGATTTCATTTCCACTCTGCAGTTCTATTTATACAACCATCTTCTGCTGATGTGTAAACTGGTTCTCATTGACTTTCTTATCATATGCCTACCTACTCAGCATGCTTAAGGGATGGCTCAGTTCTGCTGGCCATGCTGATATTTATTCTAAACCAAGTTATAAAGAGCTGTCTGCATTTTAGAGTGTCTTATCTTTGTTTTATATAAACCAGCAGTTGGAAAAATATTCTAGCAAAATTTCAACAGTTGCTATTAGCCATTACTAACAAAGAAAATTATTCTGGTGAGTCCATATGGATATGTATCTGCACGARTTTATAGCCCAACAAGGAATCCTTCTTACTATTTTTGGGTGTGGTTTTTCATATTCTAGGTCTGTGTTGCTTTGTATGATGAAGTGCTATGGACTTGGTTTAGCAGAACTAAGTTTTATGTTGTCTTTATATTTCCAAACTCTGCTCACGAATCCAGCGCCTTGAAAGGATAGACTTGAAATTACATATCAGTAAATCACTTAATGGTTTTAGAAAACTGGATTCCCTGTGTTCCAAATGCCATGTGGATTTAATATAGATCGAAGGTATTTTTTTGTTCTAACTAAAAATGAAAAATAGTAAACCTGTATGATTGATGCATTGGGAATATTGACTGTTGAGACAACAGCTAGACAGCCTTATTCAGAGGAATGTCGACTTTGTAACAGATTCTTCTGGTTCTCCTTTTACAAGAATCACACCCACATTCCTCATGAATGCATTATTTATTATCTCACACCATCTAATATGTTTCCCCTAGTAATTATGCAACCAGCAAACACTCACACCATGAACAAATCTTCAATAATATTGTTAAAGATTATTTTCCTTCCCCCCGTAACTATCTTTTAACTTTTTAAAGATCCAAGTATCTCCCTCCTTGCAAGACAAATTGTTTGTGTCATCAGAAGCTGTTCAGAATTTTATCAAGAGACGTGACATGCAGGTGTCAGTCATCTCACGGACTCAGTGTTTTACATTGTGTTCCACTGCATCTTTGGCAGCTGGTTAATATACCCTATTTACCTGCTATTACAAGATCATGTCTTTATGTAAATATGCTCCAAAGAACGAGAATTTAAAAAAGATTTTTATTTATTATACATCTATATAGTTGACAATACATTTTTAATATTTTTGTTCTTTCTTCCTACTTAATATCTCACAAAAGTGAATTGCATGCTCAAATCTTTTTTTCCACTGTAAACTTCTATCTGGCCTAGATTGAGCAYGTTTTCCAAATATTTCAGATATTGCATTACCTCTCAGCTTCCAAGCAAAGGGCTGGCCTATCTACCTGGGTAAAATACACCCRAAGACTGTATGCTAGTTACTATTTTTAATAAAAATTTGGGTCACCAAATAGAGGGTACACTGTGACAATTAATCAAAAGTGGCTTTAGGATGGTGGTCCCTCCTTTTCTGGTAGTCACTTGGAAGGAAGCCTTGTGTGTCCATAGGGTGGAGAAGCCAAATTTTCCAAACTGTTGTTCTGAGAACCTCTCTTTTTAATTTTATGTTGTATATTTAGCTTTTGTTTTACCTTTCCTCTCTATGCCACCAGATAAAGAATTCCAGCCTTGCCATTTCCAGCTTTCCAGCCTCACTTACAAGAAAGAAAGAAAGAAAGAAAGAGAAAGAAAGAAAGAAAAAGAAAGACAAAAAGTTCATAACTGAGGGTCTATTGCTCTTTGTCAATTGAAAATACCCGAGGAAGACATTTTTGGAGTGTTTTGTTGGTTTCTGTTTTGCCTTTTTTTCCACAGGGAAATGGCGTGAGCTTCAATAAATGCTTTGATCTGTCCTTTTTGCACTTAAAAGTACAAACACAATGTTTTGCATCTACACATTTATTTTTTTCCCTCCAGTTCTTTCTGGCTTTTTTGCACAGTAAATTTGAATGTATGGGCACGGATTAAATATACTCCTTATCTAGACCACTGACAGTACTGACTGAGAAGGAAAGGACAGTAATCAGGAGCCAAATAATAAACTACATCTGTCCCTCGATGTAACTTCTCCAGACAGGTGGATGCTGTCACCATGGCCCATGTACACTGCTTGCAGCCTGTGAAAAGTTGTGAAACATTTTGCATAAAACTGCTGCTGTGAGAGCTTGTATATTCATTAGGAAACCACCTTCCTGTGTCTATTCATATTTACACAAATATATTTGCACAAATCCCTTCCTTTTCCTTTTTTTTGGTTTTGTTTTGTTTGTTTTTGAAAGCTTTATAAAAACTCTTGAAGATAGTTCTTTAGCTGGTGTAAATCAACAAAGATAAAACCATTTGTGTCACTTGAGGAGGCCCTGATTCCCTTTTTTCTTACTGAAGGAGGGAGAAGAGACAAGGAGAAGAAAAAGAGAACACAGACCTGGAACCAAGAAAACTTCCCAGACCTATGTGGGCCTAATCCCCATCTGCCTCCTTCTCATATGTCTCCGGAGGGAACCCCTGCTACCCACAGGACTCTACAACATTAGCTTTTAGTGGTATTTTAGTGCAAATCAGACACTGACCTCTGAAGTACAGCTGTCTAGCTAACCTGAAGTCAGCTGATGATGGTGTAAGTATCATTTAGACACATATAGAACATTTAGATGCTCCTTGCAAGCTACTAAGGATATGTAGGTACAAAAATCAGCAGCCACTCCATGCAATACAGCGCGCTTATTGAATATAATTTAAATATAGATTTAATTCTGTGCATTTATGCACATTTTTGTAAAGAAATTTCTCTATCCACCCCTTTGAGCTAGTGAATGTTCCTCAAGATGTGGCTTGTGTGACTTGTGCTTTTCCATTGTTCAAGAGATAAGGTACTAAGGCGGAAGTCCTGACCTTGCTGAAGCCAGTGATAAAGGCTGTTCTCTCCACTGGGGTCAGAATTTCACCTGGCTGTTTATTTTGATTTCTAAAGGTCGCCTTTGACAACGGTGAATTGACGCAGTATGTTTTGAGGCTATCAAAACAGCAGCTTGGAGAAAGAGCTACTTAACTTCTGCATAATAACCTTCCCAACTAAAACCCTGTGTGTAACAGTTTTTTGAGGAAGATTTAGCTGTAGATATTTCCTGTCAAGCACTGTTCTTAACACAAAAATTAAAAAAAATACAAAAAAATTTACAAAAGAACTGAAGCCTRTAGTTTTAGAAAAGTGCATTCCCTAATTTTTAAAGCATGCTCATTTTCACAGGCTAGCAAATGATTTTCTCCTTTTCCCTTAAAAAAAAAAATAAATAAAAGACTGTTGTAAGACTAAGGGTAATCCCCAGTGGGCTTGACATTTTTCCAGAAGAAATTAAGAGCAGAATTCATCAAACATTAATGTTAAGAAGTCAGAAATTCTGGAATGTTTGTCCAAAGTCCCAAGACCCTGAGCAAACACTGTCATCCTGCTGGGCTCCAGCCGAAAATCGGAGCCAAAATAAACAGAGGCAGAAACTCCATCTGACTGATCCTGTGGAAACAGCTGTAACCACTTAGGTGGAAAACCACCTCRAATTCTTCTCCCAGAAAACACTGATGACATGGGAGATGGCAAGCAGGAAAGCCCTGTCAGGGTCTCTCTTCAACTGTGGTCAGGAAAATATTTTTTCTCCACAACTGTAAATAGAAGGGTTCAACCCTGGTCATGATAAAATGCAACCACATAAAAGTTAAATGCCTTCTTGTCCTTTTCTCTTGTGTATTTCTTAGTGTTTGATCTTAAGGTCCCCTCTGCAAATGTCCTATCTGCAAAAAAACCTCTTCTGTATGAAACCCATGCTTGTATCCAAAAGTGAAATATGATGAGGCTCTAGTGTTTGTGTTCAGATTGTGATTTACAAAGTTGTCTGAAACATACTCACTTCTTGATTTGCTGAAATGAAGCCAGCATTCAGACTAGACACCTTCTGTTCAGCCTTTTTCTTATTATTCTCTTAAGAGGGCTTTTGTGAGTGCTATTTGGCAGAAAAAATAGGAAGCATGTTGGAAGAAATAGCAAACATAAACAAATCTTAAGGAGAAAGAACTCTGGTTTGGGTTGTCCGAGCTGCACATGTCTTCTCTAAGGAATCTGACAGGTAGAGGAAACAGAAACAGAGGATGAAATTGAGGGGGTCCTAACAAGAAAAGAAAACTGCATACCTGCCTCCATGCTTTATGTGAGATAATGCTTAAGCATACTGGACCTTTAAGGTGGAATAGAGAGCATTGCAGGAACACAGTCTGCTTTCAAATTTTATTCACTGCCAAAGGCAATAATTCTGTATTCTCYATTTTTATAGGAAGGCAGTGCTCATTTTCCTGAGATTTTCACTCTGGTCCAGGAATTCTATTTGGTTTTAGCCCATCAGCAGGCTTAGCACAAACAGAGATGGTAACACTTTTAGATGTTTTTAACATGGAAAAACCATTGCCATTTCTTGTCCTCTGTGTCTTCTCACATTTGTCAAGACTGTGCCTTACCTGCTTAACTGCAATTCATTTCAGCTGGTTTTCCTGGATGTGAGTTAAGAGCATTTTATTTCCATTCTTTATGATTAAGTCAATGTACAATAGTGGCACTGGTTTTCCTGGCAAGCCATAGTTTCAGGGAAGAGTTTTATGTTAAAAATAAATGGCCTCTTACAAGCTTCTGCAAAATTAAATAAGAACTATAACAGGCCTAAAACTCATAACATTTCCTTTTTTTTGACAAATCAGACTACACAGCTTTTCCCATCATTACGGCATAGCATACTCTGAACAAGTTTCCTTTCCCCCGTGTTCCCCCTGCCTCCTCATCATTCTTTATGCTCACAGATTCTGATCCTTCTTGCAGTGAATCCCTATACAAAATACGTAGGGATCGTTTGCATAACAACTTGAAGTAGTTTTGTGTATATCTTTCAAAAAAGGTGCAATTATAAGCAATATGGGTACCCTTCAGGGTATTTCCCAAGCAGTAGAGATCCTTCAGGGGTGTAGCTGCTTGAGATATATGTAAAGGAATATATTGCTCTAAATCCTCTATAAGTCTTTGGTGGGAGCAACTTATATTTTAGTCCTTATAGAAGGCATAAACCAGAGAACTAGTCCACAGAATAAAGGCTGACACAGGTATTTGCTACTTTGCAAGYACCACACTGCAAGACTTTTACATAGGTACACCATTGCTAAGTGGATTGAGCTTTCTGTGTTTCCAAATGTCACAGTTAGCACATGTAGGAGSTATGAGCTGAGGAAATGCGCAGTGGTCAGCAGAAAAGCCACTCTTTATTTCCTAGGTCTGAAATCACTCCAGTTGGGAAGGAGTGAGAATAGGAGCAAAGGCAGAGCGGCAATGGAGACAGAAGGGTGGTGGTTTGGAAGAGAAGTCCGCAGAAACCCTATGACTGACTGACTAATGCTACCTTGTCTACTGGTGCCAAGATGATGTAAGCTGAAACGACAGAAAGAAGATTCCATTATTATTATATGTATCCTTTTTCCACAGCTGCAGCTGGATGAGAGCCCAGGAGCCCAGAGAGGCTCCCTTCCCCAGAATAACAACATAACAAGAACATCTGCTGTAGCTATGAAGGTCAGAAAAGTAAGGTCTGTGGTGGGATGTGCCACAGATGATGCCTCTCTTTGGGCAGATGGGTCCCTGGACTCAGACCTGATGAAGGCATGTGATCTTACTGTGAGCCTTGGAGGAGGAGAGCAGATGTGATCTCTGAGTTTTGTAATAACTAGTTTGTGTTCAGGCCTCCTCTGCAGGGCAGGGAAGATCGTGGTGGGGAATGACTGTCTGCCTATAGCCTACTCTTCACTGCTTTTAAATATTTCCAACAGATACGGTAGCAGATCACAGCAGCCAGTGGATGAATAGAGGATCAATACAGAAATGCCTAGGAATCTCTTGTAAGTCAGACTTGGGCAAAGTTGAGCAGCCAAGTTAGCTGCAGCAAATTCAGCAAGCAAGTAAGTAGGGAAAATAATGGAAGCATGCTTCAGTGTTGGGTTTTGTCTCTTCAAGCAAGATTGCATTCAGAAATGCTGGAGAAGAAAAGCCAGCTGAAAGGCAGCTCTGTCTGATCACATTGTCATTTGCGTTGCAGCTCACTATGTGACGCTTCAATTCTTCTTGCGGTCTGAAACTGGTTCTCCAAGGATCATGGCCCAGTCTAAGTCAATCTGTTCTCTAATAGTTTCTTTGGCATTCATCACAGCCCATGAACAAGAAGAGCATCTGTCTAGAGATTAGTATGACTGGAGGAGCAGCTGTGCAGTTCTGCTGCCTATAGGCTTAATGACCTCCTATGAGGGTTTGGGGTTCAAAATGGTAAAGATTTTGGAGTGTGGGCTTTAGAAAAGCCTTAAAAAGAGCTACTAGCATTGGATAAACAGTATGGATATCTATTGTCATTTTCAGCAAAATGCTTTTTCAATCCATCTGTCTTATGAAATAGATTAGACCGGCTAAATATAAAACCAGATTCCATTACATTGAATCTCACAAACCCTTTGTTGTTACACATGGTGTTCACACAGGAGCATGAAAATTTCCAACAGAAAACTTATGAGCCATAGTTAATTCACACTGCCCCTGTTCAGAAAAGACTAATCCCTTTTCATCCTTTGCACTTGTCTAATATTCTGAAATGCATTTCTATTAYGTACCATTGCTGATCAGACCATCAACGTCTGCGAGGACTCAGCACCGCGTACTGACTAATCTGGCTGCTTCAGGTGACAAGGTGATTGCTTATCTAATAAGAAGGTTTCTCCCCTCATGTTCCGTATCTGCAGTAATGGCTAAAAATGTTACCATTAATTAATCCTGAGCCAGATGGTTGGTCTACATGATAGAGCTGGACCTCAAGCCAGCTTGTAGTAGACTTGCCCGCATCATGAAAAACAAACAAATAAATCTATAAACACATGGTGATATCATCCTTGTTGGAAACCACAGCGGAGAYGCCAAAGGCAAAATAGCTGGGAGTGCTGAAATATTCTCTCATCACTGCGTAGAAGGATGTAGACAGTCTCTGGAGTTAACATAAGGATGGTTATGCTTTTCTCTGAACAGAAGATGGATGGAGAAATATAAGCCTGTCAGCTCAATCCTATTCGTCAGCATGAAATTTCCTATTAGAAGAAAACAACAAATTAATTTTTGTAAAGGCAAGAACCTTTTGGTTTTGCCAAGCCATCTGCTCCAGTCCTCTGCTACAAGGACTGAGCTGGTAACACACAGCCCTGAGGGTGAGATCCTAATCATTAAAAACACAAGATGTGCCAGGAGCCTCTTCAAAAACCTGACTCTTGGTATTCTCTGTATTAACCTCCCCGAGCCGTCCAGAGATTTGTTGATTGGCTTCTGTGAGGTACTCACCTAGTATGAGTGGGCGTGATGCCACAGTAGCAGGTGGACTAAGGCATAAATTTACCAGTGAACATGTGGGGTTGTGAAAACTGAGGAGGACTGTCTTTCCATGCAGGACTGTTGATTTATTCTTTGTGAAAAATCCCAACATAAGATAAAGTACAAGGTACATCAGCCCTACTCCTTCCTGAGGTTGGAATGATTCACATGATTCATGTAAAAATCTACAAAGCAAAGATTTTTTAAAATTATTTTTCTCTGAATGAATGTGTTTTATAACAGTCTTTACTCTTTAATGCACGTGAATGGTTTTTATTTTATTTTTTTTTAATCTGAGGAATTCATTATTTTTTACCTCATTATTATTAATTTTCTCCTAGAATTAAAATGAAGTTTTAGGCTAAAAGGAGAAATGTCAGATAGAAGCAATTTGTTCAAATCATATTATCCTGAAAAGGATAATATAAATAAAACTCCATTTTTCGTGGAGTCTATTCAGGACAGAAGGCAGGGTTAGATAGCAAAATGCTGAGATCTGTTGCAAGAGGGAAAAAGGAGGGGAAATTCTAGTGTCCTTGACAAAAGTTCTTAAATTCAAAGGAGGAAAGCAGATCTCGAAGGAAGGGCTAGTACGCAAGCTCTAGGTAGTACATAACCTTCTGAAGGCCTAGCTTACCACTTGGGAACGGTAGGCACCCATATGCATTTTGAAATGTAGGCAGCACTTAGTGGATCAGGCCTGGCTTTATTTTGAAGAAAGAAATAGCATTATTACCTGCTGTCCTCCTAGTAACCTTCCAGTTATGTTGTTTTCTCCAGGGCAGAAACCTGCCTTTCAGCTATACCTTGATCTGTGCGCATCTGCATATAAATAGGGGAGGGAAGATGGTGTATCTTGCACATGCAGTACAGTTTATGAACCTTTTTAAAGGTTATGCTAGAAAGTTTAAAGGTTTATGCTAGAAATAAAAAAGAATGGCTATGCTCTAACCTTCCTTGTGAAGTTAGACCCATGAACCATCATGGACACAAGCCATGGAGCAGCCCGTGGCCCATGGAGGATGTGGGCTCCCACCTATGCTCTCTACTGCAGTCGCACACTATCCTACAAGCGAAGAGGAAAAGGAGCCAGAAACAGCTTTCCCCTCTCCTAGCCTAGTCCTCTAACTTTTAAGATAGATTTGGTTTCCTTCTTTACTCATTTTCCTTCCACATGCACAATTTCTGCTGTTGCTGGTTTCAGGATGACTGGGGAGAGCGAGTGGCCTGGCAGGTTTGCCCAGGGCACAGTGATCTGTCAGTTTTCCTGGCCCACTGGCTTGCATTCCTGGGATTAAATAGGACTTCAGTGTGATTCCATACTTCCTGGCCCAGTGCTCCCACTAGCACTTGGTTTTGTAGAAACCAGTTTCTACGTGTCCCTTGGCATGAATGAGCACCTAAAGCTAATGGCTCCAGAGGCTTTCTGGTGAGGAGAAGCAGTGTTTAAGGAGTTGAAGCACCTAGGGGGTTAAGACATCTACAAAAGAACAGAACTTCATGAGTATAAGATGTTACCTGGACTGAACACTTGTCCTCTGCTCAAAATCTCTGCAGAGAAACCACGAAACAGCTTTTTTTTTGCCGGGTTGGGTGGATAACTCTCATCCTTCTTCTCCGTGGGGGAACTGCCTGTACCTCATCTGCTGTAGTGGTTTGAAAGCTAAAACATACATTGCTGTACCTCATCTGCCTGTACTTTGACCTGACTTGACCTTGAACAAAGGTGCTCACCTGGGAGGTAAAGGCGTGATGTGGTTGCATGTTTGCGTGTAGGTTGTTTGAACGTGTGGTATTTCAGCAAAGAACTGGTGCTAGAACACAGTCAGTCTGCTCCATGCATCTCACGCTTTACAGGAYGGCATCACTTGCCCAAGCCAGAGGCACTTGTGGCACCACTCTGGGTTTCTTAAATGAGCACACAGGGCAGCAGTGGCTCAGTCGTATCACAGAAACTGCTGATGCGTGGCCTAATAACGTCCGGTGCAATACCATGAGACTCTGGGCAGAAGCATGGTACTGAGACACTACTAGTTTTTCAGGTGATTAGATTCTCCTAGTAGCAGAAACTTTTCACGGGAATTTGACACAACTGGGTTTTGCAGAAGATCAAGGTGAGCTGAAGAACACTGTATTTGCTGACTCTAGCTTTTCCTTTCAAACAAATTTTAGAGGATGCTGGGAGATGATTTTTTTCCTCAGCTGRTGACATTCCTAAAGAGAACTACTCCTAGCTACCCGTCATCCATTTTCTCCAGTTATTAGGTACCTGGAAAAGAATGACAAACTACCACAAGCTTTGATACCAGTACAAGAACACTGCCATGCTATGTTTGAATCCAAAGGAGAGCTGACGGTATTTTCAAACGGCAGAAAGACAATGTCTGTTAAAACTGCTTCTCAAAGTGGTCAAGGAGTATTTTTCAGGAGACAACATTTCCATATACCTAAAGAGCATAAACAAAAAGCCTTTAAAAATAGCAATTGTCTGCAACATCCTTAACATGTGCCTAAGTGGCAGAGGAAACATATGAGATCTTGCAGCAACAAACCACTGAGTTATGTATTTTTCCTTTTGTTTTTTTTCCATAAAACATCAGTATCGTTTTAACAGGTCTTTTGAATTGTTACCATCTTTTGTCTAAAACCACCTGCATCACAGGGGCATTCATTCTTCACACTTACAGGAATGTTTTATTTTTRTAAGAATTACAACAGATGTGCACATATTTGTATCCTAAAATCTATGTAGCYATGGCAGAGTTGAAACCAGCTGCAAACTAGAATTTTAAAGAATATTGATGTGGGCAAAACCCCATTTCTTGCAAATTGTGTATATTCATTGGCACTGAATGTCTACATTCTACTGAACTTATATTTTCTCACATTGTATCCAGAGATATGTTATTCCAGTCATGTATGTTAAAGAAAGGTCCAAAAATAATTTTTGTTACAGGATTATAAACCCTCTAAAAATATTGTTTTAGRATGGAAAGCATGACAGCCCTCATCTATAGCACTGCAAGCGTGGTGCTGTAATGTCCTTATCATCTTTTCAAAAGGTATGTCACATAAATATGTCAGAATACTTGTCATGTTGTGAACACTTGCAAGTAGGAACTGGAGAAAATTTGCATAAACGTATTAGAAGCAAAAAAGCATATGCCTAGAGATCAAAATAGCACAGAAAGGAAAGCAGCCAATGGTAAGAATAAAATTGCACCTGCATTCATGTTGTGTCTATTTCTTTCATTTTCAGAAACTCTCTCTGAGTGAGCCTTGCCTAGTTGTGTGCAAATTCTTGGTTGTTCTCAATGATTATTTTTATAAGCAAAAGGTAAAATAACTCTTTTTTCCACCTTCTATTTGCAAATATATGCAAAAAACCCTAATTGTGGATGTTTTTCTTGTGTAAACAGCAGGTTTTGCGAAGTATGTTGAAATCATGGTATAAAGGTAAATATATGCTTCCATAAATGCTGCTATAGAACYATGTAGGGTTTCTGAATCGCAAAGACCCATGTAGATACCTCAGGGACCTTCAGGTAATCATCTGAAGTACTGTGATCTGTTCTGGGGCACCCAGRATAAGGAGAATACGGACCTTTCGGAGGAAGGGCTTGGGGACAAGGACTTTGACTCGGCAAGGCTCAAAACAATGACAATTTGCAAAGCGAGGCTCCAGAGTAGTTATTATAAATGACCTCAACAGCACCACTCCAGCCAGTTTGTACAGCAGAGCTTCGTGCCACTGAGCACAGTTTGCCCAGATAAAAGCCGTGCTGTGGTCRTGCAATCATTTGGGAATGCACGTGCCCCCATCACACATAATCAAAGTCCATGAGGTGTCTCAATTAAAAATCTGCTCCAATCACTGAGCTCTCTGATAAAAGTTTTAAAACTAGGGGGATATGATGGTCATTTTAGAAGAAATACAGAAGTAAAAGCACAAAAAAGACAGTAGTGTTAGGGTAGGTTTGTAGACAAGTGGAAGAATATGAGRGAAAATTGCAGCCAAAATCCCAAATAGTTTTGCATAATCAGAGCTGGTGTAGACCCTTATGGCTTTTCTGGCACTAATTAGAACCTTTTGGAAAAGGAAAATCTATTCACATATTTTTTTTCCCGTACTGTCCAAGCTAACATGTAGCAGTTGGAAACTACTTTAAAAGCTATTTCTTATTACTTCTCAGGATGTATAAAGAAAGAAATATATGCAGAAACAGAGTTTGTGTTGTAAAATCCAAYGAGTAGATTAAGAGATTTTCAATTTGGAGAGAGACCACTTGGGCTTTAAAAAGCCTTGTTAGCATCTTCCAGGTTCACTGCCCCTGCTGCTGACCCTGAGGGAAAAGAGATTTCAAAGATCGCCAAGTGACATAATTTGTGACACTCACTGATATTTAAACATATTTTAAGAGATCCAATTACTTGGAATAAAAGGAAGCTGTTACACAGGGCTGCCTACTTTTAAGAGAGCAGAGTGCTCTCCCAGTTAGCCGCATGTTTGGTACTATTCTGGCTTGTTAAAGGCAGGCTTTTCCCCTCCTCTTGTCCTTTCGCCTTCAACCTCCAGTTTGGATGTAGAATGTCACATTTGGTGTGTATATGAGTGCTTATGTCATATACATTTTCTTAGCATGCTCACAATCTGTAGGGAAGAGCTTCCACTAAAGGAAAATACTCTGGGACTGGTGCTGTGACACATGAAACTGCAATCTCTGTAGGAACATAGGAAGGCAAYGAAAGTTTAGAAAAAACTTTCAGATTTTAATTCGTGTTAAAGTCAGAGGTTTCCAGACCAGACTGCTTTACTGCAGATCAGATTATACCACTAGCCTTCTCCCTTTTATTAATTTAATCTGTCCTTGGCTGTGCTGAATGGAAAAGCCTCCCAGTCGCCAGTGGTTAGGAGTTAGCATGATGGCTGAGGAGAGCTCACATACTTCAGCAGTTTTATTCAAAAATTCCATTTAAAATTGAAAAAGTTTTACAGGGCAATATAAACTCAAGTCTCTCTCACTCAAGACTTACTTTTACCTTCATCTACACAGGTGCAGCCTACCTCACCTGAACTTTTTCATGCAAATTGAGTTAAGACAGTTGAATTTAAAAAAAAAAATCATAAGTCAGAAGGAAATTAGTGCTTGATCCCATCTAGTTCATTTTGTCCTGTATCATTTCTAACTCTGCATGTTCTAGGTGCACACTAGGGAACTCACAAGGCCAAGAGGGAAAATATGAAGTTATTTCCTTGGTTCTTCTATGCCTTGATTTAGATAAATCTGTTTTATGAAATTCTATGCATACATTTATGCATACACACAAGTACATACACACACATACAAGAAATCTACCTGGTGATGTTCTGTGATTGATACTTCTTTTCCAAATCACTTTCCCATGCAATTTGATATCAAACAGATTTGGAATTGAGACTGCTCTAATAGAGCATAAATGATGGAGAGAGGATTATGCTACGAACTGTTGCATGCCACTCAAGATACTTAAACATGTATTTACCAAGGGTAAGTCACGCCTAACCCAGATGGTGACACAGGTGGCTGTGTAGGTAAGGGGAAAGCAGTGACRTAAGGGAAAAAGTATCACTGTGAGAGTGTCTGAGCTAGAACATGTTTCCCAGAATTGATGGACTCTCTCCTCTCTGGAGACAAAACTGAAATGGACACCACCATGGGAAACTTGCTCTAACTGTCCCTGTCTTGAGTATGGGGTTGATCTAGAGATATCCAGAGGTTACCTGTTTCTGTCATCCTGTGACAAAGGGAAGTCCACAATCCCACAGAGCTTCTAGTGCATTGGGAAAACAATTGGCACTCCATGTTTTAAATGCCAGAGGGTACCAGGATCCAATGTGCCAAGACGCATAGCAAACTGTTCTGATTACCTCCTGTTTGATGGCTTAAATGTACTCAGTGTTTTCCGATGGTCCCATTGAAAATGAGTGAAAAATAATTATTTTCAAGTATGGGGTTTTTTTCTTCATCTGGTTTTCCTGACAAGATGACTAGATAAATTTGTAAAAAAAAAAAAAAAAAAAAAATATATATATATATATAAACCAGTTAGATTTCTCTTGACTGACAATAGTTTTGGAATGTAGTCGCTGACCTGCTGATATGTGTCCTGAATATATAGTCAGAAAATTAAAACAGTTAGAATAAGATGTGTTGATCTTGGATCTGAGCCTGATTTTGTATATTTTTATTTAACCAAATCTAACTAAACTTTCGACGAACGAGGAAGCAATCTCCCCACCCCTTTTCAGGCAGAATCAACTGTGACATCCTACTYTATGATTTATTTTTTATACTTCAAATTGTATAGACAATGACTTTTTTAATTACTTGTTTTATCTTACAGATAAATTTCTGTATCTCTTTTCTGACAGCTGACCAGGCATATACAGTTGCTTCAAGAATTGCAAYATAAAAAAATATATATATATAAACCACAAGAACCTGGTAGCACTTCAAAACTCTTTGTATGAGAAAGGAAAATTTTGAGAAAAGACAATCTAATGCAATTATTTTATTACTTTTTATGGGTTTTTTTTACATATTTTGTATATTTAGACACTTATGAACTCTTACCAAGCAGCAAGAGAAACACTTCTCTTAGAAATAACAATTTACTGAAACCCATCATTTCACTGTTATCATTTTTAAAAATCCTTGATGACTTCAACCCAAATTTACCAAATCCTTTCTTCTGGGAAAAATGTGGGGATCATTTTATCCCTTTATTCAATTCTGTGCCATATTCTCATTCCTGTGTCCATGCAAGTCTGTTTAAAACCATCTTGCAGGACTCCCAAACAGTGACTTAAGTGTCACGCTTATGTCCCTCGGTGATATGGAACTTTTAGGCTGTTTCTACTAGACTGTTCAAGAAGTGTCCTGGAATGCRGGTGTCTCAGCTCCACATTTAACTCTTATTCTCTAAGCAGAAGACTCATTCTAAGTCTTGTGCACAACAATAACTGAAGRATTATGGAATATGGAACTGCAGATGATCTCACAGTTAAATGAACAAGCTGCTGCCTTGGAAGCTAGGAGTTTTGGACTTAAGTTCCTTCAGGTACATGTGAAACAGGGAGCTTTAGTCACTTCCTACAGCATGAGAGTTTGCAAATCCAACCCTTCAATTCCTCTTCTTCCTTTATAGTAATTTTAGTGTTTAATTCCACTAGAAAACATTTACTCAAACTGAATTTTCAGATTCTTAAAACTCTACCCGTAAGAAAACTCCTATGTCAGAAATGTTGTAATCCTGTGGGATCTAATGCAACTAAAATAACTTTGTTGCTAAACACAGCAACCCTTAAAAAGCCTTGGAAAACAGATGTGCTGATAGTCTTGAATGGAAAACACTATATACTCACCACCATCCATTCTCTAGCTTAGGATGGAAAATAAATGACACCAGTCCTCAGAAGTTCCTATTTAAAGATTCATTGTGCTTCTGGCAAATGTCAACAATCAGGATGGGAGAGAGGAAAGTGTAGGTGATCATAAAGGGAGAATTTGGCTGTCAGTTTGTATTTAAAATTTCCCTGTGAGGAAAAGGGGGGGGAAGGGGAGGTAAGGAAGGTGAGATTTCACCTACTCTTTACAAAGTCATTCTTTTAATTTGAGAAGACCTTAAAAAAGGGTTGTGCTTCTTAGATTTCTGAACTATAGCAAGTGCTTTTTGTTCCACAAAATCCTACAACTACAGATTAAATCAATGTGCACAGTTAGTAGCGACACTTTTTTCAACAGCAGTGAAATAAAATGACTGGTTCCATGACAAAAATATCCTTTTAATTGTCCAGTCTGGGCAATGACCCAAGGTAAAAACAAGCAGGCTAAATGGCCCATTGCCAGATCTCTCAAGAATCAATTATAATATTGTTCTTCTATTCCTTGTGTTGGCTGAGTTCCCATTTCTTAATCTGTCTGGAAGGGCTGACATTATTATTTCTCTCTTTTTGCTTTTTAAAAAGTGTTTTTAGAGTTTCTCTTTTCATTTATCTCTCAGGCTCTTTCTCACACATTTCTGCTTTGCTACTGAATTTTCTCATCTATTCCATCTCCCTGTGGTTGGTTGGTTTGTTTGTTTTGTTTTGATGGGGGATTTTTTGTGTCTTTTTTTTTTTTCTGGCATAGCTTGCTAGTATTAGTTGTGATACTAGCTTAATTCTATCCAGTTTCCATTCTCTAACTTCTCTAACTTACCCAGGATGGGATCATGCTATCAAATACTGAAAAAGAAGTCAAGGGTACCTTTAGAGGGTACCTGTAGAGAAGGGAAGTGTACAAAAGAGTCCCATTCTTCGAAAGAAAAGGAAGGCATCAAAGGAAGGATTGCCACAGATGGCATATATTGGTGAGGTGGCATGCAGACAGTAAGCTCAAGAGAAGGATCCAAAAATGGAATGCATGCTTAGCACAGAAATCAGTGCTGAGGGGAGCACGCAGCTATTCACATTACATAGAAGAAGCCATCTGGACCACACAGAATGTCCATCACTGTTCTTCCCTATGGCTTGTACGAGGCACTTGAATGGAAAAGTCATGTTCTTGGGACTGATGAAAGCAAAAGTGGAGAAACAAGGTTTTCAGGTGAGCTGATGTCAGATTACCRCTGTCATTGCTGATGTATTTGGTTGTTTCCACTCATAGGGGCATATTAAAACTGAGAAATCTGAGAGCCATTTAAAAAGTATGTACAGTGATACTCCCTGTAAAGTGAACCAGGATACTGTTATAGCAGTCTGGATATGTGGCATCTCTGAAATTGCTTTAATAGTAAACTTAATGCACCTCTGTCCCTTATGCAGAGTCCTGCTTACTGCTCCTTGCRACTTGAAAGGAATTGGCATTAAGAAATTAAGAGTGATAAATGGGTAGGAAAAGAGGAGATGGTTCCATTTTGAGAAGGGAGATTGGATAGAAAGGAAAGCCAATTAAGGYCCAGAGGAGTACAGAAGCTGTCATCATCCGCCTCACCCGTCTTCTCACAAGGTAGAGCTTGCTGGGGAGGAATTCTAAAAGAAAGATCCTGAGCAGTTAAGAGTGAAAAATACAGTTCAGCATAAAATAGACCAAATTTTATTTGGTTTGTTTCTCTGTGTGACCCTATCTCATAATTTTCAGTTGACATCTTCACTTCTTGTTTTTCCACAGGAAACCAACACATTTTCTCCATTAAGTTGTCTGATATTAAAAATGAACCCAGAAGTAGCTGTCACTCCAGGGCACATACATCTCTAGCAGTAATGAACCTAATTAAAGCGATGCATTAAAACAATCGCAAGGGACACCCGTAGCACAGCACACGTTTAGGAGGGTGGGGAGCTGGGTGAGTTTTCAAACACTTTGGGTCACTTGAAAGCTGAGATTAGACTGTCAGGCACCAACTACTAAGGAAAAGCCTCTCCTGGACTGCAGGCAGCAGAGACACAGCCCTGGGTCATGCCCAAGCTGTCATGCACACACACTCAAAGMTTGGCATCACGGAATCACAGAATCATAGAATTGTTTAGGTCGGAAGGAACCTTAAAGATCATCTGGTTCCAATGCCTCTGCCAMGGGCAGGGACACCTTCTATTAGACCAGGTTGCTCAAAGCCCCATCCAGTCTCACCTTGAACATGTCTAGGGATGGTGTGATCACAACTTCTCTGGGAAACTTGTTCCAGATTCTCACCATCCCCAGAACAGAAAATGTCTTCCTGTTCACATATTTAGTTATTGGCAAGCTGTGCATCACAATGCCCAAGTTCTTTTGAGATCTGGAACTTTTGTCCTGGAAAATCAATGGATATAAGCATGTTTTTGGCAGAATAGTTCAGAAAATGTACAGAGGGGATGAATCTCAAAAAAGTCCATTGCACCTACATGGACTGGAGGAACAGTGTCTGTTTCCTCAYGAAGAGTAACACTGAAGGAGCACATTAGGAGGAACAGTGGGCCACTAAACACACCATCACAGCTAAACTGAAGAAATTATATGGACCTCTTGCTCTCTTCTACAATCTCAGAGGCCCTTTTGAGTCTCAGGGAAAAAGCAAGCACAGATCCACAGAGTTCTTCCTCCCATGTGTACTGATCAAAGAGAGAACTGCATCACCCACAGCCGCAGTAAAACATTCATTTTTATCTGTAGCCCTTTGTTGGCAGAAAGGGATCAGAATGATTGCATTTCAACAGTAACAGAGTTAGAATTTACTATTATTATCATTTTTAATGTAAAGCAATTGTCCTTGCAGGGTRAAATTTAAAGATAACAAGCTGGAACCATGCATGGCTTTATTAACATAGTGAGCTGAATTCCTCTCTCCTTTCCAAACACAAACCCATGCTGGGCCTGTGAAATGAAAGCTGTCTTTAATGAAACAAGGAAATGACATTACTGAATGAATGGAGCTGCCTAACAGACCCATGTCTGGTAACTGAAGAAACTCTTGCTGAGAGAAATGAACTGTGAATATTCATTACAAAAACACCGATTAAGAGAKAAAGGACAACAATCTGACCCCAAAACAAATGCTGTTTAGGATCTGTCCTCTATCATCTTTTTATCCTCACCTATATAATTCTCTTGAAGTATTGGAGTCATGTCATCTAAAAAGCTTTCTCACAACCTGCTGGCAATTTCAGCGTCATCTTTAATTAAGGTTACTTTCTGGAAATAAAAATTAAGTGCATATTTCTGTGTTATTTAGGAGACTCCTTTTAATTACTGGGAGAATATATACTTAGCATCTCAGACACGATTGTACTATATTTTGTTTGTTCACATGATGGGTTTGCTATTAATTTTTGTCCCATGCCTCCTTCCTCAAGGCTGTCTTGAAAAGCTGGTATCAGTATGTGCAGCTATACAAAACCACTGCGTCCAGCCCCCTTTTTTACARAAGAAGGGTGTATTCTCGATGGTTATGTGAGCAAGGACACCACTGGATCCCTGTACTGTAGTCACCCATCCAACTTGGTAAATCATAGTCTTGTGGTTTTCTTTAAATGGTCAGCTTGGTCTAGTTTCTTGTCTTTAATAATTCATTTTGTGATAGTCCCTATCCTTTTAGGCCAGATTTTTTCACAGCCTTCCTGATTTTATAGATTTCATTAATTTCTTGTTTCTCTCCCCTTACCAACTGCTCATCACTTTTCACTTAGTTTCCTTAAGAAAATAAGTGAACCGATCAAAAGTTTATTTACCTCCTTTGGTAGTCATCAGCAGTGAATATTAAAGAAAGCAGGTAAGGAAGAGTTCTTCACTCTGTATGGCTTCCTGGCTTGTAGCAGTTAGCAATTTAAGGACTTCCTTTGCAGCAGGTTGTGTCCAGCCCATTGACTTTATTAGCCTGCTCACAGCCTCTCTTCCATCTATTATTTTTCTAGTTTATATCTATTTTTAGTCTACACAACATCCTGTGGCACTATTAGCACAATGTGTGCGAAGAAGTTCTTCCTTTTATTTTGATTGTAATCGTGCTACTTGTTAATTTAATTGGATGACTTCATACTTGGGCACTGTGAGAAATACCACAACTTCATTCATGATTTTATGAATCGTGATTTTCTTGACCTGTACTATAGTTACTTTTAGATGTTCTCTGTCAGTTAAGGCTCTTGCACTTTTTGCTTATTACTTTATTCTTCTTGGATGAAGTCTGTGCAGTACCTCTGGACATTCCGATTTCCAGTGTTGTTTCTTTTGCATCTAACTATATCCTTTTTGAGATTAGGCAAGTAGAATTGCATGCAACATTCAAGAACGGGTGCAAAACGTTTCTTGTGTTTGCTTGCTTGAATACTTCCCTTTATTGCTTTTTAAATGTATCTGAACTTCGTWTATGGCATTTTTTAGCACAAATGTTTCCCTCAAACTGTACACAGTGTTCCCTGGAAATCTTTTCTACCTCCTTTAATGGATATCATCATAGGTGTATATAAGTAGGATAATTTTGTCTACAATGTGCATTGCTCTGCATTCATGAATACTGAATTCAACTTAATATTTTCAACAGTCATTTCTAAGTTTGACTACTCTGAAAAAACTTGTATCAAATCTGTTATCATGAAAATTAAAATAATATGCTAACCCCATTAGTAGATCATTTATTTTGTATTAGAGTTTTGTTTAACTGTTTGGGTAAATAATGACTGGTACTCGTGATCTTATTGCATTCTTTCTGTTAAATTTTTCCAAAATCCTTTCTATAATTGGAAGGCAGGGGGGTATGGGGATGGTTTTTGCATCAGATAACCTTCAGAGGTCCTTTCCAACCTCAGCCATTTTGTGGTTCTGTGATTCTAGTACTTATTTTTGACATTTTTTACCTGCACAGCCTGACAATGGTATGGGAACCCCCATATCCCTGCATCAATAGTGCATATAAACAGTCCATCTAATTTTTCTGTCTTATTTTCCTTTAGTTCTCCTTTTTAACTGAATTGGCCATATTAGCTCTCAGCAAGCTACCTACTCATGAGAATTTAAAAATGTTTTTCTTAATAGTTTTTATGCCTTCAGCAAGATGGTCAGAAAAATATTTTCTGGCTGGCCTTATTATAGTTTACATTTAATCTCTTTTCCATTTCCTTCAGTTAAATATTACTTCTGATTTTGTGGCATGCCTTTTATTCTTTTGGTGGCTTCATGGTGTGTATATTTACTGTGAGATTATAATTTGATAACTTTTACATCTTTTTTCTTCTTATCTCCTTCCAAGTTAAAATATCTGTCTTYATATCATGAAAAGCTTCCTGCAGTAAAGATTCTTAAAAATAAAAGTCACATAGTAGATTTCAGACTTTTTCTTTTCTTCTTCATTTATTAAGACTGTTTCATTCAAGTATATGATGGTCACTGTTAGAGAATTCTTTTCATTTATCTCTAAGAATTGTTGAGAGCATAATTTGTTCTTGTTACTCCTCAGTAGTAAGTTACTTCTTCAACTAACTCCAAAAAGTGAAACACCACCGCCTTCCATGTACTACAACTGACTCTACAGACAGTGAAAACCTTCCCTGCTGAGGGATTTGCTTATCGTATAAATAGAGTCTATAGTAGGTAACATGTACTTTTACCGAAAATTCTACTCAAATTATATCAATAAATGAATTTTTTAGTTAAGAAAACATGGAAATTCCTTTGAAAGCCTGATTCATGGTGCTTCCTAGCAGCAAACAAATGAGATTCCTTCCCSTCCCCTCATCTTATTATTTTTGGAGAGGTTTTTTGTTGTTTATATGAAAAAAATACGCTAATATAACTTTCTAAGTAAAATGTCCCTTTGGCAGCTATCCCAGAACAGCAACTATAAACACATGTTTAGGTTTTAAGCAGTGATATAAACTAGATAATTTATCATTTCCCTGTTATAGCCATTTCACTTCAAGTCATTAGTCAGACCTGTATGAATAAATCACAACTAGCAAAATGTTAATAATCCATATAAAGGAAATGGCATTCTTGTCTTTTCTGTATTTGCAGAGAAAACTTGTAAGGAAAATTTAATAGAGGTGTAAAATGCTTACTTTGCTTTCTACCTTATTAAATTATATTCCTGGATATTTTGTTTCTCCTCAGAATTTGGCCTTTCGATAGCACTGGTCTTATTTCACTGTTTTCGAGTATACATTCCTTTGTGTTTTGCTTGGCTGAGGAACCCTTCCCTCACTCTTCTATCCTGTAGGTTAGTCATCATATTTCCCCAATTACTTGAACAGCAGAATATACTTTTCAGGGTGCATATCATATAAATCTAGCAGGTAGGCTGATGAGAAAGAGTTGGAGTACTGCTGACTGAGGGTTTTTTCGCCAAGAATCAGTGCAGATTTAGAGCATAATTCATCTCCACTTTGAAAGAGAAATATAGGTATTTGAATGTGGCCTGCTGCTGATTGCTGCTTGCAGTAATGCATTTTTGTGTATGCTCCCCGCAATAAGTTTGGGGTTTGCCTTAATTAAAGTGGCTATGATCAAGAATTTAAAAGAAAATAAAAAATAATRTTAAAAAAACCCCCTTCCAAGCCCATTTCCAATCCCATGATCCCCAGCCATAGGATTTTTTTTTTTAAACAATGCAAATTGCAAAATCAAATTTTTTTACAAACACTTCCCAGCCATGCAACTGTAATCCTTCCTTTATTCTTCAGGGATGCCTTTTCTTGTTCTAGAAAGTGGCTCTAAGAAAAAGACTGCACAGCTTATGAAATCTCAGTTTTAAACACTCCAGAAAGTTTTTCAAATAGCTTAGAGAAGTGTTTTCATCCATGCACTTCAAATGAAACCAGGGTGGGCCAAGGAAAAGCCTATCAGCCTAAACCCATTAAGACTGTCATGAATGAAGGCAGGGTGGTGGAGAGGATAGGGGGATTGTCTTTCACGACCTTCTGTTTGATTGTGATTATATTTAAATTTGAGAGCTTATTATATTTACAGCTGTGACTAGGTTGCTATGACAGCAGCAACACTACCACCCCTTTTACAGTAAAAGGACCACTATTTCCATATCTCTTCCTACAGCTTGAGTTTCATTCCTTTCTTACAGACCTTTCCATTGTGAGTTATGAATGAATACACTTGGCCTGTCCCCTCACCTGTCTTTTTTTCCCAGAAACTGGAAAAAATTTCTTAAGGGTAGCTGAGATGCAAGTATTTGGGCAGGAAGGAGTAGTTGTTTAAAGCCTTCTGAGGTTTCAGCTCTCAGAACTTTGCTTTAATTTTCACCTTTTCTTCCCTGGCACCCAAAACCGTGCTGCGTGCCCTGCTTTCAGCCACACATGCTCTTGTCTTCATCATCACAATAGCACAGCTCAAGAGAGAGCAAGCCACTCTCTTGTTTCTTGGAAAGAGAGGCCCGTCTGCCTGTCTGTCTGTCTGTCTGTCTGTCAAGTGTGTGAGCTCCTGCTGCTCCTCAGAGTGCCAGCAGAAAGCAAATCCCATTGTGCCTGCCATTTCCTAGCCAACACCAGCACAATGCAGAGCATGTAAACAGTTGGCTGGGCTGATTGTTACAATGACTGGAGCAAATCAAGGGCAGCTTTGTCCCGAACAACGAAATCTGCACTCTGTATGCAAATTCCTCCCTGCTTTCACTTCTGTTTCTCATCTGTGCCAGCATGGTCTTAGCAAACCTCCTATGAACTACATAACAAGTTGCAAAATCTTGCAGATCACTGGTCTTTTATTATAAGCTTTCAGTTTCACTTGCTTTACACAAAACATGCCTGGAAGCAGAACCTGGGCTGCACAGCTGTACTCTTTCAGGCAGCTGTAGTTTCCCCACCCTATTTTTTAATACTGGTCTTAGTCTTCTTATTTGCAGTGTTATTAAATAAAGTGATAGAAAAATGAGACAAAGAAGGAGTGACTGCGTTCTGTGAATCCCATGATTCTCCCTATTTTTCTGTTAATCACAGCACAGGCTGGCTATTAGATTTACCAAAGTCATTATGGTTCAGAAATGCCTCAGTTATTTAGGAAATAGCACCATTTTTACCTCTCTTGCAGAAATAATCTAATGTGTCAGTGCTGAGGTCCCAGCACCTGCTTTACCCTTTGCTAAGTGTGAATGGCCACATGCCAGGTGCTGAATTTAAGCATGTGCTCTACTCACTGATGTGAAGCTTGAGAGGTTCAAGAGGCCAATTTGCCAGCTTTCAATGTTGCACTAAACTGCTCCATGCAAGCTGTTTTATTTTGTGCTGCTGGGAACACACCGGTCATTTCAGGGCCCTTATGCTGAAATAGAGTTATATCCTCAATTCAGTTATAATTATTTCTGCTTTTTCAGAGTGTGCATTTTCACTCAGCCCATTCTTATATGTAATTGTAATTGGGATGTTTTGTTTTGATTGTTGGCCATCATTACTGAAAAGCACTCTTTGCTATTAGTGTGAGTTTTAAGAAAATGTTGTAATTTTGTTTCTAGGGATTTCACCTTCTGCTGGGAAATTATTTCAAAATTTTTGCACAAGTGAACCACAAGCGAGGGTTGTCCTCAAGGGGTACCACACCTGGTGGCATGTATGACTGCTGGCAACCTGTGTTCACTGTATTGCTTGGCTTGTGCGGATAACTCCAGCTTTCCAGATATGCTGCAATGCAGGTAATTGCATATTACAAAACATGGTATGAATCCAACGCAGCATCTAAGAGTGCTGAAGAAGGGTGAGGGAGAGGAGTACATCACAGAATAATCATTGCTTCCTTGTGTTGGTTCTTGACTGAAGAACTGTTCAGCTTCATGCCACTTGCTTTCATTTGCACGTTGAGATGTCATCTAAACAATCAATTCTCCCCCTAATTTTCTGGAGATGGCATGATATGCCTGAAGAGCTGAATCAGATGTCTCTGAATTAAGGCTCTCTAACGATTTAAAGGGGAGGGGTTTGAACCACTCTGCGACACACAGAAACATGGTCTCTCAGGTGCTTTCTATCTTCAGGGGTGAGGCTCGTGTGAATGCAGGAGCATGGCCAACACAGGGATATAAGCAGATCAGTGACATGAATTGAAGAGAAGAAAGCAGATAGGAGGTAGAAACACTCCTCTACTGTTGGAAGGTAACAGAAGATAGGAGTCCTAACTGAAATTGATAAGAGAGAATCCAATATTGCTGAAGAGGTTAGTCACAAGGTCTGCGTTGTTATAGCTGTGATATATGGCCCTGAAAAGGTCAGTCAGCCTAAGCTGAAAGCAACCCTAAACTAAGTCTAGATGTTTTGGGGTCTACACAGAAGCTTACATGAAAAATAGTTGTGGACGTGTTTGTATTAAGAAAGTGAGCAATTTTTATGTATTTATAATGTGTTAGCATGAAAAGCAAATCAATGCCAACTAAATTTCTTTTTTTTTCTTTTTCTCTTTCTTTTTATTTTACTTATTTTTCTGGTTTTTTTCTTTCTCTTTTCCTTTTTCTTTTCTTTTTTTCTTTCACTTTTCCTTTCTGTCTGCAAGAAGATCCCTCCTTACAGGGAATGAAACAGTGTCACATATATCCAGCCACCAACAGAGCACCCCACCCCAAGTACAGCAGCTTTAAATGCTTTGTCTAAAAGCATTTTTCTGTTGTTAGTATAAAGCTGAGCACAGACTCAGTTGTGTAGTAACGTGACCAGCTTTCACCATCAAAGAAACATTTGGTGAAGGTGTTGTGTACGTCTGGCTTGGACACAAACGTTAGTTCAGTGACAAGCAATATCCTTTCTAGTGTTTCTGTACAAACAGAACAGTAATGAGACTTATCTTGAAGAGCCTCTGAGCTAATCCCCCTTAAAGATATTTTGCTTGATATTAAATATCCCATTTTTTCCAAAATTTATGCGTATAAGAAATCTTTCAGTCAGTCTTGTTTATATCATTAATGTATTAAGAAATGAGTGACCAATTAGCCTGTTAATACCTGGTTTCACAAAACCCTCTACTTAGCACAGAGTTCCAGACTTTATTTAATATTAAAGAAAACAAATAGAAGAAGGAAGCAAATCAAATGCTTTAGTTAGACCCTTCCTGATGACATTCTGCTTTACTTTGCCTTCGTTCTTTTTTGCTTCCAGTCCAGACATTTGATCTTTATAAAATATACTTTCCAGCAAAAGAAAATATTGTACATTCTTAGCCGCAAAACATCCAGACTGTTCATTACTTAATCAGTTATGAAAGCAAAGTCTCACAAGTTGGATTGTTTAAAGAAGCTGTATTTAACTTATGGTTAGATATTGTTCTCCCAAGGAATTTTTTAAAAGAACAGGGAAAACTCTTGTGCTGTGTATTTTTTTATATCCAAACAACTGAATTGCAAATAAAGTTTTTTCGGAGGAATTATGGTTAGCATGCTGCAATACGGATTGTAAAAAGTAAAATTATGAAGGCCCTATATCAATTCTTTACAAGGTAAGCCTTTCAACACAAATCAATCCATTAACCAGTGTCCCTTGGCTGTAGTTTGTGGCAATACTGACAAAAGTGCAGAGCTTTCCAGAAGAGAGGGTGTGTAGAGTATGCAAATAGATAAATGGCTATTACCTGGAGGAGACTGTATGGCAACAAACAAAGTTTAAGTTTTTCTATCAATTCAGCACTTTAGCAGGGCAATTCAAGTTTGTGACCTCCTGTCACATACCTGAGCTGGAGCCAACACCAATTGGCTGCAAAAGTGAAGAGATCATTTCTCTCATAATCCATCCCRCTATATTTCTTGGGATGGAATTTTGACATATGTCAGGCATAATTTCCCCTTTCGAAAGAGGCAGAATTTCATTCAATTTCCCCCTTGTCTCCTGGGCTTTTTAGAAATAGGAGTTTATGCAATTTAGACAAATGTTATAGAGTTTTGACTACACTGGCCTATTTTTTTTTTTTSGTCTTGTTCTTCAGGAGCAGATATATTTTGCTGCAAATTGTTCCTTGCTCTTTACTTAGGGGGTTTTGTGTACAGCAATATCCATTGAAATGAGATAGATTGGTGCTTGCTCTTTTTCAACCTCTTATTTTTAAAGGTGCATTTCAGGACTGAAGAAAAACATGTTTTCAACAGAACTTTGATTTGACACTATTCCAAATGTTACAAGTTTGTTTATTAACATCCAGAGCAGTAAATAATGAAATCTTGAGTCTTCATTTAAAGTTAAATGGATTAAAAATTGAGTGAGTATAATTATAAGAATTTCATTTAGTTAAAATATTATTAACATCTGAATATTCAGACACTAAACAGAGGAAATCGCCACTACATTCCGGCTGACATAAGCCATGTCAACTATTTTCAAAACCAAATAAATAGAAATATTTCTTTATTTATTTCCTAAGCACATTATTTTTCGCTCTTACCCCCCATTTCCAATCTTTTGAAGCTTTTTAGCTAAACACAAGTTTCCTCAACACATTGTACAGTCTTATTTTTATTCAGAAACAGAGTTCTTGTTTTATGTGGTATTACTTTTGACTAGGAAATGGTGAAAACTGTGGTCYTAAAAGACTTAAAATACTTACACTACTACAACATTTATAGGTATACTACTAATGGAGTTAATTGAATATTCCAGATTGAAAAATTTGTCTTTAGTTTCTTTATKGCTGGTAAAACGTCTTTGATAAGACTTCTGTATTAAGCAAAGATTCTTGACTAGTGTAAGTCAGTACGTTTTCACCGCATGCAGTACAGGATAAGGATCTAGACAGTGAAAAAGTTCATAAATATTCATCTTGCTAGGTGTGCAACTCAGTTTTGACTGGGCAATAAATCACAGGGTTTCTTTTCCTTCATGGAAAGATTGTGTAAGAACTTGAAGAACATGTGTTTCTGAGTACAAAAGTGCATGGCAGAATGAGTTTTAACAAAAATTGCTGAATACAGCCTTGTTGCTTTTTTTCACAACTCTTTGTGTCAGTAAATGAAGAACTCTAAAATGTATAGGATAAACAAAATGGCATGAGAACCATGGAGAATCAAAATTTTGTGCAAATTCAAATTTTTACCTGAAAACTCCCACCATCTTTCAGTTCTAATGAACTGTATATGTTTGTAAAATTTTACACGTGTAATCTTTGGATTATTGAACCTCTAATATTTTTTAGACTGATTAACTAGCTTATAATACCTTTTAGACTTTGGCATTTTAACCAATCAAATAAATTAATAGAAAGCTGTAAGAAATCACTTCAATCTTCTGATTGGAACCCCCTAGCACTGATCAGAACACTATATCGCTCTTTAAGCAAAGATGTGTATTTAAAAGGAAAGAACTCCACCCTGGTTTACAAGCTGTCATTAGGAAAGAGACTTTATTTCAACTTTTGCCAGGTTTACCAAGTTCTTTCGTTGTTCCTTAAGTTGAGGCTCTTGGAAATAAGTTTTCTATTTCTTATTATCTAGAATATGGCTGGGAGATAAAGAGCTGTGCAACTGCTTCATTTTCCCTTGACACGGGTAAAATTTCACCCAAGACAAGTGAATAGAGAATCTGAGATTTTTGATTCAAATAGAACAAAGATCACAAATTTCACATTCATATGAATTATCCATAGGAGTTAGCCTTCCATGATTTAGAGAGGTCAAAGAAATTCATTAAACTGGGTACTATTTTGACAATGGAGTTTTACTGACTACCCATAAGAAAGGGAAGAAGATGTTATCTGTCTGGCATTCAGTTTGAATCAAGGAATTTTTTTCTATGGGAAACTAAGAAAATAAGAAAGGTATATCTGTCTCGTCTTCAATAGAAATGTGGTCAGAAACAGCTGTGATCATAGACTAGCTAGATATAGGCCTAGTCTAAGTGTCAAGTTAAAGCAGTAATACAGGTACAACCAGCTATTCAGAGACTGTAAAGACTTTGGAATCACTGGAAAAATTAACTAGGATAATTTGATTTGCCTTTCACACAATAGGGACATTTTCCTGCCCTGAAACACAGACACAGAGCATAACAATGAAGCAACAAGGACCTCTGACTTGCTTACCAAATCTTCTAAACCTCTAAACTTTCACCACTGTCTTGGGGTGACTCTATGATGTGTATCCCCTATCACTGCTCTATGCCCAAAAATTCATTTTGTGCCTTCTCTGTGCCTTTAAACTGAGCTTGAGAGGGGAGAGGAAAAATAAAAACCAAATGAACTTTTCAAAGCAGTTTCTCAAGGACGCAGAGATTACACTCCTCTGCGTTCTCCGGCTGTGGTAGCATGGAGGGAGCACCCCGCTTGCTTCTTCAGCCAGCTTTTCAGTTTTTTTTTTTCTCTGGTGTGAGATGGAGAGCTTTGCTTCCTGGGACTTTGGTTTTTCCTTTTTTCTCTTCTGGATGGTTTCAACAACATCAGAACACATAGGGAGAATTTTTCCCTGAGGCCCGGGGGGTGGGCCCTCGCTGACCCAGCTCCGAGGAGGAGAGAGACCACACCTACAGAAGGACTCTGAAATCTTCCCAGGTTTTCTCTCTATAGCGAGAGATTTCATTTCATTATTTAGCATCGTTATCCTTTTCCTGTGTGTTTGTTAAAATAAATAGTTTTTATCTCTTTCACTTTCCTTTGAGGAAAATTTCCTTTTTCCCCGAACCTGGTGGGGGGACAGGTGGTTGTAACCTGTTTTTCTCTCAGAGGATATATTGCTAGATTTTGGCCAAACCGGCATAACCACCCATTAAAGAAGTCAAAATCTCAGTACTCCACAGTGCTGTGGTTGCACCTAAGTAGACTCAGGCTGGAATACTGTTCCACAATGATTTCTTTTTATCCTTACCGTTTCCCATCCTTACCTGCTTTTTCATCCCTAACAACATTCATGTAGATAATTTAAGGTTGATTTTACTTTTACATTTATAGCTTTTAGTCTGGTTTTTCTTTAAGGTTGATTTTACTTTTACATTTATAGCTTTTAGTCTGGTTTTTCTTTGTGTGCTTTAGCCGTCCAGTAAGTAGTAGAAGTGAACCTTGACAATAAACTTTGTGTCGTGCTTTTACTTTTGTATTAAACCTGCTTTTGCCTGTGATCCTTTGGGGGATCTAAACAACTCATTCATGGCACACTGTATCCTACTCTTTCTCAGGAGCACTCATAATGGCAAAGACACAGAGGAACTCCACTGTTCCCAAGGAGTAGCAGACTGCGGATCTCTTCCGTGAAGGCACAGGATAACCAGGCCTTCCCTGGCACCTCCTATAGATGAGTGTCCTTCTCCAGGCAGGTATGTCTTGGGGAAGAATGGACATCAAGCTAGTCCATATCCAGCCAAAGAATGAATAATATTTATGTGAATTCAGTTTAGTGAGGATTACTTATATTTTTCAAAGGGGAAGAGCATGTTAATTTCTATTCCAGACGTATTTTGCCTTTTCTCATTGAGAAGTTGCTTGCTCTGGAGACTTTTATCAGAATGCTATGAACCCCTGTGTATTAGGATTAATAATTAAATTACTAATATATTTTTAACTGTAAAATTGCAAATGCAGCCATAATGCAGTTGTACAGAATCTACTTAGCATGCCTACTGCAAAAAGGGATCTATGAAATTTTCATGAATGTTTTATATTGCAGATAGGCAGAATCATTCAGTTCTTAATGTTGCTCAATAATAGCATTGCAGACAGTTTTCTAAGGAGGCAAGCTGTGCTGCCAAATTTATGTGGTGTCACCCGTACCACCAAAAATAAACCTTCTGATGCTTCCAAGATTGTTCTTCATACAACATGCGCACACATGCACACACACACACACACTGATGCACCCTCTCATCTCTTTCTCTTTGTGCTGACAGACCCTCATATGGAGTAAGCAGCAAAGCATGATGCTCATCTTTTAAATGGGTAACAACTTCAGCCTCGCTGAGTTACCATTTTCCCCTCTATAATTGTCTGTACCTATCTGAGTAGACGATAAAAATAAGATAAAAAGTGAAAGAGCAATCTGGCATTTTAATCACTGTTACTGCTCTAGTCACATTTCAGCATTTTGCTGAAGAGGAGAAACTGGAAAGAAAGAGAGGTATTGAGGTAAGGAGAGATACTTGTCATGACATGCCACTCCCTATCAGCATGTTCTCATCTAAGCAGACACAATATATCTCTTTCAACGTTTTCTGCATTGTTCTTCATTCAAATATGCTAGAAATGAGGGRATAATTTGCAGGAAAAAATGTACAGTAACGTCAGAGTGTGCTTTTGTTGTTGCTCATTTTTCAAAGTGCTGTTAATGATTGTGTATGTCACATGAGATTGCTGCTTCCTCTCTAAAAGAATATAACTTTCCAGTCAGGAAGGGGGTAAGAGGAAATCACTGAGGCTTAAAATTTATGGAGGATTAGACAGGAGGCGATTAGTCAGCAGGTGACCAAAACCTGAGTAACCTAAGAGCATTTTAATTTTTTTTTTTCCCCTGAAARGGTTTTATTAAATCCAAGAAGACTTTTTAGGTATTCAGACTGTTATGACACTTAGTGGCTTGAATGGGAAATTTCAACAAGTTCTCTCATCAGACAAGTATTTGACAACCAGTTGTAAAAAGGACAGAATTAGATTCCTATCTCGCTCAGTGTGCCAAGGCTCTGGCCAGAAATGACTTTGCCAAGCCTTATCTTAAAAACAGACAGTCACATTCCTGACCTATGACAGGAGAAGCAGTCTCCTCTTAATCACTGCCTTGTTTTTGGAGTACTTTGACTTAAGGGAATGTAAAAGGCAACACCAGCTGGTTTGTTTATTTTTCCAGAATGTCTTACATAATTGTTCGCACCCATCTTTTTTCCACTGACCAAATGAGAGAACAGCTGAGGCATCCAAATGAGAGATCTCACAGTCTCCATCCCTCTCTAATCCACAACAGAGCTACAGTCTGCAGGGAGATGCTCTCCAACCTGCTTGGAAGYAGCAGAACCAAATAATTCCTCTGCTTTTCAAACTGGTAAAATTTATTGCTCGGTACAAGAGCAGAGACCAGTTTCTTTTCTCATAATGAGCTTCCCAGAAAGTGTTTGTTCTTCAGGATTCTTGCTTGTCAAAATTTGCTTTTGTGGTTATCTTTATTGCTTTTTCTACCAAAAACTATTCTGATTTGGGGTCAGACAGTTCTGTTTTATAAGAATCTTTTTTTTTTTTCCAAAAAGGAAGACAAAATTATTTTGACATAGACAGTGAGGGGTRTGGATTTCCTGAAAGAATATGTATTTAATGGCCCTGAGCATTACAAAATTGTTAATTAATTCAATGAGTTTCATTTTGTTTGTTGCTCATTTATTTCTCTTTAAATTTAGTCTGAATTAATCCCAGTGCACTATATCTATAAGGTTCAAGAATTACTTAATATTTACACCTTTAAATCTAAAGACTGTTTTTGTTGGGACTTTTAGCAGTGGATATTTACATCCTGGTATGACTTCACTGCTGTGAAGATGTTTCACATTCCCCTTGCCAACAATTATCTCACTTTATCCATGCACTATTATGAAGTGACAGTAATATGCTGTACAAGAAAATAACGTCATGTGTCACCARTGCATCCAGAAAATACAAGCTCATCTTATCGAACTGTTTGAGTTCCAGCATTTTTAAACTTTTTTTATGTTGTCCTACCTCTCTTGTAGAAAAAAATAGTCAGTGTGGAATGATTTAGGACATCTATGTCTAAGCAAGATTTGAGAATAATGTTTCATTGATCAGAACCAAGTGCAATTACAACGCAACCGTCTTTGAACAATCGTGGTAGCAATGTTCATAGGTGAACATTGTTCGTAGTTCACTGTTCATAGTTCACCTCAGTCAAAATATTAATTGAAAGAGTTATTTTCCAAATACATATTTTGTGTCATAATGAAATGAGATAAATCCCAGCAGGACTCCCTTTCCAGTTAGCATATATGTTCTACACTAAGAATTAGGATCCCTGATGGGTCACAAAATACTTGGATTTGGAGTCACTATTGCACATGAAAAACTCTAAAGAATTTAATAGGCATTATACTAATAGCAGTCTTGGGTTTATTAGATTCACCCCCCATTAYCTTCCCTCTAGCAATTCACACAAAATTGGCTCTTTCATAGCACTTTAGCTGCTCCCTGCTTCCTTCACAGCTAATGAGACCATACTGCTTTGCAGCAGCTGAAAGTGTGTGTCTCTGTCCCACGCAGACAGATTTGCACTATCCTGTGTGGCAGCTATGTGTGATTTACCATGCAGAGTGGGTCTTCTGCTGTGGRATATTATCTGAACCCAGGAGAGGGAAGAGGGATGGGTTCAGCTCAGCCTGCTCCTGCTTTGGTTGCATGCACTTGTGTCCAGTAGGACTTTAGTCTGTGTTAAATGTGTATTGGAGCACTATAAAATATCCCAAGTTCAAAAGAAACTGTAGAAGATGGAGGACATCTGGCATATGAGAAAAACAAACCTAAGTGGGAACAGTGTTTGTACTTTTGTTTTACAATCCTATTCCTAAATAAAAATCCTCAAATATTTYAAATCCTGTTTTCAAAACTCCAGAAGTAAAATTTTATCTGATTCTGCATGATGAACTGTTTAAAATGTCTCATGAATTCAGTACAGCATAAGTACYGTACTAGATGCAGACAAATGGAATTGTTCCCACTGAACTAAGCATTGACTATCAAATGATCAATCCATGGCTGTTTATCTACAGGAAGAAAACATTGGACTTCTATTCATTATCTGCAGACTTTTTCAGCAGTCTTCAGTGAAATACAAAAGACCATTGTAGTCTCACAAAGGCCTTATGTATAGCCATCACTGAATTAAAAAAAATCCCCTCGTTAAAAATTAGCTAACATTATCCCATATTTCATTATCATCTTCACATATCTGAAAAATCTTTGCTAACAAGAATCTGAACTGGAGAGTGAAAGTGCTATGCTCRTTTGACTTTTGTCCTGCCTGCCACCACGTGGTCTGGCCTAGCCAATAACATAGTAATTGATTTTACATTATTTTTCCGTGGCTTAAGGAGCTGTAATTAATCTCCTTACAGTTCTGTTAAATGCAAATCCCATAAAGCTGACTAATATGCTTATGAGACCAAAACACCAGGCCAGTGGCTTAGGATCTGTGCCATGCCGCTGAGCACACCCCTTTGTGCAGCTTTTACCCATGAGCTTCCAGGCAGGAGCTGTGAGAYGCTGAAAGCTGAATTCTGTGATCTTACGATCGTGTCTTACACGAATGCTACCAAGTGTAAACACAACAGGGAAACATTTTCATTTTGGCTGGTGTTCAAGACTTTATGTTTGTTGTAGGATGGCCAGTTAATGAGTGTTTCTTTCTGGCCTAATGTCATCTTGGCAGAAGATTCAAAGGATTTACACTAAAACCCAGAGGCTTCCAGTTACTATCAATGCTGAAAGCTCTGCAGACATCTCTGAATATATAGAAGCCAATTATCTTGAATTTGGAGGTGAAAAAATAAAAGGTGTAAGTACAAATGCAACCTCTCTCTTACTTGTTAATTTTCAGGACAGCAACAAATAAAGATGATTTTCCTGCTAACCTAAACTGAAGACCCAATGTCCCAATTTACCAAAGGCAAAAGAAATCCTTAGCTGAAGAAACAAGACATGCTATGTGGTTAAAGGTTACTGAATCACTTGCTATTTTATCACAGAGAATGTAAAATTGACATGTATACGTTTTTATAGTCTAAGCTTTYTAGCAGAGAATCTTTAAATAGCATTAGTAAAAAAATAAAAGGAAAGATCTGACAAGAACACAGAGCAGTTTCAATGTTGTATATAGATTTGGCTCCTTCAACTGTGGATTAAAGTGAGCTTGAAATGAAATAAACAGAACAGCTTCAGAAGTGTAGAGCTGAAGGGAAGTCATCCATCACAATGGAGGAATGTTTGATCTGATGTACAGTAGTTTAGCTCACAAACTTCATTGCTAAAAACATTTATCTCTGTGCTCAGTGCAAATTCTAATAATATAAAGCATGTCCTGAAGAAATTCAATATACCAAACAATTGTGAGCATCAGTCTTACGGAATGTGTAAAAAATAGACACAGTGGACATGCAGATACATTCTGTTTCTGTCTGTGCTTGACGAGAATGAAAAATAAGTCCCATAACAACACTTACATAAAATATCTCAGTTGTTTAACAAGTTTTATATGATTTTCCATTCTAAAATAAGGTATTTAAATATTTGTTTCTTAACTATATGTTGTTTGGTAACTGAATGTTTCATGGAAACTATTCTGTCGTTCCTTCACTTTGTTCTAGACACTCCAACCTTATTAGTCAATTAAAGCTTCTTATCATGCTTGTTGCATATTGTGATTTCCACAGTATTCACATGTATTGAGAAATAGAGTCTGCCCCAAGGGGCTTGTCTTCCAAAAATATTAAGCAAGCTGCAGTTCAGAAATAACCTGAGATAACTGTTTATGTTCAGCCTTGTGATAGATTATTTTTGAATACATAGTTAAAAGAGTCATCCACAAATAGTTCTCAATAACAGATCTGATARTTTTATCAACTTGTCTTTTTCCTCTTCCTTTTCAATCATTTTAATGTATAATGTGTGAACAGAGTATCTTCCTTCCAGGCAATAAAAAAGAAGCTATTTTGACACTTTCAGGGTAGAAAGAAAAATGCCATTTTCTCTTTGGAGAGCACAGTTATCATTTCTGTGATACTTCAAGGTTAATTCCTGCTGTTTGAAGGAGATTACACTTTGACAATTCTGTATCTTGACCTCTAATGTACCTGTAAAATGTGATGGCCTACAGAGAACACAGAACTTTAATAAATACATAGCTTAATTGCAGTATCAACATGCACTCAAACCCGGGATACAAGTCCTTTTTCTCTAGAATAAATACATGAGACACAAAAGCACGGGAATGAGTAGTTTTTGGGGGTTTTCTATAGCACAAACCTATAGATTGGTAAAGATGTAGAGGACTAGACAGATAGATAATCCTTTTCAACTGGGTGGTAACTTTAACTAAAGGGTACACTGGCAAAGAAGTCAGGTGTCTCACAAAATTAAGTAGATAGAAGTTGTTGTAACTCCAAATATCCGAGTTAATTAGGTTCACATAATATTAAAAAAAAAATCTTCATATTTAAATTAGAGCAAAACACAAATATATCAAATAACATAATTTAACTGTTGTATAGCAGTTGTTCATCAAAAAATTTCATACTTCCCCAGATTTAATACAGGTGTCTTCTGGTGCGTTTTGGTTTTTGCTAGGTTTTGTTTCTGCGTGGTGTTGGGTTTTTTTGTTTGTTTGGTTGGTTTTTTTCTAATTACGGCTACAGACGATGTTTTAAGTCTTGAAAATACTGATTGTATGATTGTCTTTATTGTAGAGTAAAATTTGCCTTGGCAAAACATGCAACCTTTCATTTTATTGTTTTGTTCTTGCTTTGATGTCTTCAGACTTCATGGAAGTGGAAAAAGGTAAGCTTTGACCCCTTTCATTTTCATGAGTCACTGATTAGCTCTCCTTTTTCAACAGCTGGCCCTAAAAATCCCTGGGGCAGCAGSCATAAATGTAGAGATGGCTGGGGTTTTTATGTGTATCCATTGTATAAGACAGACATGTTATTTAGCTAGATACTAAAAGGATCTGAGTAAAATAAAAAATCTAAACAGAGATGAATGACCATTTTTATTAAAAATATGCATAGTGAATCCATATCAATCATCTTTTTAGAAAGTACTTGGAATTCTGAAGTCTTTGCAGATGCTTTCTTCCAGATACTTTTCCCTTTTTGAGTCGTATTTATCTATCTTAGTGTAGATAGTAAATAGTTCATTTATTGCTTGCCTCTACCTCTTTTAGGAGGCTTTTCACAGGCTTTACCCATGAAGTAGGCTTTCAGAATACTTAGACTGCAATTTCCTACTCTACATTTTTAGCACACAGGCACTTGTCTTCTTATAGAAAAGAACAATCTTTTTTATTCTCTTGGGGAATGTGATGAGTTTCAAAGGTAAATGCCAAACCCAGATTTTTTTCTCTTTTATCAAATACTTTTTAGCTGGAGAACCACTTCTTTTCAGCACAAATCTTCCAACCAGCTGTCACCAGTGCATACAAGAACATTACCACCTTAAAGCTTGTCAGTTCAATTTTGCACTTATCTTCTTCACTTGCTATCTTATGAAAGTCTCATTACTCTTCCCACTCGTGTAAGTCAGCTCCTAGATCAACACAACAAAAGAGGAAGTAATACAGCTTCCAGAAGGTAAAACACCCAGTTTTAATTTAAAATTCCATCTAGTGATGCCATAATATCATCAGACCATAGAAAGCTATTATATAGGCAGTTTTAAAAGAGTAGTTTGTTTCTTGGTGTTGCTTAGGAGGGAAAAGTGGGTCTTATTAGTGCTCTTGCATTAGCACTAATGAAGGTGTCACTGTTGGACACAGTTTGCAATGAAGTTTATGAAAAGTTTAATAAATCTGCAAATTTTAATACATGCCTACTGCTGTAAAAAAAAGGTAAAACAAATTAATCAAGTTGATAAAACTATAAAAGGCCTTTCATGGAGGCTTACATTGATAATACTCTAAATGTTCAATCTGCTTTCAGTAACAAAAAGCATCCTTGAGCTGCCCTAGCTACAAAATCAGGTACTATGTCAATAAGAAGCCCACAAATGGAAGACTGATCTCACAAATTAGACTAGCTAATTTGAGTACTCAGGAGCAGTATAGAAGTACAACTTTTGTCAAATTTGATCTTCTTGTCCATGCACAGTTCGTAGCTCACACAGGTCGCAGGGAATCCTGTCAAAAGATGGTAGCATCTCACGTCATGACTGCCTGGAAGCCTTGCATAAAAAGTTTTATCTTGAAAAGTATTGTGTCTTAATAATAGAGGAAGATTGAACATTAGTCGTTTCAACAGCTGCTGCATTAACAGTTGCTAAATGCAAATAATGAAGTACGGTAACTAGCTGAAATGCAGGCAGGTGTCTGGCATCTAAGCTTGTTCTGTAACCCAAATCTTTCAGTAGCAGAAAATGGAAATGCGAATACTGACGTATTTTGTGCAGGGCTTAACAGCAGCAACACTGCTGGACTGCACAAAAAAAAAAAATCCCACTTTATTCCTCACCTCTTTTTTCAGTTTGCATCAGTCTGTCATTACAAAGCAGCTCCAAGACCACACATAGTATTTTTTCCTAGCCACTTAAATTTTTGATAGGTAAGTTGCAAAGATCATATTAAGTAATTTAGCACTGTGATAGGAAATACAAAAACACAGCTAGGAATGTAAAGTCTTTTTTGTCACGCTGCTTTTAGTGTGCATCTCAATAATCTAGGGTATGAATTGTGTGGCYGGAGCCAGAAACAGATCATAAAGGTGAAAAATATAAACAGGTGGCTCAGGTGTATCCTCTTACTGAAGATMCCAGCAGTAATGGTCTTACCAGTTGCTGGAGAATTGGCTTCTCTATTAATTAAGGAAAAATGGAAAATACGGTAGAAAGAAATATAGCTATGACTGACAGAAAAGACAGTATAAGCATAAAGAATCTTCCTAGTCATCTGAGAGAGAAATAATCCTTCGCTGTCACTGCAGATGAGTTTATCAGCTCTATTAAAGATACAGAATATCATAGAAGCAATAATTGAGAGGAAAAGCAGTAGATTCATCGTTGCAAAGAGCCATATTCAATGGATGAACTAGCTCTGACAACCAATTCCCTGAAGAAAAGCAAAGTAAAAATTGCTCTTGACCACACATGAGCTGAACTTAAAAATTGTTTGACTGACCTTTTAATGTATGTTCAGCTACTTAGAAAATCCCTGAACACTACTGGAATGAAATAAATACGTCTACTACTTTGCAAGTACCTTGTCTCACACCAYAAACATATATTATTAAGCTGAGAGTAATTTTTTTGTTCTGTATTTAGCTTTGAAGTATGCTGACTTTATTAGCAGAAAGTTTTTGGTTGCTTGAAAGTGTATCTATTTCTTCCACTTACCCTAACAAATTTTTTTCTCTCTTTCTGTGAACTCTGACTTGTATCATGTAGACATATAATCTCATTTGGAGCTAGTTCAGAATAGCTCTTAATATAACTCTGCCTTAGCACAGTGAGGTCACCCTGAGTGAGTGGTGACAGCTGGATTCAAATATCTGAACGTTCTCATTACTTTCCAAATTAGCCTAAAAGGCAGAAGGTTTTCATATCCATCTTGATATACAGCAGACAACATTTCAGAAGAGTTCCCCCCACAGACAGAACGGCTGTCAGGATGTGACTGCTAGAATAGGAACTTCAGTACCCCTTACTGTAATTTCCAAAGAGAACTACAACCATGACAGGAACGAAGACCTACTAAATAGAGTCTGTAGGATCAGGAAGGAGTCTGGTAATGCTCCTTCATATGAAAACTATAGATAACAACTCCTTAAAATTAGTGTCTGCAGAAAGCACTGTTTAGTTTTTTACTAAGGCTGTCTGAGGATTTTGCTTATGAGAGCTTGTAACAAAAGCTTCATCAAGAAAGCTAGTAGAGATAAGAGGTTCCAYCAGAAACTTTCTGTCCTTTGACTGTGGAATAAAAAAAAAAAAAAGGAGCAAATCGAAACTTTTGGTAAGAATGAAAGGTTTAGAGACTTTTGAGAAAGCTAAAAAACTTAGTAYGGGGTCTTACTTCCTACAGTGCCTGTCCTCCTCCCATGGTGATAAAAATAATATTGTATCTCAGCATGTGTAATCTGTAGCATTCATGTTGATACACACAAAATATGTGGACACTCATYTAAAGAGATCTTTTAATCTTGACTCTCTCACGATCATTTTTAACAGTAGTGTCAGCTACAGATAGGGTCATCTACATTTTGTGTCAACTTTATAGAGTTGTGGACTGTTTGAAGAGCTATTCTGCTGTAGTAGGCTCCTGATAAATACATCCAGCAAAAGTCTCTAAAAGAAATAACGTTACTGTTAGTGCTACCACTTTTGTTTGAACAAGTTTTTTGCGTTCTAGATATAGAGATTTGCTTTTCTGTCATGCCTCAGAAACCAATTCCTTATTCAATGTGAGAATATGTTTTTAAAGCATTTAAAGTTTTTTCTCTGAAAAAAGAAACAAAAAGATGTCAGCATAGGAATATCTGATTTACTTTCTTTGCATTTGGCTTTCTCAATCTCTGAGCATTTTCTGAAGAGAAAGTGAGATCACAACAGGATTGAAGGGCAYAATTTTTTCCAAGTTATATAATGCACAGAAACAGAAGAACATTGAGCATCTTTGAACAGAGACACTTACTAGGATTACTGTATGTAAACATCTTAAAAGATGTTCTCACCTGTTGGACTTAAAATCCACTGTAAAAACAGATGTAGAAAGTATAAGAACAGTTAGACCTAGCAGCACCTTAGCTTGTTCTCTAGATCAAGTAGACAAGTTTATTTAGATCATCACTCAAAAACAACTTCCACCCATGCAACTTGTCAAATTTGGCTGTCAAAATTTTAAAGAAAGCAAATACAAATATCCCAACAATTACTGTGTATTAAGCCCTCAAGTTTTATATGAGGTTTTGATGGTCTGAGTCAGAGATTTTTGAAAACATTGCTTTAGTGGAGCTGTAGATTTCCKTTTCACATCTATGATGGTCCAGCTGGGGAAAGAGGTTTTGATAGCCCCCACTAGGAAGGAAGTGTCTCTTCCTCATATTATACTTCTGTAAAACTACAGAGTAAATTGTTATCTTGGTGCTAATATTGAAATCCTAATGCCATTTGCAATCCCAAGAAGAAAAATAACAATTTCTTATGAAGAAATCAGGTGAGATGCCTCATTGCCTGTCATAAACCTATTTTTTCAACCTCAAACACATTGGTTTAATGACCAAAAGACCCATGCAATTACATTAAACCTGCAGGCAAGGTCCGGAATGAGAGGTACAGTTATAGTACTTCCAGTGAAGGTTATAAATAGCCTGAAGTTTCCCCACAGTCCAATGTTTAACCACAGCATACTTCCTGCAAAAAAAAAAAGATATTTTAAAARGGGGGTTGGAGAGTTTTATAGAAATGTTCTACTATTTATTGGAATACTTTAAGGCATGATAATAGCATGAAGGAAAGAAACAGGATGAGGGTTTATGGTCTATGCTATAGCAGATGTCACACAAGATAATTCAAATAATTTTTCTGGCCTTAAAAACCTATSAACCTGTGGGTCACTCTCACTACTGTACTTTCATTGGCTACATTATGTGAGACTGATCCTAATTTATAGTCAGTCTTAATTTTGGAGAAAAAGCAGATATATATTGCCATCATAATTTCAGTCATTCAAGCTGAAAAGATGTTCTTTTATTTTAGTCTGCTTTATGGCAAGTTTACTGATAAATATAAGATTGTATTGAACCTTTCTTCTGGAACTAGTGCTTTAGAAATTCAATTAATATTGTATTAATCCATATTAATTACCGTAATCATAGATTCTGTGCATTACCAACCAATACTAAAATGTCAATGTGACACGTTATCTTTTGATCRTATGAGATTTAGAAATAAATGTTTCAGTGACTTGAATATGAATTCCAGTGTTTGAAAAGCTAATATTGTGTGGTTTTCTTTCTTTTTAATTTTGAAATTAAGATTCCAAACCTTAAAAATTTAGCACATTGAAAGAAAAGCATCAGAGTCCACACTTAGACTGAAAAAAACCCATTAGCTTTCACTGCTATCCGAAACAATATGAGATCTGAATTTTACATTTCAGGTTTGTCTGTAATTGGACAGTGTTTATTGTTGTAAGAAGCCATTACCATTGCTAAAAATTGTTTTTATAGTTAAGGTGTCATGGACATGTTTCCTTGAAGTCATCTCAACTGTTTCTTACACATGGTTCCTACTGTCTATAGCTGTCTGATATCCACTAAAGCGTTTTAAAGTATGACTTATTTTTTATGATACTGTAAGTTACAATGATATAGCACTTAAAGTACCAAGTGATATTTTCATGTAATTCGGTGTGGATGTAACTCACATTGGAAAGTGAGGCTGAAAGAAAGAAAGAAACCGGTCATTGCTAATTATTGCTGTAAGGTATGAAGCAGCTCCGATGTTATCTTCACTTGAATTCTAACATGGAAGAGCATAACTTAGGTGTGAACATGGGCACAGAGATGTGCATAAGAGCCAAATGTTCATCTTTTGCCTACTCAGGACTTGGACGGTTCCACCTGTCAAACATTGCATCTAACTTTTTTTTTTTTTAAGAATATTTACAGAGTGATAAAGCTGCAGCTACCATTCAAGGCACACCCTGATTCCACCTTCAGCACTTTTTTGTTCCTTTAGGCAATAAGCTTTGGACAAATACTTGTTTATTTGCTATAATATATCTCTCATATAATCTATTGTGGGGCAGCAGGTCTTAATTGACTCTCCACTGAGTTCATTGTTGTAGGCCTTTTTTTCCACCCTCTTTCTGACTTCAACACATTGTGTGATAACTTCCTGGTCCTTACTAGACTTGTAAGGGACAAAATGAGCAACCCAACCCAATCTCTGCTTTTCTTTATACCTCTTCATCCCACTCCCTTTCAGCTGAACATAAAAAGTCATCCCTGTACAAACCTTGGCCCTGTCTGTTCAGATGGAGGTCTTGCCCCTAGTACTCTATAAATGTCTCTGATTTCAGTCCCAAAGATTCCTGAGAGTCTAATGCCAGCTCTTTAAGATCTCCTTTACCTGTCAATTTGGAATTTGATTGTTAGACCAAGACTGGTGTATTTGAGCTGTGTTCTTGCCTTGCTGGTTCCTTTGATGCTGACATTTCAGATGGGTACTACCTGGCTGTGCCTGTTTCCGGATTGTTGTTATTCTCTTGGGCTCTTTGGAGCACACCAAATTGTGACAAGGTGTCTGGAGATGTGTTTCACACGGTAATGCGAAGCTGACATCCTCTGCTGAGACAATTAGCTATTGTACACTGCAGCAAATGATTAAACATCAAGGTGTCTTACCTTGGGTACTGGAAAAGCAACAGGGTGACTGACTGGATGAAAGCACCGATTAAAAGATTGACAACAGAATCAATTAGGAAAGCAAAAGATTATTGTGCTTGAGGAACTAGGCAGTACTTCCCTAAGATGACTTTTCTATGAGGCAAAGATTTCTTGCTGCCCTTCAGAAAAATAGGTGTAGCTCATGGGAAAGTGAGACAGATCTAAATGAAACCAGTGCAGGTGTGGGTCCATGGGGCAATGGGATCAAAAATAGAGTTGCATGCGCTTGACCTGAGCAACGTTTTCCCCCTGTCCCAACTTGTCTGAACAGACAAACTCATAAAAGGTGTTTGCAGCTTTGCCTGGGTGCCATCAGAAATAGTAAGCACGGGGTAATAGTAAGCAATAGTAAGTGATGAAAGATGCCAAGAGGTCAGAAAGATCCAGGGGACCTGAGTGAGGCCATGCRTCCTCTTTCTTTCCTGGAACACTTTCATCTTTTCCTCAGGAGTACAGTGTCCACATTTCCATGTCAGCTCCTGTTTCCCACTCCGGTTTCTTTCCTTTGGTGTGATAGCCCCCACTAAACATCAGTGCTTCACATCCAAGTGTCCTTACTCTCTTCTCAGGTTCCCAAGAATTGGCAGGTAACTGGATGAGGTCCATCTCCTAGTGAGGGGGAATCTCAGGCCCAGGCCAGGGAAAACAGCCAGAAAAGAGTTTCAGAGGAAGAGCTATTGTTTTTGGGAAATACCTCCTTTACATTTTTCCAGTCCTCCCTCTTGTCTTTGGCAGCAGCAACAGAAACTCTATTGCAAAGATGAGGTGGGGATTTGCTGATCATCCTGGAAAGGCACATTTTTCTTTCCTCAGGCATACTCAGAGCAGGCAGCTTGCCATCCCTTGTTGGCTCCAACTTCTTTTGCTTCCTGCCTTACTCTGGGATTTCATGATGTTTTATATCTACCTTATGTTATTTTATAGATTCATAGGATGGTCTGGGTTGGAATGGGACCTTGAAGATCATCTTGGAGTACTATTTTCCATAGCCTGTCCACCTATCACAGTATTTCATGTTGATAAGAACATACCAACATACCATGTAATGCTATGAACTTGTGTCCGGGGAGGTTTAGGCTGGATATTAAGAAGAGGTGTGTCCAGTCCAGAGGAGGGTTGGACACTGGAACAAGATTCTTAAGGAAGCGGTAACAGCACCAAGTCTGCCAGAGCTCAAGAAACATTTGAACAAGGCTCCCAGGCACATGGTGTGATTCTTGGGGCTGTCCCATGCAGAGCCAGGAGTTGGGTCCCTTCTAACACAGGATATTCTATGATTCTATGATGTTATGTTTATTCACTTTTGAGATCATGCCTTCTCAGTGCCTTTGAACCTCCAGAGATTTTTGTGTGCCGTGTTATCCATGTTATTAGAATCCCAGTGTAGCTTCTGTAAAGTAAAAGGAAGGCAGGATGCCAGGAAACTTTTGAATTTCGTATAAGCCAGCAGGCAAACACATATACATAGCAAGAGTGACAAGCCTGCAAGAATTATCTGGGCATACATTTTGTGGTCTTGATGATAGATTGACATTTGTTCTTGAAGGATAGAATGGGAGCGGAAAGGCAAGATTTTGTTTACTGTAACTAATAAATTTTCAATGCTCTTCACAACCCCATGATTACTTTTGGTGACCTCTGGAGAGGTCATGACCCCCTCACTGAAGAGATCCTGGCTTCAAACATGACTTTATAGACTCAAGGAAATATTGTTACTGGCTTTTCATTGTATATGCATTTCACTATGAACTAGTTGTGAGTTTTCTTTTTTTTGATTGATCATCTCTGACTGATCCTGACTTTCTTAATGATAGCATGCTGCTGGAATTTTGGTGAAAGGAAGACAAAGAATCAATCCCTTCCTTACTCTTTCAGTCCCTTTCCTTTACTTCTTCATCCTGTCTGCTCAGAATTAGTGTGATTAGATTAAATTTGCTTACATGACAACACCAAAGTGAAAAAATTTATTGTTTTAAAGAGCATTGTTTCAAATCTGTCACTTAAGCATGAGAATGGCGTGGATCAAGAGAATGAGTTTGACTGGATCTTCTCCGAGGCCCTGAATGCCCAACTGTGCAGAAGGTGGAGACAGCCTGTGCTTAGGCCAAGAAATGACGAGGGAGGCTGGAAGCTGGTGACTTCTTATACTGGGAGAGGATGGCTCCTGCACAACCTGCAGATTGGCAGATGAGGCATTGGGAGCTCTTGCCAATGAATGATAGGAGCCGGCTGAGACTGAGCCACGTGGTAGGACCAGGAGGAAGCCGCAAGTGACAGCAGTGTTCTTGCTGCAGGAGGGAGGCTCCAGTTGCTGACCTGACCTGCTGCTTGGGGGTATTTGCTTCTTCCTAGGGATGTAGGTTTGGGATACTGTGGGAAAACTACCAAGTTTTGTCTAGCCCTCAGGCAACAGCAGACTTCATCTGCTTTTTCATGTGTATGCCAACCATAGCACCAGAGAGTTCCAGGAAAATATTGAGCATCACTACTTGGCTCTAGAGGAGACACTCAGGAGCACAGCAGTGCAGGTGGTGTCTCCTCGATCCTGATGGGGAAGGGGAAAGAGGGTCTTGAGAAGGAGTGGGCATATCCTCTAGGTCAACAACTGCTAGTGCAGCTGATGCCAACAGCAAGGCTTTGGTTTATGTGACTATCATATATTTGTTGAGAAATAAGGACTGCTAGGAAAAGACCCACCCAATTAAGTGGTGGAAAAACATCTTTGCCAACAGGCTGGCCAAAGTGATGAGGAAAGCTTTAAACTAGGAATAGTGGTGGACAGACAGTAAGAGCCCCTATCAAGTAAGAAAGTCCAGCTCAGCATATTCTATCATTTTGTGACTCTGTAATTCTATGATTCTGTAACAAGACTGACAAGCATAGTGTGCAGGGTAATGTGGACAGAAGAGACATCATAATCAAGTCCAGAAAAGTGCCATGGGGGTGATCAAGGAACTGGAGCATCTGTCATATGAGGAGAAGCTGAGAGAGTTGGGCTTGTTCAGCTTGGAGAAGAAAAAAACTCAGAAGTACCTTCAATGGGATGCAGGAGTAGTAAAAAGTATGAAACTAGATTTTCCCATAGCCGCCCATGGCAGGACAAGAGTGAATGTCATATATCATATCTCTTTGGATATAGAGGTGGAACAGTCAAGTTTGACAGAGGTGCAGAAAATGACACAAACTAACATAACTAGAGTAAGGTTGAAAAAACAAATTAAAAAAATACTTTACTATTGAATTCTTGTAGCATCTCACAAATATTACAGTTCAGGCTAAACTAGAACACTAATATCAGTCAAACCCATTGTCTGAAGTAATCATGGTTTGTCTTATACAAAATTTGATTCATTAAACACATTTTAATTTGACCAAAATAATCAGGTGCATCATTACCTCCACAACTGAGCCCAGAAGCTAATTCAGAGGCGATCAGAAATGATCAAAAGGATACCCCCAGAACAGAAACTGCAGAATACCCAGAGGGAGAACAGTGACATATTTAAGATTTGGTTGGGGATATTGTACGAAAATGCCTCTTGCTGTTCTAGTTGCTGACGTCTACATCTGAACATGAACGTGACATTTTCCTCGTTCTACACATTTATTCCCATTTACTGTTTTAAGATTTTGCTTTCAGCTCTCTGCATTCAATGCCTTTCTCTTTTCTTTTTTCTTAAAAAAAGTGTATTTCTGAATAACTTTTTCATCTTTTCTGACTCAAGGTCAGACTGTCTTTTACTTCTGCATTTTTCACTCTCAGTTACTTTTCCCTTGCAACGATTGCAAAATTGTTACTTTGAACCCTTCTTTTCTTGACATGAATTTTAGGCTGACTTGTTTTCAGCTGATGTGCTTTTTGCTAAATTCTTCTAAAAAACCACAGTGTAATAATGTACTAAGCATGAACAGACCATTATATATATTAGATCAGATGGCTTTCATTATTTACATCTTACAAATGGGATGACTTATGTAGGTAATGATTATTCACAGTTTCCTAGAGTTTAACATTTATGTTATAAACCATGTCACATTACAATCTCTCTTCACTTCCTAACCAGTTATCCAAAACTTTCACCTTTCTCACTGAAGTTTTCAACATCTATCTTTCTGAAGGGTGACTTATTTTTTAAGAAAATTTAAGCACAGTTTCCTCTGTTATTTTTTAAGTTTTGTCATACGGCTTATCATTCTTTTAATTTAACATGGATTTTCAGGAACAACTATGTTTTGTTTCCCTGTCAGACATGGGGCAGAGAAATAAAGTATTTAAACATGTAGGACTTGCATCTTTTACTGGAACAGTGAGAGATTCTCTTTGTGATCATGCTTGTGAGTGACTTTAACATAGTCATAGTAGGGCTTGGTGGAATCCTGTCGCCTTTTTACTGCTCTCTGACAGTCACCAAGTCTGGACAAAGCAGGTATTCATAAGAAGACCCAACTGCTCAAAATTTTTCTGGGACTTTTAACATCTAATTATATATATATACATCCCTGAAATATTCAGAATATATCCACTCTGTAAAGAGATGAGTGTATGGATACTATAACTGCTGAAATGCATGAGCCCTGGAACTCTAAATTTCTGTCACTGAGAGAGAGTCACCAAGGAGCCTGGCAGAACTTTGTACAGTGCATTATTATTGATCCAGAAACAGGCTGGTGTGGTGATTGATGAACAATAACAATTGCTATTTCCATGTGATACCACATATATGACAGCTAGTGCTGGTTCAGGAAATAAAAAGAAAATTCTAAACCAAAAAACATAGTAAAAAAGGAAAGTATAGTTACTGGTTTTAGAGATTATTCAACAAATTTAGCTGAAATGGTGCTACAAAAATTCAAACTCTAATGAAGAAAGGGAAATTACATTTCTAATGTCTTCTATGAAAAAAAAATGCCTGAAGATTTTCCAGCACCTCTTTTAAGCCCTAGGAAATTTAATCTGATTTTATTTGTTTGTGTTCAAAGAAAAAAGTGAAGGCTTCTGGGGAGAAAAAAAAGATCACAGTTCATATCTACATTCTTGCAGCAAGCAGACTTGGAAATCTAGGCTTCTAYAAGAAGGATCAACATATTTTCCTTTTTTTTTACTTGGCACTTTGGCTCTGTGTATAAGTATCTGCAGCCATGAAAACTTAATTTTTGTCTTGACATCACATTGCCTGATGACACATAGTCCTATATCTAAGATTCACAGGAACTGGCCAGAATACTAAAAATATTTTTCGAAGGCATTTTATCATCTGTCTTCTTTAGACATGTTTGAAAATCTTAGTTGCTCCTAATGACTTTGAACTGAAGTCCAACATAATTTAAGTTTCTGACAGTGATTTTTTTATAAAGAGAATTCTCCTTTTTTTACAAATAATCTAGTGTAACAGCTGGGAAACAAAACAAACCAAATAAATAAAGACATAAATATAAAACAAACAAAAAGGAAAACAAGAAAGAAGAAGGTGTAATTTTTTTGTTGCTAAAAAAAATCAAAATTGATTTTGGAATTATTCTACAAAATAACAATGAGAAATATTTAAAAGGTATTTTTCAGATGGTGTAGCCATTTGTTTCTTTTTTTCCCTTAACAAATTTATTGGTCGATAAGAAGTTTTCGAGCAAATCTTTGAAACGCACTTTATTTATTCTCTTTTTTAACTGAGTTCTAAAAGGTCTCCATTCACCTTCTCCTTTTCCCACCTTCTTTTCCAGCTGGGTCAACAGTTGCTGTGGCAAGGTCTGCAGAGAACTGATGACACCTTTCTCGTGCCTGAAGCCTGTCAAAGCAGCAGTGAGAAACTCAGCCACAGCCTCACACCAGGCAGTCCCACAAGCAGCAGGGACACTGAAACTGTCAAGCAAATTAAATGCTCAGAAGCTGTGATTGGCATTTTGAGGGAGCACATTTTCAAAAGTACTGAAAAGTACTTTCAAAAATGTGCTAATCACTTCTAAGCTTTAGTCTCATCTAAGCAATTTTTGCCATTTTTAGGAAAGAAAAATTGCTAATATTTGTGTCTCAGTAAGATTTCCTATAGTGTCCCATTCCAGCACACACACATATATATTTAACTTCCTGAATACTTGGTTCAGCTGAATTCAGATTGACACTGACTCTGGCATCTGTTAGGCCTTAATATTTGCAGGGTGCAGAGCTCCTTTTTGAATTTGTAGAATACGTATGAATGAAAGAGCAAGGAGAAGGATGAAAGTTAAAGGAATTTCTTGCTTGAAGGTTTAGTTCAACACAAACATTTTCATCTTGCCACAATTTCCAATATTTCACTTTTGTTTATATATTTAATCAAAGTTTAAATCAAAATACCAGACTGCAATATTCTTAGCTGTACTGATTTGTTTTGAAATGTTTCGCTAAGATATTTCCTAGATAAAAATGAAAATAACAAAATGAAAAAAAAGTGCACTTCTCATACAAAAAGGTTTTTTTTGAGTTAGACTTCATTAAACATCACAGTACTAAATGGCTTGGTGTTGCAGATCTTATAAGTCACATCTTATTTACTTATCTAATCGGATATGCGAAATTTATGTATATAAGATAAAGAAATGAGATAGAGAATAGCTACAGGCATGACAGAGGAGAAATAAAATACCTTCAAATAAATGGTTATTATTTTTCAGACAACTGGATGATTGGAACAAATGAATCAGAGTGAAGACTCCCACTGCCTCTGGTGTGCTACTTTTCTACCCATTCTTTACTAGCCCCACAATCCAAACTAAGGACACATCTGAGCCCCTGACTTATGTTCAAATAAAGACGGAAAGGCCTATACTGTCAAAACAACTGAAAGAATTTTCTTCTGTCTGAGAAGCATTGCAGTTGTATATCTGTAGAATATTTATTTAATTGAAAACACAGGAGATGGCTGTTACAGTGAGTCTTAAACGACAAGAATATTGGCAAGCTGCTCTTGGTGTTGGAGTTGGTATAAAACTATTGCCCATGGGTCAGGCTGACTTCAAAGGGAAATCACCTCATTAAGGTGATTGTTGGAAACACATCTCCCTAGGTGCTAGTAGTGTTTCATTCCTTCCAGTTGCTAACTCAACCAGTTTACTCAGACAGTTTATATTGTCTCTGCAAGGGAAAAAATAAATCTTTAAAAGAAATCTCAAAAAGATAAAGGCAAAATCTTATAAAAAAATCTGAAAATGTGAACATTGCACATATTATTGACTTGCACCAGAAGACTGAGAGTAAGAGAAATGTCTTATTGTATATTTATTTTTGTTAAAGAGATTGCACAAACAGAATTATGAAAAAAATGAAAGTTTTTAATTTTCTTCCCAGTTACCCAATCATGCCATAATTCCATTAAAATAGTTGTTTTCCAACTTGTTACAAATTTCCTTTTTACGAAATTTCTGTGTTATATTTTATGCTTTGACTTTTCTCATTCTGAGCATTACAGAGATCCTCAAGCTGCATTACAAAGTACTTGTAACCAGCCACTTAAACGGAGGTGATTAATACCATCTAGCCTGTAAGTCTGCCATGGACGGACCACGCTTCACTACCACACATCGCAGCCAAGAAACTCCAACAAGACGTCTGGTTCTCATTGCTGTGGTTTACGGCAGGCCAGAAAAGCTCTACTTCTTAACAGGCTRTCCCTCGGATCCTTTCGGAGGAGTCAGCGGGTTAGATGCAATCCAGCTTCCAACATCTAAGCCTTTCCAAAGCTGTAGTTAGGGCTGTCAGAGGAAGCGATCAATCACCCGCGCTGAAACTGAGAGGATACATCCTCACAGCTGTGGAATCTTCCTACCTCTTCACATAAGAATATTTGCAGAATAAGTACCCAAATCATTCTTACTTCAACATTCGCCTATCCAAGGACAATTCCAGCTCCGTATTTCCTCTGTAAAGATGGTAAGAATTTGGCTGGTGTTCTATGCTTGACCATATCTCAAAGCAAATACTAATCTTTTCACAATATTGTATTAAGCCTCTTAWAAAGTTTGTATTCCCTTTTTAAAATCATGGTATTAAAGCTTTTTGCACACTTTTGTCTTCTTTGAGATAAATAATTTTAGCTATCTGATGAAATTCCACTACAAACACATGCATGATAAGAATTAAAAAAAATGTTACAAACACTTCCTTGAACTTAGACRGCTCAGTGAGAAGTTTTTTGATTCCTTCAAACATTTAACTTGGGAAAATAACAAATCAGACAGCTAATATCACAGAATTTGCTTGCCTCRTAGAGAACTACTTTTCCTGTTTTTTTATTAATTTCTTATCCTAGGGAATATCAAAGAGAAGATATTCATAGATCTYCAAATTTTTAAGACTTGGCTTTGCTTAAGTTGGATGCTGCACTAAAATGTCTTCATTTTATTTCATGGAAGCAAAATTTTTTTTAATCTTAAATCTCTTTTTAATRCAAATTTTAGCTAAGTGSGAAAAAAAAATTAAGGACCTAGTTRTTAGTTGCAGTTATATTTRTGTTTTTAAATTGTGTGCAAAACAGTCAACATAAACTAAATGTAACTGTTGCCAGAATTTTGAAAGGGGGCATTGTCTGGTCTGCATTGCTATCAATGTCAAACCTGACTTTACAATGGTGATACTAAATATTCCAATCCATAGCTCAAATATCTTGTTGCTTTAAGAAAATCCAACACATCCATCAGCATTATTTAGTTAAATAAGCTCCTATCACTCCTTCTGGAAGAGAAMTCTAGCATTATTTCCCATGCTTGCTAGAAAGACTCACTGCATARGACAGTAGTGATTTTAAAATGGCTGAATAATAGGAGTTGTTTCAAGTTTGCGATGTCAATATTCAAGGCCTCTTTTCCAGAGATGGAAATGCTAAGAACAAGCCTTCAAGAAGCATCTGAGATGTGAGCAGAATGAAATGTGAGAATGAAGAGATGACATAAAAAACTACAGTTGCATTTTCCTTAGTTCAGAAAAGTATGACTTCCTTCCCCTCTTCCTGGCTGTGTTATTCCCTGTCATATAAGGCGGTTTCTGCCAAAAAGAGAGTTCCCCTTCAAGTACTCCATCAAAACTCCTGTCAGGTGAAGACACCTGGGAATGCTATCAAAGATAATTTCACTGCAGCATTTCTTGATTTCTCTGTTCGGATAATAATGGGGTTTCTATATTATAGCAAGGCAAATGGAAAAGAACAAGCCTTCAAAGACACCAAGTAAATTAGGACTCTTCCCACGTGGCAGCACAGGCAACTTATGTTCTGAAATCAGTCCCCTTACTGTGTGGACAAATTGGTTTTATTTCACTGCACATACGTAGATGTGTTTCTGTGACTATTTTGGCATGTTTTTGGTACATCAGGGACTTTGATGAAATTGCATAAAATATTATTAGAGTAGTATAATATGATATGATACAATTAGGGCATTTTAATAATATACCGTGGGAGTGATGGTAAAAAGAAATGATTTAATATAAATGAACTAATGTTCATTCCTGAAAATGCAGGAAACAAGGAAATAAATCTAGGAAAATTAATAAGGGAGGGTATTTGGAGGATATTGGAAGAGTAGTTTTTAGAACTGATTTCCCAAAGATGAGAGTCTTATCTCTTCTTCGTCATCTTAGTCAYTCACACTAAAGAAATAATATGAAAGAAATAAGAGACTGGGAGCTTTCTTTATTATTATTTGTAAGAGTTTGGCTCCCATTGTACAGGTGTACACAGACAGCAGTACTAAACTAAATGTAATTGTTTAGAAAACTTGGTTTTGTAAGGCACTGATATCTAATCTACTTGTACCTGCAGGTAACACCTCACTAGAGCAGAAATTTGACTACTTTGCAATCAGCTAGAAAAACAATATGTGACACTGTGTCTGTAACCATGGGATAAATCTCATCCACCTTACGCTATTATAAAAACATCCATACTAGTGTCTTAGTTCACATCATTAGTGCTCATTTGGAACAAATCTCCCATTTACCCAGAATTTATTGGGCATCGGTTGATATCACAGAGCGGCCTCACAACACACAAATGGACTTTTTAAGCTAATGCTTATTCCAAGAATGCACCTAATGTACTACACCTGCTAATGATAGACATGCCAATGTATGCTCCTGGCAGAGAGACTAGGATCAAGCCACATAAAATCCCCCATACAGACACAGACCACGTATCAGTTCCTCAGCAGACCATGTGCTTCACTCCACAGATCTTCTCCTACTGTTCCAGATTGCTTTTTAACATACTGCAGTATACCTATATTACATATCCCTACATCTTGGAAATCATCTCAAATTTTCTCTACAGGCAATGGAAAGAGAAAGAGCCACAATTTTGGGGCACAGTGAAAATTTCTAGTCAATCAATTTATTTTCTTTTAATTTTGAGCCTTTTCTGGAACTGATGACTAGCATGATCTCTGCTTTACCTGGCCTAATTATTGTAGAAGTAAATAATAGGTTTGCATTCTATAATGAGCCTCATTCTGTAGCCACCAGTGTTGTCTGAGATCTTGGTGTGTGGATCAGCTCTACTCTTACATTTCTCAGCAATGACATCTGGACCACTCCCAGTCAGACACACCATGCTGCAGACCACTGTGATTTTCTGTCTGTAAGTAGGAAGAGTGGGCTGCTCCTGGAGCTGGCAATAGGGCAGGGACAGTGATTACTCTGACTGGGGCACTGTGCCCAAGAAAGACCAAGGTGCTGAAGCCCACCAGGTGCCCAGGTATGAGCCTAAATGGACCTCTGGCACAATGGGCAAATGGTGCCCTTGTGGGAGTCCAGGCAAGGTGGATGGAGCAGGTCCACTTACTCCAATCAACAATTTTTATATGTACAGGAGAGTTTTTTTGGCTGTTATTGTATGATTAGTCACATGGGAATGTGCTGGCTGAATAGGAAAACTCAGACTGCCACAGCTCTGAACACAGCAGTAGGTGCTGGCATCAGCCTGAACATCCCCACAGATTCTGCACGTTGATCTGGGGTCTCTGTTTTGGTTCAGGCTAGGTGCCTCCACCTTGCCCAAGCTATATTTCAGAGTACTTGTGCTTGGTCCTGTCTCACTGGCTGACTCATTGGCTGCTCTGCTGGGACTGGTCCTAGACCTGATGTAGGTACCCTTGACTCCATTCTTGTTTTCAGTCATCTCCTTTAATTCTTTCGTGAGATTCCTGTCTGGGACTGGGCTCATCTATTATTGCTCCTGGGATCCCTGGGAGAGGCTGTGCCAATGATTTCCCTGGCCTTGCTCCAGTGGAGAGATGCAGAGGGCACAGCCTGCCCTGGGGCCACGCTTGTCTCCCAGCTCATCCCCCTCATGGCTCAGCTCCTGTCAGGAACACTGGCAACAGGGACTGAATACATGCATGAGCCTGCAGTTAGGCAGAGATGAAGCAAGACCTACTTGTTAATGCAAATATGATCTATTTATACAGATGCAAATTTGACAAGCAAGTTCTAGAGCAACTCAAAAGACTCAAATCCAAACTGGAAGTGTTTGTTCAGTTCTACTTTATGTAGGTATGTCAGATACACAAATTTGGCATTTTTTTAATTTGGCATTTTTGAATTTTGATACCATTTTCTCTTACCCTGTTTGGATTAACTGCTGTCAATGCTTCTGTATATACTCATCCACAAATCTCCATTTTAATCAGAAATATCATCCCTAGATGGTCTGTGTCTAGAGAGAGGACATGGATGGCTTCAGGGCTCAGACCACACTGGCATACGTACTATGTCAACAGAACATGGCTAGTTACCACATTGTTTTTCTAGCAATAGCCAATCATTTTTTATCAACAAAAATTTTATTCAGTGATCTGAAGTGTCTACATAGTAAATTTGTGGATATTGTTTAACCTTCTTTCTTATGCAGATGATATTTCTAAGAAGTTGTGTTTTTTGCCAGCCACTGACTCTTTGGAATTTGCTTTTAAAACAAGGCTTAAGCAAAACCTCTGCTGGTTGATGGGTGGGATTTTGCTGCCTAAAACCCGATGCTTTTCAGATTTCCTGGTTTTAAGTTTGCAACCAGTCATTGTTCGTAATTTATTTTCCTTAGCACCCTGTTCTGCAACTTGACTGAATACTATAGATAGGCCCACCTCTCCAAGGTCAGAGGAGAATTTCCACRTGATCCAGTACATGTCTATTATCTGTAAAGTGCATTTATTTTACCTTGGCATGTGTGACAGGATTTTACACAGTTTTATCTGCTCTGTTTCTTGCTGGTGTGGACTATCAGCCACATAACCTACAATGCTCCAGCAACGGCCTTGAAAATTCGTGATGGAGTCCTTGATCTGTCATTGATAAGGTCTTTGACAAATATATCTAAGATAGTGACTTGTTCAGATACTATTACAACTGGAACTATGTGGGAGATTGTTATTTGCTTCATATTTCTTATTATCTCTTCCCAAGCATGCTACTATGAACCAAGACAGACCTATGAGTCGTAAAGCAGGGAAAACACAGGATCAAAGCAGTGTCTTCCACAGCCATATACAAATCAAATAAGTGTACAAATAAATATTTCAAAGGACATCAATTCATGTTTGAAAACAACAACTTTTAACATTGGTGGAAAATCTAATTGCTTCTTAGGAGCATTTTTTACCTGTTTACTTTCACTACATGCTATAACWGGTTCAAGACTTGAGTCCTCTATTTTGAGGGTGGGCTCCTCCAGCTGATGTACTATAACACATTCCTCTCATCCCATTCCCTCTCAACACAGCACTTGGGCTTCCAGGTGCTCCTCATGAGCAATATCCTACAATCTTTGTGTTTTGCAGGAGTTTGGTCATGTCTAAAAGAGATGGGCATCTCCTCATGTTAAGTGAGCGATACTCTTGTTGTAGGAAAATTAAACAGTTTTGTTTCACTTATTAAATTATAGTAGTGCTACAGTAGCAGCAGTTTTTCTCATTTATTATGATATTTTCTCTTCTGATTGGTGATGGTTGTTTTCATCTTTCCTTTGTAAAATGACCTAATGCTCTGTGCCCTTCTCTGAGTGCAAACCAGGAGTTATCTACTTCAGCCGATTGATTTTGTTTGTTTGCACTGAACAATTTGCTACTTTTGTAGTGCTATAAGCATGTTTATTTCAGAAAGAATAGGATGAGCAAAGYGATGTGGGGTTACTACTATGTGAGACAACACAGAATGGCTTTGGATTTTAATTTTGTTTATTTTGCTGAACCACTACTCAAATGACAAACACATTAAGGACAGCAAATCCAAAGAGCAGTTACCATAATTCAGTTGCTGACTTTTAAAACTCTAAGTAAATGTTTGTCTCTAGAAAACCTCAGAAAGCAGTAATGAAAGCAGGTTATCTCCAGCTATGGATTAATTTTTATACCCTTCAAATGACATATGCTCAAACATACGAGCATCTCCCCACATAAAACATTAGAACAATTATAGCTTCCCACACTTTTCCAGTCACAATRTCTTGAAAACCACTAGTGCATTTGCTGGAGACAGTAAGATGAGGTGGGGTAGGATTTGCCTTTGAGGACTGATATTCATCCAGCCCTTCCCTGTATTTCCCCGCTGAATTTGGCCCCGGAAGAACTGACCTGAAGCCCTAATACAGAAAGGTCGTCAGTGTGCTGCTGAGGAGCAGCCCTTTGAGCAGCTTCCTAAAGGTGCCTGCATGGAGAGGCACTGCAGTGGGGCTTTTAGGAGAACACGTGAAAATTACTGGTTATGATTTCCATCTTTGAATGGTAGCTAAGTGACAGCTGGGAGTGCTTTGCTTAGAAACAGCCTGTTAGGGACAAAAAGTCATGGAGAAGTGTCCCTCTAACCTCCARGATTATGTGGAGCTGGGAGAAATGAGGAGAGGGAGGAGAGTTTACAAAAAGATATCTTGTGAGAGGGAAAGTTAGATCCAAAGATGTGTGCTTCTCTCTAAAAGGGTTAAGAAATCATAGCTGTCAAGCAGTAACTATTGCTATCAGATGCCACATGGACATTCTTAAGGAAGTATATTAAATATAAGCAGTGGGGCAACAAAGAAACACCAAATATGTCTGTTAAACGAATGAAGTTTGAAGAGGTTTTTGAAGTGAGAGCCTCAATACAGACTGCCTAGCACCAGGACTGCAATAGCTCAGCTAGTGTAGTCAGGGGTGCCCTTGATAAATGAAGTTTTAGGAGCTCAGAACTTAGCTGTGCAGCAACTGGGATTTGTTAGGAGATTTTTTTCTCATCTTGAATGGCGACAGTGAAACACAGGAAGTTCCACCTGAACACGAGGAAGAACTTTACTGTGAGAGTGACAGAGGAGTGACAGAAGACTGGAACAGCTTGCCAAGAGTGGTTGTGAAGTTCTCCTTCTGTGGAGTTATTCAAAAGCCATCAATCCTCAGCAACATGCTCTAGGGTACCATGCCTTAGCAGGGAGGTTGGACTAGACCAGAATTATTCTTCCAGACCATTCCCTGACGTTATGTTTGTGTGAATGCATGCTAATTTGTTGTGAAAGTTCATATCTGCATGCTAATTTGTTGTGAAAGTTTTCTTACAGAAATCTGAACTAAGCGAACATAATCTGAACTGGCATGAGTAGATTTATTCAATATCTGTATTGTAGATTAATGAGCAACAGGAATATTTAGGTTCAGATTTAAGTAAAAAGTATTTTTGGTATCGTTTAGTAGAGCCCACAATCTTGGGTGCGCTAAATACTATTTCTAGTCTATTTTGGATATTATGAGCAATGGAATTTCACAATGCAGTGCCCCCTGTTTATTACATGACTTATTGGTTGCATTGTGCCAATATTTTAGAACTCCAAAATTGTTTCCAAAGTAAAGAAATAAATCTCTACTCACTCCTTGACTTGATTTATTGTTTTCCAGTCTGCGGCTCAGACAATAGCATTTATAAGACAGAATTAAAAACAATCAGGAAAGTGAGAAGTAAGAAGTCCTGTCCTCATAAATGCACCAACATTCTTCAAAGTGATGATTTTAACCCTCCTAGCAGTGCTATAACGAGGACGTATATGGATACTCTGAATATTATTATACAGAATCCAGGTAGCAAATTGGCTTTTCGTATATGGCTGGGGATAGAATATTGTTCTTTGCATCCCAAAGGTTGTTTCATCTCACAAATGCCTGCATTTGCCTTCCTCATGAGAGGAAGTCAGTAGTAACTGCTAAGTATTTATGATTATGAAGTATCAGTGAAACATTTTTTAACCTAAATATTCCACTTGTAAATGCTTGCATTATGAAATGTTTTGCAATTAATTTGTTCAACAAAACTGCATTAATTATTCTGCATTTTGCTGTAAAACAAGCAAGAGAAATTGTCCCCATTAGAAAGCTAGAAGAAAGCCTTATTTAGGACAGCTGGGTTAGCACACTGATTCTATTTTCAAGAATGAGCTACTGGTTTTTTGAAAAAGGTCAGCAAACTTTTAAGGTGCCATATACAGAGCAAAGGCATTTCTAATGAGGGCTTAAAAGGGTGGGAAACAAACACYGGGAAAATATGAATTTTGGTCAATGCTGTATGTGTTTCTCGGTCCAGTTTGTACGAGGCTKTATTCATTCAGTAAACTTTAAAAGATTTGCAGAAAAATTGGGGTTTGCCCCCACAGGAAAACCGAATTATTTCAATATTTTTAGATATATACACTACGTATGTGAGATATGTTTTGTATGTTTCATGACATATCTTTCAATGGAAGCTATTTTTAGGCATAGCTGTTCTATGGAGGTGACATTTTCCCTTTCCATTCCAAGGAAGCAACGGGATCTCATGAGTTTTCCTATAGCCTTTGGAATGCAAAGAGCAATAAAATGCCAAGTCAGAGCCCAGAGGAAGTGAGGAGCTTAAAATCATATTCCTTCCTCAAGAACTTTTTCCAGAAACTGTCTTGCTTTCAATTAATCCATGTGTTTACTGATYGCTTGGCCTAGAACCGTATGAAGTTGTTTATTATAGGATACAGGTAATGTGTCTACAGAATGTGTACTGCTGCCTAGTGAATTGCAGTTCTGCTAAAAAAMCCCATTTCTTATGTGGATAAGCYCAAAAAAAAAATCATTCTTCAAACACAGTGGTGAAATTAGTTATATAACATAAAAACAGGCACTCATACAATCTAATAATAAGAACTCATTCATCCCACTTAGTGAACTTTAAAAGATTTGTTTTGTTTGGATACCCACCTGTAGACCTCTTTCATCTGGAAATTGAAATTTCCATAGGGTGCAATGCTTCTTCATTATTTTTTATTACTGTTTTATATTTTGCTTCTCAGAACAGAAATGCCATGGTCGCAGTCTATTTCATATTACATTTTGATCTTTATTTATTTTCACTTCCTCTTTTCATAGTATTTGAGTGTTTTTCCAAAAGAGAGCAGAAAATGCAAAGCCTTATGAAATGAAAAGCAATCAAAGAACACTTTATGCTGCTTCAAGTCTTTACTGCCTGCTCAGAGCACAGCAAGACAATGTTTCTTTGCTTTGTAAGAACATATCCTACCCCATGGCTGTTGCTTACCTTGTTGTTGCTCTGCCTCTCTGTATTGACAATAAATATTATAAGACAATAAACACACAAGTGGCAGATTTTCACTGCCAGTTTTATGAAATTAATTATCTTTTTGTTACTGGATTTTCCTACAGTGCCTCATGTTCTCTTTTCTACAGGTAGATTTTTTCTCTAGTAGTGAGCTCCTAAAGTGTGACTTTGCATTGAGTGACATTAAATAGTTCAAAACTTTTGCCATCATCAACTTTAGTTCAATTCTTATCACTGAACTGTATCATTAAGATGATTTCAAAGAATCTTCAGAACAGAAAGAGAATAAAAGTTTTGTGTAAACTTAAAATTTCTACAAAGTAAGTTGAGGTATTATTGCAATTCACCATCTTTATAAGTCTATATCACCTCTTTTTCTGAAACCTTGACTACTGTTTTTCTACTGGACATTTGTGATRACAACGTGGTACTTTCATAAAAGCAGGATTTTATAACGGCCAAGGTAATTTTGCATTCTGTTTTCTTCAGCTGATCCTTACACAGGTTTTCAAAGTACATAGAGTATAAAGCAAGACATTGCAAGGCTCAGCCAGTTTAAAAATAAATCTTGGGCAACAAACACAAAATTTTAGCTGGATTCATCGTATTATACAATAGAGTTAAATTAGCTGTTTTCAGGAAGAAACACTATTGTGTAGAAGAGACTGTACCAGTAGAAGAGTGGCATGAAAAAAAAACAACCCAGAAATCCCTCTGACTTTTTTGAAATCAGTAGAACATCAAATACCAAAGTGAGTTTTGTAGCGAGAAATGCATTTTGCCTAAAGGAATCCTTTTATGAACCATTCTGATTTAACACAGGCGTTTTAAAGTAATTTCTTTAATAACAATAAAAGTTTGACTTCTCCTAAGGAAAAAAAAAAACACGTCCAGCAAATTAGAAGCCCYCTTTGCTGTACACCACCCCACCATTACAATTCCAGGTCCTGATCAAATTAAATCCCTTCTAACAAATTTATAAGGCCTCCTACTCTTAGCACTCTTTAAATGCTGATGGGTCTTTGTTGAAACACCTGTATTGCACAGTCTTTTGCATTGCCTGCTTACACATTTTATCAAAAAGTAATGCACATCTCCCACAGAAATTGGAGCATGTGGGTGACACACAACGGTGTGGGAAATTTTGTTTGGATGACATGTACCTCTGTAATCATGGGTGTGGGTGTGTACGGCTCTTGGGGTTAATTGCAGAAAGGTTTCTAGCTGTTTATTAACATTTTCTAAGCATCTAATACTGCGGTTTACTTGTATTACTGCTATTGAATTTTGTATGTATAGTTTACTGGTTGGTAGTAATTTTATGTCATTAATAAACTAACAGCCTCTTCACTCTTGATTTGGTAAATTATGAGATCTTCTTTCATTGTGACTAACCTCTGTATATGTACAAAAGCAAGTGTGACAGTACTGTTTTAGGGCTTATTTGATTCATGACAGAGAGAAAAGCCTAAAAGTTGTTCAAACCTGCTCAGATAGTAATGGTCTAAGCATCTTGAGAAGTCGCCACAGCATTGCAGGATTACCTAGGATCATTGGAGTTTCTCTGGGCAATTCCTTTTACACTTCAGATTGTTTTGTGCTGAAGCAACAGTGTGCTGAGACTGGGATTCATAAATCAAGTGAAAAGCATAAAACTGGGACAGAAGGTAAGTAGGCACTAATACCTGCCACCACTGAAGCACGAATGAATATCATCCGTGGGTATTTACACCTCAGCCTAGCTTTGTGGCTAGCACCCTGTTACAGGCTTTGCCACTGAYTAGGACCTGATGTTGTGCTTGGCTTGGTTCCCTGCTTGGGGTTTGCTGTTGAAGGTGCTCATGAAGAGGGCAGGGAGAGCCACTGTCAGGTGGGGCAGCTCTCACAGGGTTCCAAAATTCCTGTCTGTCGTCACTCACCTATAAAATTTTTCTATGTCATGTTCCACTACTGGTATCATTTTCATTTATGTTTCTGCACAGATGTAATCACACTAGGATATTATGGAGAAGATCTCCTGCAAACTTGCTAATTTAAGTATTATTGTGAATCATATTAACACAATCTTTTTCTGCTTTTTGTCACAATTCTTTACACAACAGCCTTGGAAAGGTACCACATACTGAAACAGTCTCCTTATAACGCGTGCTGCACTTGGTTCCCTTTAACTTGCACAGACAATAAATAATTTTCAAAATATCATATGTTTCCTTCACAAGTTTTCCTTCTTTTTCCTTTTCTGTGTCACCATGTCTGCACCTCATCACCAAAGCTTCTAAAAACTTGCCACATTTAGTAAAGACTTTTTGTTTGAAAAAAATATTTATTTCAAAAATTATGAGTGTAACGTATGCTTGTAATATGATTAATGGAGAGATGTTTAGCTGGCTTACTGCAGGCGCTTAATTGAGTTCAGAGGACCTAGGTGGCCTAGTTGCTTCCCCCACTAGACTGAGCAGATCTCCATGACCAGGCAAGGACCTTAGACACCCAGTACACAGGCAGACCTGCATTGTATTCACCTGATGTATAATGTACATACCTATGAATCTGGAGCAGACTCCCCAGCCCTTCCTCTCAGTAAGTGCTCCCTAGGAAGGACACAGTTTATTCCCACAAATGAGGTTTAGGGACTCCCACCCAGAATTTCTTCTTTAACTGCATTGATAGTGAACATTATGTACATGAATGCAATATTCAGTGAACTGAAGCAAGCAGAGCCTACGTTGCAAGAATCTTTTGTTTCCCAGTGTCTGTTTTGCACAAAGGAGCTGATGTGTCATCTAGACTTTGATCATTATCTAATTAGGATTTTTGTTTCCTTTGTTTTTTTTCCAAGAGGCCACATGCCCCCTTTTTGGAGTAAATAAAACAGGATTGCTTTGCTGCTGTTTTCTGCAGCAGTTAAAAGGCAAGCGATCACCAGTCAAATACCACTCAGCAGAAGATCTGAGAGCTGCGCCTGGCCCTCAGTGACACTGCTGCTTCAGAGACTCTGCCAGAAGAGAAAACTGATGCGAATTGGAGCTTGTGTTAATGTGTTTTCCTCCTCATGAAACTTACTCTTTTTCAGATGTGTCCCAGAAAGTTAAAGACTGTATTTTGGGCTGCCTARTCTTTTGGGGAATGTAGGTCAGCCTAAAGCAGCAGCAGGATCTGTGATTTTCCACACTGGCCTGCAGGAAATTTAGGATCACAGCAGATAAACAGAGCCCAAGAACATTGACAGAGAGTCAGGAGTGACAGAAAGATATCAGACGTCTATCTGCTTGACAGAAAAATACGTCTGATTGCTGACACAAGCTGACTCATATTTTCTTTTTTGAGGATGGCTGAGACATGATGCATGCTTGCCATAAAGCTAACTTGTGAGATTTTTACAGCAACTTGTCACTTTTCTTTTAAATTATTGTTCTTCAAACACTCAAGAGCATTTTGAAATGATGAGAGAGGTACTTTGCAAAGACCAAGAAGTGGAGAAAAATCTCATATGAATGCTGACTGAATTTTCAGGCTTGCCTGACACGTTTTTTGATRGGCTCCTGTTATCTCTGATAATTTCTGGAAGGGTAACAATAGCTGGAAGTGTGTACCAACAAAAATCTTCTTTCATTGTGAAGCGCTTCCAGAGAGCCGTGGCTGCGTGCTCGTGAGTGAAATCCACGGAAACACTGCCTAGTGATACCAATCCTTCCTACTCAAACCTGGCTTTGGTGTGAAATGATGGAGGAAGCTTTATCTATTCAGATTATTGAGACATGATGGACATCTGTTAAGCAGAAATACTATATAGAAAGTCTGCCCTGTATTTTTTGCTTACTAATTATTCCAATAAATACCTGTATTAGGAGGATGCATAAACAACACTAGCAGTTGATATTTGCAAGGCTCCTGAGAAGGATCATGATATCCAAGCCTTTTCCTTTCACTGCTTTATCAGATGATTCCAGCGGCTGAGGAGAAACAGCTTCTGCTCTTCTGAGTCATGGTTTAAGAGTCTTATGAATTTTAAAATCATAGTGRGAACTGTCAGAACTACCTTATCTGCACTGGCAATTTCTAGTTGCTCTCAATGTTGTTTGGTTACTCATACAAATGTATGGAGTCAGGAGTGCTAGAAGGAAAGAGGTTCCCTGTTAGAGATGAACTCCTTAGAAACTTAGTTTTGTCACAGGACCTGGGGTGAAGTAGTTTTCCTGTCTTAAAGGTGTTTGGGCAAATAGAATAAGGTATGACCTGTACTCTCTCTCCTGACCTTTTGGAGGGAAGCCAAGCATCCACCAGGGTCTACAGTGATTGACGATATGGACTAAAATTACTAAGGTATATTATTAATTTATATGATAATGGCAATAGTCTACGTGAAAGAGGCAAAAAGAAGGTTTGCTTTATCTCACATTCTTGTCAGCTTTTCCAAGCATTATTTTGGTGGCTCATAGTTTTAATAACTACTTAGTACCACTCAGAACAGTGACGCATTTAACTCATTAATGTTTGTCCTCATTTGGCTAATAATTGGTCCCTTAAAGTGGAGTTTGCTGTCCACACATGAAAAATGCTACTACCACTTCACAGCACCTTACTCTGATTATTGTATGTTTTTATGTTTATCCCTAGAGCTGAATTTAATGAATATGTGAGATATTGCTTTCTGATACCTACAAGCAACAGGTCATGTCCGGGTGAGTTTTATTTGGGTATGTTTTTCATCTTGATTAATGTTTGTAAATTAGAAAAGTAAAATATATGTTATAGTTGATTTTATGATCTTTTTGACAGTGAATTGAAAGAGCTGACCTTCCACTGGTCCTTCATTCCACAGTATTTTCTTTTTCAATAACTGTGTGCCACTGTTGAAAGGATGCTGATACATTGTAATAAGATGGATGCGTCTGACTGTGGAAATACATTAAAGCTCTTCTCTCTATTTTTTTTTGCCTATATAGCCCTTGCAAATTTTTGTCTCACATATATACACGCACACACACATATTATATACACTCTGCCATATCAAAATATATCCCTTTTTCTGTGAGAGTTTTCAGCCTRTAACAAATTGTTGACCTAATTTTCATTTTACTTTAACTTACTTTTAATAGCTGTTCCTGTATTTTTTCAGTGTAAATGCATCCAAGCACCTTTAGACACTGCAGGCAACATTGTTGAACTAATCCCAAAGTTTCAACTAGTTAGCATCAGAGAATATTACACAGCTTCCTTGCAAAGTAACCTAGAGACAATAAAATAAATGTTTGAGTGCAGAGGGAAATTTGTCTTTTCAACTTGCCTCACACCTAATTATTCTGTAAGACAGAAATAAAACTCTTCACAGTTCTGTGAACTAAGTTAATTTTTTAAGGTATTAATGTGTTAGGCTACCAGAATCAGGCTGAAACAGCAAGATAAAAATAGCAGCATTGTGTTCTGGTGAATTAAGATGACTTTTGAGTGAAGGCTGGATTGAGTCTCATGACTAGTTTCAGGCATCTGAAGGCACTCAGGCATCTGAGTGAGACTCTATAGTGGGACTTCCTGTTCTCTTCCTTTTGGCTATCCCCTGGGAAGAATCCAGGCTATGTCAGCCTCTCTGTAAAGTCAGTGGTGTGATAGACACCTCTAGATGGCAATTTAGCACATTAAAGATAAGATAGATGTTTAAGATACATGAAAAATAATTGTCCTTGGAAGTATTTCTCTCATTTCACTATTAAAGACAAATTCTGGATGATTTTAATTGTTAATAGAACTTTTTTCCCAGGAAACTGCTCCACTTGTGTTCTTGCAGTGTAATGGCTTGTTCAGCTCCATCCAGAAAAAAACTCAGTGTAACTACAAAACAGAGCAAGCTCAGGAAAAAGATTCATTTTTCCACTAATTTAAATTTAGGCACTAATTCCATAAYGTTTTATTTTTAATTCACCATTTCCAGGTCTTTCATCTGAAGCTCCTGGAATATAACTTTACTGTGTCTTAAAATGGGAGTATTAGCCTATACAACCTCTGAATTTTAAGGGTCTTGCTATGTCCTTTATGTTGCTATTAACCTTTTTTCACATATTACTTGACTGGCAGTTTTCATATTTATCATTACTCTAGGTATTACCTCCTATTCCGAGGTAAATCTTTATTAACTTTACTATAATTGCTATTGTTCTTTCTATTTGCATGTGTATGTATATATATRTATATAAAGACACAATTGAAATACCTTATTTCTTTTAGATTTCTAAATATATTGCTATTAAACACAGTATCAGCAAATTAGGGCTTTGTGGTCAAAGCTTCTGTTGTTTTAATTATACAGTTTGAAAAGCATAAATCTCTTCTGACAAAAAAAATTCATCACCTGTGAAAGGCATAGATGATGAATTATTCAGTCTTTCTTACTAAGATCATTGTAGGTGTATTCCCCACTGTACAGATTGTAGATAATTCTACTTTAAAATTCCCACAAGACGCAATTTTTGTTCCTACCTATCTTAGTGGCCAACATTACTTTCTCTTCAAGTTCATTATCAGAGTTAGCCCTTTGAACCCAGTTTTAGTAGTATCATATGTTGATGATATGTTTGGATATGCTGAGAAAAAGCAAATTCCACTCTGATGAATCATGTGTCTTGTCTCATACTTCCAAAGGAAAAAAAGGACAAAAAAAAAAAGAATTAATTTAAACTGCTGAGCTTGAAGAGACTGTTATAATCCTGCTATATTTCAGAATACTAAACTATGCTAATCCCACTTCTAATGTTATAGATATAACTTGATTCAGTCTCTCAGAGCAAAGCAAGCTGACACATTCAAGTACTGCATGGATGCRCTGATGGGATGCTCAGAAGCATTAATACTTTTTTATCTGTACTTTGTGCATTACAATCTCTTGTTTCAGATATATACTTACTTAGAGCTGTCTGCTACTCTATCCAAATGCAGATAATTTTATAGAGGTCTCAGTCCATTTTGTGTAGGAGGGATGCATTTCTTTATTAAATATAATCCTGACTGACTACCAATAATGGGTGAGGTATTAATTTTAATATGAAACCCCTATATAGTTTGAAGCCAGCAAATATTTCCTCAGATGTTGAGCCAGATGTTATGCTATTTTTTTTTTCAGTGACACTTTGCATGATCAGCTATAGAGCAGGTTTACAGGAAGGTCTTAAACTTTGAGATTAATTTTTAATTATTATCTAACAAGGCCTTAGTATGCATACTCCTGATGCTGTTTCAGGTATCACAGTACTGGAAGTTATGGCACAGGACCCAGAGGAGTGCTACCTCCTTCTGAAATGGCACCTGGAGCCCAAGCAGGCTTTCCTAAAATGCCTAAAATTCCACTGGACATCTATGTGTAGCCACCCAGATTTCTCCCTGTCACAGCTGACTATCCCTTCAGTCTGAAGCRTTGATCCCATAAAGATAGTATGAATTTTGTAATGGGGCAAGAGAAGGAAGAGGGGTTATAACTTGAGAAGCTGCAAGGATAGCTAGTTTTCATAATTTGGTTTAAGTGTTTCAGCACATGCTTCCAACTTGTAGCACACATATTTTTTTTTTAAATTAGAAGAAAACACAATGAAGAAATAGTGAAAAAAAATACATCTGAATCAAAGAATTAAACATTTTTATTATCAATGGCTTGAGAGGGATTGCACAGTTTTAGGGTTGATTCTAAAAAAAATCTAAACCCAAAATAGGCTGTTTGCTTTACCTACTCATATGTCTTTTCATGTGGATTTATTTTTTGCTTGACTTACTGCAAACCTCATTTTTCCTTAGTAAGCACTTTCCACAAAAAAGTTTCCAGATGATTTTCTATTTCTTTCCTATTCCTTGCCAGATGTGCATATATCAGTGATTGCTATTATGGGCCTGAGTTTCTAGAATAAGTTAGTTATGAATTATAATTTTGTAGTTTTATTGTCTCTTTTTCCTGGACCAAATTTTCAGCCCATGTCAGTCATGTAGATTCCTGGTTTCACTGGTGCTGTTTGACGGCTGGACCATTTGAAGAGATTTCATTTGAGGATCTGAGTTTCTGTATGTRTCATCAACCACACACYGCTATAGAGAGTAGTTATACATATTCCAAACTGAATTAAGGTGCTGATACCACAGGACAGTTATAGACATACTCAAGTTTTATGAGGCTTTAAATGTGGCCATGTAGGTAATGCTACTTACCATTAAGTAGGCGTTTTAGTGTTCTGCAGAGCATGAACTAAATACATTTGTTTAGAAGCTCATAAACTCTCCTAGTACCCTCAAACTGGGCAGTAAATACAAATAGTATGGAAAGTACAAGTACCAGCATAAACAGAGAAGGTACTATTAAAAATAAAGGCCTGCTTTAAAGAAGGGATTGAAAGTGTGCTTTGCCATCCTGACAATTCCCTGCTACCAATGAAGTAGTTGAGTGCTGACTGAATGGATAATTGATGAATTGATAAATGAATAATATCTAAAACCCAAGGGAATATCTTACTTAAACAGCTCGTGGAAGATCCCAACCCAATAGTGAGTTTTGTAATGCATCTTCTGGAAGTGAAATAACCCAAAAAGTGACAGAGGGAAGGTCAGTGGTCCTCCAGGCCTTAATATCATCCTTAAAAGTGAAGTTGATACATCGTTATCAATGTCTTGTTCAACACTTGCACCGATCTAATAAGCCTAGAACRTGTAAGTTTTGAAAAAAGAAGGCTAAAGTCCAATAAAGAGAACACAGGGCATGTATTGAAATCTGAATGGAATATGCAAGAMCTTGCAGTAACACCACACAGAAAATATCATCTGGATAACAAGTTCTTCATCTTCTCTTTGTTCCCTGTATTCCCAAAAATTTTGTTTAAGGCTCTGGACTCCAGTAAACTACAAAATGCACAAAGAGAAAGAAAAAGAGCTGTCATCTAAAAGCATCCCATGAAAAAAAGTAAGCAGTATTTCTGAGGAGCTCTTAAGGTGATTTTGTTTAATTATTTGGTCATTGTAAGCATTTTGAATTCTGATTACTCCAGCAGTAGTTAAATAAGGCCAAATAATGGTTTGATTGTATTTATAACAAAACATTCTCTTCAAATCAGWAAAAATCAGAAATAGTGAAATAAGGATTAATCTGGATCACATCTAGCACTTCTGGCTCCTCATTATAAAACTTAGAGTGCTATTAATTCAAGTTTTACTACTCACATTGGAAAATACTGGTTTGTGTGTAACAGATGCTRTTTATTTTTATCATTGCTCATAAAGTTTATAAGGTATTTAAATTTTTAAAAGAGATAGCTCTTGCAGAAAGTCTTTTTCAGCAAATGCTCAGGAATAAGAAATCAGCTTTAAAAGAAGGACCAGTGATATGGAGGGTGTGACACTTCCCATGTTACTTATACATGGACTATACCCCAAGCACTTCCCTCTACTCACTTTCCAATGTTTGTTCCCATTTGTGAAAGATCAGATTAACTACTGTCATATTTATTAAAATTTARCTTGTTTGTTTCTTGGAATAATTTTTTTACTCAAGTATATCTTAGCAGATATGACTAGATATTTACATTTGTTATCTATATTAATTAATTTATTGTCAAGAAAATTTTTCTAGAGCAGGAACAGAACGAGACCAGTGAACAAGCTGTGTCTCATCAATATGTTAAATTATAGATGGCATTTTTCATGTAAAATGCACACAAATAACACATAATTTTAATGACATTATAATCTATGTTCTAAGATGAAAAATTCAGACCAAAAATCTATGAGTTTCAGTCTTGAGACTAGATTTTTAAAGCTGAAGATAAAAATCCTAGACAAATTGGATTCAAGCTGGATAAATGCCACCTGAAAYGTTGTAAAATGCCCACATTAAGAAAAAAACCAACAAACCAACCAATCAACCAACAAAACAAACTAGCCAAGCCAAAACCCCAAATTAATGATTTTTTTTTTTTTTAACAAAAGTACAAGCCAGTATATTTGGCAGAACTTTGTATCTTTTTGCCTGGAAACAAGAGATCAGAAAATAAAAAAAAAAAAAAGAGAAAAAGGGCCTACTTTTCACAGTATGAAAGATTTTATCAAGTGCTATGACAGAACCTATTCCCAGTGAAATTGTTTTCATATCTGCAAAAGGAAGTGTTATTTTATCTGTGCTTTACTTTTGTCTCACTAGAATGCAGTGTGAAATAAATTGTCAGGTCTTTTAACAATTATTTTTATACCTGATGGTTTAATTTTTGACTTAGYATAAACATGTATTTGTCCATAGAGAGAAAGTATACCAACAGRGTATGTGTTTGAGAGGAAGATAAGCGGAGGATGGAAAAGTCTAAGCTAGTTAAAATTTATAGAAATTTTAGTATCAAAATTGTTAGAGAGCTCATCTTATGTGATAACCTATCTCCCAGGAAATGTTCACTGACTCCTGAAATGCAGGAGTCTTATTTTCAAAAAACATAGGATGAGAAAATTCTCATCTTTACCATAATAACTGACGAGGTTGAAGTTGTTTAGTCAAATGAAGACTTTGTCTATACCAAAGTACTYGTGTGTTCAAGAATTGAACATACCTAATACATTTGACAAATCTACCCACAGGTAAACTTGTTTTCTCTGTAGATTGACATGACCTGGTTTCAAGAGTCGTACAATAGCAGCAATTCATATTCAATTCAGCACTTGCATTTTTGTATYAATATTTTTTAATGGTCGCATGTTTGATACTTTTACCACTTCAGAAAAGAAGAAAAGATTTCTACATGGATRCAAGCACTGTGTAAATGTCCTGCAGGGCTGACCTAAAGAGACTATGGTGAGAGCGTTCTGAATAACTTCAGACATGAGACTTATGGTACCATGTTTCGAGTGGTACAAAACCTCAATTTAATTTTGTTTTCCTAATTAAAAAGCCAAAATTGTGTCCGATTTTGGTTTTAGACCCTTGACTGATAGAATTGAATCCCTTTTTATTCTGAATWTTTTTTTCCAACTAACTTCACAGACAAATTAAATTGACACTATTTCAAAAGAAACACATCCTGACTTTCTTTTTGACATCTCAGGTGACATCTTGGTTAAAGTTACTAACTTTTTCACTGAAAGGTATGTTCTTCTGCTAAATTCACAGAATAGTTTATTGAGATAACATTGTATTACACAAGTAATGAAAACATTCTTGATTGTAGTGTAAACATATAAATMATTTTTCTTCACCCTGACAAAAAGCCATACAATCAATGTACTCCTGTTAATTTTTTTTCTGAGTGTTTAGAAAAACTTAAGCTCCTTTCAGTTTAGTTTCTTTCTCTCTGGTAGGTCTGGTGAAACTTTTTATTGTCATACTCTCTCAAGAGTAATTGCAGAACAGACATGTCTTTAAATTTCTTCTAAAATATGCAAGAAATTACATGAAATTAAAACTCTTTCTTATGTGGTATATCTACACATCCTCCCCAAAAATTTAATTTCCAGGATTAAGAAAGGAAGAACAAATCTTGCAGCTTTTCAGTCTGAGAGTATCAGAGAAGAGAAATATGAAGCGACTTGGCTGTAGAATGACCTCACCAGACTGAAAGAAAGAACCCACCACTTGAAGTGTAGTGCAGTTTTACTGCTTATCAGATGTCAGTCACCAGCAGGGCAGCACACCCTTGGCTAAATCACAATCCTCTTAACAGACTATTATTTGATTTGCTGGTGAACTTCAAAGTGAATGTTTCACAGATGATTCTGTGAAGGCTGCCATTTGACAGCTTAGGCTGCTTCTTTGCAAATGAATCTGTTTCAATTTAGTTTTCTTACATTCTAATTATTTCTTATATTTAGCATCCTCTCTCGAAATAGAAATTTCTTTGACAGTCATAGCCTAAAATCCATTTAGTGATCTTATATGAACACACACAAAAGGACAGAATAAAAATARAGCAGCAAGAAGTTAAAACGATGAACAAAATTCTCTCCTTTGTGTTTCCACAGGCATAACTCACATTTCCACTTGTTGACACTGCCTTAAAAATATAAGTAGATGAAGAAAAGCAGTGGATAGCCTGCCTTATCACCTAACCTCTACAGCCAGAGATTGGGAATGGGGAGCTCATGGGTTGTGAGGACCAAAGGATGGCAAAATATCATGAGCAAGGAGACTCCACAGTAAGGTAACTTTTCTCTTATATTACCTGATCTGTACTGCTCAGTTCCATGTCTCCTGACATATAAATTCATGCTTCATATGCAAGTTATATACATAGTATATAAAGCCCATAATATTCTACACATATAGATGCAACATATATATATATAATGTATATAATATGCATTTAATAATAATTATAGGGTTAATATATACAAAAATATATTTTTTCATGCAGCTGTCCAGTTCATGAATTTGCATTTTGTCTAAGAAAAAGTGTCCAATATAAAAAGGTCTGTCCATTTTATTTAATCATAAAAGTGTGCTGGGTGGGCATTTTATCTATTTTTTTAATAAGACTTTAAACAAAGAGAAAAAAACTATTTGCAATTTTATTTCTTAAGATAGTTAAAGGATTTTCCAGAGTGATCTCATCTAAACAATCAMTCCAAACATCCCTGTTCAGCAATTTTTGTGGTTACATTTTAAAACTGGTTGCCATATTCGCTTACTGCTTTCTTTGTAAAATCATTTAGAGCTTTACCCTCTGATGACTATGAGAATTTTGCCAATTCCCCATTTTAGTTATTCATGGACTACTTAGGATTCTTTCAGTCACTATTAATTTTCTCCCACTTTGTTCTCATGTTGTATATTTGCAGAATGAAATGATATGTGTGCTGAATGGGTAGAAATGCTGTAACAGCCAAGGCTCCTGAAGAGCATAATATCTTTGGCTACAGATGATGGACAAGCCCAGAATCTCTTTACTGAGTTGTGCCCAAACACATACCAAAATACTGGCATCAGTTAACACCACATGAAATACTAAATCCATATTCAAATAAAACGGTTCAGTTGACTTTTTCTGTGTCTGTTTAGGTAACACTTCTAAAAAGGTCTTATCAACCACACTGATTGTAAATTCTTTAATACATTTTTTCCCAGCCTTGATCTATGACTATTATTTCTTTAGCTTTACACCATATATAATGTATTAGTTGATTGATCTCTGGCAGTGTTACCCCTATCTAAGCTTGGACTCTAATTTTTGTCCAGTGATCTCAGATTTTTATATTAAGATAAGGTTGTTGAAGCCACATATGGTCTAAGGAATGCCGAAAGAATGGTCTGATATTGCAAAGAGAGGGAGTGACAGCTCTGCTTTTTTAGCCAATGCAACCTCTTAATTTTCAGCACATTAAAATCTCTGAAACAAGCCCTTGATCAGGGATCTTTACTCTGTCAGACATTTTCATCTCAAAAACTTTGCCTCTATGTAATAGACTGAAGCATGGGAGTTGTGTACCTGTGGTGTTTTAAAAAAAAATAATTAAATAAGTTTCCCACCAGAATACATATTTTTCTTTAGAAGTATTGCTTCTGTGCTTCATGAATGTTACAGATTTTTTGGACTTCAGGATGGAAGACGATAGTTCCTGRGCTTTGCCAGCACTGTATCCCAGAGGGTAAATCCAAAGTTCATTCTCTAGGGGAGAATAGAAACACAGAGAAATGACACAGCTGAACCATATTTTTCAAGACTTGTATCTATTTTTATTTATAGAGATACTTCTCTATATGATATTTCAGATGTCAATCAAAGATATTTCCACTGTCAAAATAATATCTGGTTTTATTATTATTTTAGGCATTTTCTATTTTGACAACAGCAGCACAACAGCTGCAGAAGGAAAGCAAATTTGGGGTAAGGTGAAAACAAAATACCATTATATTAAAAAGCAAGTTTTGTGTCAAAATGTTCTCCTAAATACATTTAGCCAATTTAGGTGAGAGGATGACACAATCAGGTGCTTTTTTATTGTTTGGAATCTCTGTTCTCAACTAAAATGCACTAAAAAACACTGTTTCTGTTCTACTCTGTACTCGATCCTGACCCAAAAATAAGAGCAAAGCTCTTGACTGATATTATTTAAAGCTGTCTTCCACATGTGTTTTATGAAAACCAATAAACTTGTGTTACAAAAATATACAAACTCTTTTGATGCCAACATATCCTTTTGAAGGTCCATAAAGGTGGTTCACAAGGACTTACACTACAGCATCTGAACAGGAAAACAAAATAATTCTTAGCTATTATTTTTRCAAAGAAATACAGAATTTAGTTTGGTATTGGTAGAATTCATTACATACACTATAAAAATGAGTTAGCATTTATATAACTTCAGATATATTTGTAAATCATCTGTTCCATGTATTTTCAGCAGTTTTATTATTAATTTGTGTAGAAGTAAAAGCTTATACAGACTCAGAAATCTGTAAAAAGGCACCTGGAAAAATGACACAAAAGAATGACCATAGAATATTAGATTAGGTAAAGGATGGGAGCCCTTGTCTTGTTCATAAGATGTCACCAATAAGAAGGTATCTTCAACCCAGAAGACTCAGCTTCTAATTGCAGTCAGGTGCATCATCTTTCAAAGACTACTGTATCTGTTTTTTAATTATTCCCTCATGTAACTAGGAAGTGAGAAAGATCACAATGAACTTTGCTGACTTAGCGTCATGGATCGTGTCGCGTTATATCCAACAGTATGCAAAAAAATGTTTAGCTTCAATATTGTGAACAAAGATATGGAATAAAACATTAGAATGTATGTCAGACATAGAATAGTCTGACGCCTAAAATAATGGGAGGTTTTCTGAGTAGATATTTGCAAAAAATCAATCAGTAAATCATACTATCTTTATTTCTGAATTACAATCAAATTCCATAAAAGGATATTTTGAGAGTTGATCTGCAATGCTGGTCAATACGTCTGAAATCTGTATRGTTTTGAAATACGATTAATTAAAAGGATTCTTCTAGTTCAAGCTAATAAGCATAAGTTATATAAAAGGGGTAGGGCCGAAAATATATTTTAATCTTTCTTCGATAATTCTGCCGTGTCTTGTGGAAGATTCAAGGGTCAATCTCATTCCACTGGAAAAAAACACAACTCCYCCACACCTGGTAAGTACTTTTTCCTTTTTTCCCCCGATTCTATTTACCTAATATCAAATCTTTTGATTGTGACTGTCGTCCTCCATGTAAAAGATACATATGAAGCTTGCACAGCTTGGGAAGCAATTTCTTCCTGTAAAACACATCCTGTGAAATAGTCACTCTTGTGGAATCATCAGGACATAAAGGCACAAACAATAATTTGTGGAAGTCACACACATACAATTTCCCATGGGTTGATTTTTTTGTTTGTTTGTTTGTCTTACGAGCAAATAAAACAATAATTTAAAAAAATACTTACTGTCAAAATGGCTGTCCATGGCTTTGGATAGTGAAACACTTACAGGTATTAGGAGATAAAATCTATAGAATCAGCTCTTAAAAAGATTTTTTTTCAGAACAACACATTGCTACAGAGTAAATACCTTGTGATAGATGACTGCATTATGATCTGTTTGAGCAMTGGTGTATATCAATTACGTAGTTGTATTTAAGATAGGTTTCACTTCAGCATCATTGATTTGTTCTTCATTTGCTAGGCCAGCTGCAAGAGCCACGTACCTCATACTGCTCAGCAGAGGGGCAGAATCCATTCCACTCGAATCGACATTTCTACTGCCTGGTAAGGGTTTGATAAATTGAATGGATTTTAGACTTTTTTAGTCTTAATGTATTACTAAATTTGTTACAGGTTTATTTGTTTGTTTGTTTCCTATATTTGCATGCTGGATAATCAGTTTAAAGATAATGCTGTACTAAACAAATTGATCCAATTTTTGCCTGCTGGCACTTYAAAAATAGTGTTGCCCTTGAGTTCCCTACTGTCTTCTCTAACATTTATTTCAATGAAAATTGTAAGGAATTTTTAAGACTTTAAACCATACCATTTCCACTGTAGAGTAACACATTGGTAAGTAGTCAGCTGACAAGGAGGGTTTTTTTCCCTACTTCTGTATTAGCACATCTATATATATGAATATATATGTGAAGACCACATTTTCTATGTTACTGTGCATTACCAGCCCAGTCTATAATCCAAGCATTGCTTATTCACATTCTGTTTGTAGGCTCTTACAAAGTCCCTTTCTTACGCCAGTGCAAGCTTCCCAGACAAATGATGAACAATCAAACTGACAGGGCGGAAGAGCGAATGCCCAGTAGTTTTTTTCACACAGACACTGCTACAAGTTTTTTAACTGATAATTTCCCTTCAGCCTTGACTTTTTGCAAAATTAATGATTTTATGTCTTAAAATATTAAAATCTCCCACCAGCCCTGTGCATTTGAAATGCCCATGCCATAATCTGCCATCGTACAAGGACAAAGGGTAAACTAAGAATACGACATTCTTAAATTATAGTTGTCTTCATATTATAATACAATTTACACAGATTGCATTTTTTGATTTTTTTTTTAATAGCTTAAAGGAAAAATTACATTTACTGTGCTTCAGAAAAGTGAGCCAGATCTGACCTTATGTATGTGAAGACATTTTGGGCAAGAGTCTTTCTGATCAGATATAGTTTGCTCTTCTTTATAGAACTTTGCAACAGTCTTATCCAGAAAATATCATTTTGAGTTTAATTAGTTCTGGCATGGTGATTACATCAACAGACAACTTGGCTCTGTATGAGCTGTGCAAGGCACAGCTTTGTAGTGTAAGCTCCCACAGAGTTCATAAACTGTGCCTTACTATTATTTGGCAAACAGAAGGACAAAAACACTGTTAGTTGATATCTTTTTTAGTCTCATTAATGTAGCAGTAAATTTCATTGTAAAGTGATGGCATTATCGCTACCTCATCGGGCAGTTGGCCTAGTTGTAAAGATGGAGCTATGGCACAAGTGCAACATGGACACACCGGCCTTGGGCACTACTGAATCTACTTTGCTGGCCACAAAACAATCTCAATTATGAGATGCAGACCCAGAAGGAAAATATCTAAGAAGTGAGAAATAGAAAATGAGTTCCAGAACATGAAATTGTACTAAAATGCGCTATCACATTTTACACCCATTATGCAAGCTTGAGTAAAAATATATTTGCTTTTCAGTAATAGCATCCAAAAGGTGGTGAGCCACACTTTCTTCAAGAGACCTATTCTCATTTTTCTGTTCTTCTCTATGGTTCATTTATTCTTGGTGTAAGTTGTCACATATTGCTGGTACCAAGCATGATTAGAGATGAAAGAGCAGGCTGGAACAATTGTTGGGTTTTTTTCCTGGAAGCAAAGATAAAACACACTTCCCTTAAAGGAAAATATTAGTGTTTGTTAGTTATATTGCTAGGACTTCTTCCATCCTGGAATCTCAGCACATTTAAGTATTCCCCAGCCTCACAGTTGAAAAAAAAAWTCAAAACAAAACAGGCAATAGGGAAAGAAATAGAGAATAGGAAAAATAATAAGAAATTATGGAGAATATAATTTTGTCCTTTTTAGAAAACAGAACTTAAGTTTTTCTTCTCAAAATCTTATTTGTGTACTTAGCCTGCTTACTCATTCTGCTCCACACTATGGCTTATGGGCACAATCACAGCAGTAGGCTAAGTTCTTCACTGCTACAGTGTATTCTCACACATTTCTGATGTGACTAATGCAGAAATCTTAACTCTGTTTTTAGTTCCATGTGGAGAAAGGTCTGTGAGAAAATCACAAAAATGAAAATAAAAAAGCAAATCCCTACCAAASAGTTTTAAATATATGGATAATGGGCCATGTCTTGTTCCAGTGCGTATTATCCCATCTTATTGGTAGAAAATACATAGAAATCTCATCAATGAAATGAGCTATATGCTAACTCTCAAAGATGTAATGAAAGGTTTTCCAGAGATCTTAATGAAATAAGGAAAATTATGAAAGTTTATTGATACTGTTGTAATTAAGGTGGACCAGACTCAATTACCACAGTGAAAACAGGTAAAAAAAATGGATATAGGTAACTAAAACAGGAGTCACACAAGTTTTGAGACAAGTACCAAAACTGTACTCTCTCCAAGCCTTTGACATGTATTCAATCTTAATAGGTTAGGCATTTATTTTGTCCAAAAGGTCTAACAGTGTGCTCCACTCTGYCTACATGGATGAGCAGTCTTCAAACCAGAGGAATAGCTACCTGAAGGCTGGTCACTGCCTGAGTTCTGACAGGACACTTCAAAACCGCCACAGTGGTGCCTGATGAGGTCAAAAGAGAGATGGACCCTCTACATGGACCCCACATGCRTGATATGATGATGAATTCTCTGTGGTTCTTAACACTTGGACATTTAAATAGCATGATGCAGTTTTTTCCATTGCATTTTATCAACTGATTTGTTTATTGCCTAGAAAAAGATGGATTAATGTAGGTATATAAATACATGGTAGAAATGGTACTACGTCATGTAAAGCAATTATAACTGTTCACCTTACATATTTCTGCTTGACTTGTGTATAGGTGATGTAAGAGCAGAACTGSCTTTTTGACTAGGAGAGCAAGTTTCATACAAACAAAGGAGTCCCAAAAGGTTTACACACCTTACTGTTGAGGTGAAGACAAAAATGAATTTAATAGAAAGGAAGTAGAATAACAATAACTTAAAAGCATATGTTARTGAGAGCTCAATCCACAAAGGGTGAGCTGGAAATACTTGCAATGTGGATGACACATTTTATAGGCATTTAAAATTGATTTAAAAGAATAAAAATGGCTGATGATATTTCTTTCCTCAAATTTTTTTGCAAAATAGTTTTCATTCATAGACCAGTT